>VZSC01015401.1:118920-132159 GCA_013398225.1 Steatornis caripensis
ACTATAAACACCGAGCCTTATCACTGCTAGAAGCAGCTACTGTCTGGAACAACATGCAGTTAATTTCATAGAGTGCAGCTTCTCAGAAGAGACCCAACCAAAAAGCAAAGTTACTAAAAGAAAATCGGTTCTGTCCTGGCCCAAACCAGGACAGTGTGCCTTCTATATACCTGTAAGGGTAGGTAATAGGCTTCACAGTGATTTTTTTGATTTATATAAATTAAATTTAATTAACTAGACACTTTTATTTTTAAATATAAAAGTTTTTTCCCATATAGTGATATAAATTTAAATTGAATCATAAATATACTTAATATATTATCTGTTGATAGGAGCCTGCATGATGATAAAAATGCATACAATTCAAGATTACAAAATCAGTAAGCAGAAAAAAAATCAAAGTTTCTTCTATAAAATATAGCCAATTTTTTTCTCATTCTCAGATGGAATCAAATTCCACAGCCAGTTAGAAAAAAAAAATATTTTTAACAAGTCATGCTCATCAATAAGAAAGCCAAAATAAAT
Organism: Steatornis caripensis; assembly: GCA_013398225.1. Classification (NCBI taxonomy): domain Eukaryota; kingdom Metazoa; phylum Chordata; class Aves; order Caprimulgiformes; family Steatornithidae; genus Steatornis; species Steatornis caripensis. Next base: position 119,446 of record VZSC01015401.1, read on the forward strand.
GGAAGAGTTCTTATTTATTTTACATACTCTCTGAAATATCATCTAGCAAACTGTGACTGCCAAAGTAATAAACCTAAGTATCCAGAACACTTCGTAAACATAATATTTCCAGTTACACAAACCTAACAGCACACTAAATGAGTTTATTAGTCTCCTCTGTATGTATTAAGGGGGAAAATATGCTGTACCCCATAGCCTCATTCTCCACAAAATTGTAAATGAGTTGTGATTATCAAGTAATGTGATGTGCAAAACCAGACTCATTCATGTATGCACATACACACATTCATATAAACACGTACCCAAACACATTCAGAAAGTAACGAGAAAAGATCACCAGGTTTTTGCCAGCCGTTTGAACCATTTATATCCAGCAACATCTCCAGACACCCAAAGAATTGGGTAAACCACAGGGATATTTTCTCTACAGGGAAGCTGTGCACGCCCCTACAGCCATCTCTGGCGCAGCACGCTGAGCAGCAGGAATACCCACAGTCAGGTGTGTGCAGTGGATGTACGACCTCTTTCCAGCTGTAACACTTCTGCAAAATTAGTCCACTGGGGCTACAAGCAGCAGGTTTATAACACGGTGCATCTCAGACTGATCTAAAGCCTATTGAAGTCAAAGGGAGCCCTTCAATTGATTTTATATTAGCTTTGGCTCTTTTTCCTAGATTAACTCACAGGCTAGGTTAGCCAGACAAAAGAGGCTGGGAGCACGAAAAAGTGTTAGATGTAGACTTTAAATAGAAGATTTTGAGTTTAGTATAGGTTTGGGATGCAACCAAATGTTTAAGACAAAGATCTTAATTTTTTTAAAAATAATTTTCGCAGTTTTACTCATTTAAAAGCTTAGTTGTGATGATATTGTAGCTATAATAAGCCCTGTATATGTTTCGTTGTTTGCAGGACTTAATGTAGTAAGTGCTGTAGAAAACCAAGCAGTAGGGAAAGATTAAAATCGGCTTTTTTTTAGAAACACTCATTCCAAAACCCACAAGGCTGATAGGGGTCTAAAACTGAGACTTATTTTAAAGTTCATGCTAGTGTAGGCTCATGTTGATTCTTTTGTACAGCTGGGAATTTTAACATGATGATCCGTGGTTTACGAAAATCCAGAGAAGCCTGGGTTTATTACAAATGTGTTAAGAAGAGATTTTCTGAATGCTTCTTATCCCCTGAATTTAAGTCTTGATTAAAAATGATTGGGTTCATGATATGTTTATTCATACTCATTCATCAAACAGTCAAACCTTAATTTGTGTGTATATATTCTTAAAGAATGGTAGGAGAAAAAATACCTTCCTGTAACATGCCTCTTGCCACAAAATAGTGGAAAACCTGCTCTGGCCATTATGTCCACCTCTGAGCTCAGGGGCCAACAGCTTCAGAGTCTCCTTTCTGCAGGTGGTTTTAGCCAAATGACCTTGTCGAATCTACTACAACATCTCTAAAGTGTTTCATAAACATCTTGTAATTATCTCAATAATGGGATTTGCTAGCTTTAACAGAGACATGGTTTTTGTAAATAATCCACCCAGGAGTGTGTGCCTGCACTGTCCTGATCTTTTCAGCTGCTCAGAGGTAAACACACAGATGGGAAGAAAGAACAGGCTGCTGTAATAATTAGCCTTGACAATTCTGAGCATGGAAAACACATCAGCAGCATGTACTGAAAATATAAACCTAGGGGTTTTGGAGAAAATTTGGCTCCTCCTGGTGCTTCTGAAAACCGTGTTAAGTATCACTTCTACAAATCTGGCTACTTGATAACTACTTCCTGAAGACTTTCAGTAAAATATATATGTGTATCAAGTTCACTTTAAAAAATTAGACGGATGTGCTTTTGACGGTTTTACTCTGATCTAAACTTTCACACCCCGGAAATTCCATAATCTGCTCCCTATGCCAACTGCCTAGTTAATACAGATTTGCAATTTTTCTTTCTGCACGTTATACACAGTAAATTTTTATTATGACATGTGCTGTGCAATTGCAAAAATAGTAATAATGTTTCCATGAATTATTTAAATTTGACAATTTATATTCCGAATGCTAAGCATTCTTTAATTCCAAGTAATTGATTACCGTCTGAAATGTAACTACCTGCTAACCTGCACACAATTTATCACAGATATCCATTGCCATGGAAGGTTTTACATTCCTAATGCATGAAAGGAAATAACATACATATATATGCATATTTAATATAACAATAGGATTGACCTCTATTGTTTATCAAAACACACAATGAGGTATGTCAAAAGTGTAAAGATCAAATGCTTTATGTCTTGGAAGAATTACAAATACATGTGAAATTATATGCTGTATTTGGATCCAAACTGGAATCAAAAGAACTCCTCATTATTATCACAGTATAAGCCTATCCAAGTCAGTTTTTGTTACCTGAGAGGCTCTGTAAACATTTGTTTTGAGACTGACATCCTTTCCAGGTGGTGCATAACCTTAAATTTGATTGTTGCTCAAATACACCCTGCTTGCTGTAGCCCAATGTGTACTGAGTATAACAAGTCACTGAGTGGCTTGGAAACTCTACCTAGTATCCTCTTCCTGACAAGAGCTGTTCTTCATAGAACTTCAACAGAAACTTGCCATACCAACTTTGATTCCCCAAATACACCTGCTTCTTGAAATCCACAGGTTAGATAACCTTTAATCTATTTAACATATACCACAGTGATCTGCGTTGCTCTAGTTCCTCAATCTAAATGTTGTGCAGTGTCAAGTCAAATACAGAAGACCATACTAAAGACATGATAAAATGAATGAGGTAATGAACACTAAGGAAATTTAATTTCTTTCTGGTTTGTAACCTGATCACAGTCAATAGATATTGGACATGAGGCGAATATAAAAGTTGAGACACATTGTTTCCAAACAGCATGTGGTATGTAGATGATGCTTGCTGCTCTAAGATCTGAAGTAAAGAATTTGCTATATTTCAAAGAAAAAAATACTTTTATATCAAGAATTTTCAGAATAATTGATTACAAAAATTTTGGGATATAAAATTTCATGCTGTTAAATTTACAGCAATCTAATTACTAGGTCTCCAGATAACAGTTAATGTGTGGCTGCTGATATCACATCTGTGGAGATCTTAAACTTCCCTCTGAGGCGTTTGATACTGGCTTTATTAAAGAACGGATGCTGGAGTACCTGGATGTTTTCTGAGTCAGCATGGCAACTTCTGTTTTTCCTATTGAATGAAATGCTGTGATCTAGCTGCTAGGAAAAGACTTGCACTGTAATATAAAAATCACACAAGTAAAATCTCATTATAGCTAAAGATAGTTTTTCACCAAAATACACAGGTGTTTTAAAAATCAGTGAATGCGTAATAAAGATTTCAGTTTCTCACTAAAAAAGCTAAAAAATGTCACTGGTACATTTGCATGATAGCTTAAACAGTCATCCACTGGAAAAAATGGAAGCAATTTAAGGCTGAGATTTCCTCCTGCAAACATATTCGTTGTTTTTCCCTTAAGAGACTCTCCCAAGTATTTGTTATTTTCCAGTTCACGTCATCTTTTCATTAGTCACTTGTAGCCTGAAGAAACACTAATTGTAGCGTTTACTGTAGAAATAACTCTTCCTCCCTCTCTTAAACTTCACAGTACTGATTTTCACAATGCAAATTACTCAAGATGTTTTTCATTCTTTCGGATTTAAAAAAAAAAAAAGTTTCCCCATCCCAGTTCCTCATAGAATGGCTTGAGATGAAAAATAACTCCTCTTACTTATTCCTTTCCTTTATTAAAAAACCAAAAAATCCTTCATGTCTGTCTGATCCATACATTTTATCTACTCTTCTCTAACCTAAAATAACAGAAAATATGTTGGTCACTAAGAGATTAGTGAGAATAAATAAGTCCTCTATACAAAACCAGATGATGCTACATAATGTCCAGAAATTTGGGCGAAAGGCAGGCAGAAAGACAGGCTGGAGTCCTGTCAGCATTTTGGTTTTGGCATGCCATCGTGAGCTGCCTGGAGCAGTGAACGTGAACGGCACTGGGGCTTGCGGAGGCTGAATGAGGGTAATTTACTGAAGTCTATTAGGGAGACTGCAGTGCCGAAAGCGTAATGCACTCCTCACATTTCACAGCTTCAACATTTAGTTTGATGAGGCCCTCAACAATTGCAGTTATTCTGGTTCCATCTGACTGTTTTTTAAAGATGGGCAGTTTTCTAAAAACCTTTTTACCTAGCTGATAGACAGGCAGGTAAAAACTCTTTAGATTTTCAGAAAAATACTAAAATGTGACTTTTAGGAGACTGTTTAGAAAATGTTGCAGTTTAGGTGTAAAGGAAGCCTCTCTAAAGCTGTCAGTTGAATACCAGGAAGGGAATCGCTTGTCAGAGGCCTTGGGAAAGGCAGGAAATTTGCACCCCTTCTGAAAATCCCTGGGGTCTAAATGGATCATTCCCACGTGGTGAAATGCGCCACTGACCTCTGCGCTCATGAGCACTAATCTCTTTGCAGAACACAGTGATCATTTCTGGATTATCAACTGTAATTACTTCTTGACACCACAGGAAAAGGAGTCTATTAAATCAAGTTAAGCAAGAACATAAATAATCAAAATACGTTTCTGCTTCTCAAGATTAACTCTCTTGCCTTCAGTCCTCACGGTAATATATATATTGCTTTCTTTATATATTCCATACACTATGGAAAACAGCTTCAGAGAGTATACTAGGAATCAGTACTGCACCCAATTTTTCTTTAGTAACAATTTCATTTAGTAATGTCCTTCAAAATGCAGATGGATATTTTTATTGCATTGTGTCTGACCATTGGAGCATTTTAGCTGAATTCCAGTTTGCTAGCCTATCAGAAGAGAAAACAAACTGTTAGCAGGCATCCCACATTTACTTCAGTAGGAACAAGGAGGAACTCTGCACACCCAGAAGTCAGATAATTTATTACCTGCACGTAAAAAGTCAAGTTTAATCCTTGCTATGCAGCTAGAAAAGGGGTGATGAGTATAATGGATATAATCTGCTTAACATGAACAGCAACAGAGCACTAAAAAAACCCCTTAGAAATCTTCAGCACAAAACAAATATGCTGCTACTAATATGGAACGCCTCAGTCATATAAATTACAAAAAGCAGTAAAATGTTTTGCAATCTGACTACAAGTTCACCTTGCCTTTAATCAAAAAGTTATTCTTAGGCTGTAAGTTATAAATGAAGCTTGAGATTTCCACTTATTTCATTTCTGACCGAGGGGGTTTTTATTTTAACATATGATGAAATTCAAATGACACTGCACATTTTAAGCTGATGCAAATTGATACAACTGAAAGAAAATCTGTGGGGAAAAGAATGCATGCAAAAGAGTATGGAATTGTTAATGTTATTCTAGCAATATTATAATGTAGATCTCAAGAACCAAACTTTTAATTTCTTGATAATGAAAAGTAAAACAAAACAATGTAACACTGATGTAGGAAGAAGCACTGGCAGATTTGTTGCTAGGAAGGTGGCTACACTTCAGGTACTGTTTACTATATTTTTGTTTGGTTTCTGAGTGCATTAAATTTCTTTACAGAGAGACTGCTTGGTACAGAACTTGTACAGCGAGCTGAGTGGTACCACTTTCACTCAGCAGTGGACCTTGACTCTGACTCCCAGTTTCTACCTACATCTGAAAGGACAGAACGGCAGATAAAGCCTGAATAAAGTCGGAAGTCGTGGGAGAGTCAATAAAGCCTGCAAGGAGAGTTTGGTGTACCGCTAACCTCAACAGCTACAGTATTTCCATCACATGTGTTACAGAAACTAATTCAATCAGAGGCCTTCTGCTTCAGAATTCTAACTCTAAGCATTTTAGTGCTTAATATTTATCAGTAACTTGTAAAATCTCAAAGAACTATAATAATACAGTGCAAGTGTTTACACTGAAGATTTATGAAGAAAGAAACTTGAAGACTCAGTGCAAAATAATGTGTGGATTTTGATGCCTGGATTTTCGAGGACAATTAATCAGTGTGCATCTCCATACACCATGTACTCAGGCAATATTTGAAGGAGGAAATTTTGATTCCCAAATCTATTCACATCTCTGAATGTCAATCCCAGAATACTGGTCAAAGCCATAAAGAGCCCAGAGAAAACTATTTAGTGATATGAAAGCTTTGCTGAAAAGTCTGAATTTATCACCTCTATAGAGCCTTATTAGAAACGACTCAATCAAAGTATCTCTAATTTGGCAAGACATACTTCCATAGAAATTTTTTTCTATGCAATAGTTGAATGGATTTGTCTTCTTCAAAGTCACCAGCATATTAAAAAGAACTTTTATTTATCTGCTTAAAAAAATACTGCATACCATTCCCTGCCCAGTTGACTATAGTTTAGAACTCTTTTTCTCTTTTATTTTTTGAAGTTTGTGTTATATTTCGCAGTGGCATTATAGCGTATCTCAGCTAATACAGAGAACAGTTGATTTCATACTTAATACCATAATTAAGAAAATCTCCTGTCCTTTAGAAAACTTCCACAGTCCCCTTGAGGAATGGATACATCTGCAAGAGTTTAAAAGCTGTGACCTAAAACTAACATAAGATTTACTACAGAGTTAGAATGTGGTGCAACTATTCCATATTCATGCGTAACCAGCCCAGGAGCTACCTGTTTACCAATGAATGTCATTCCACATTATTTCCTGTTGCCTTTCATTATAGTAACATTATCTTAGAGTTTCTTTCAGCTGCTGGAGAAGAGTCATTGCTTAGCAGAGTGCAAGAAGTAGATGGGAACTTTCTTGTTTGGTTTTAGTTTATTTTGGCTGAGGGTTGTGCAACCAGAGCAGAACTGGTTAGTGATGAATCTCGGTTTTCCCTTTCACAAGCACTTGACCTGTTCTCAATTCCAACAATCTTTAGGGTTCCCTTTCTATTTCAGTACAATGAAGTTTCTGAGCAATGCTCTACTTATTCAGATAAACCAGTGTTAATTTGAAATAAAGCAGCCTTGAGGACCAGTATAATTTCAAACTATATAAACTGTTCTTCTACCTTCCCTTTTGGGTGTGGGAGGCTGGTAAATAGAGGGAAATCCAAAGAACGTGCATCAAATCTTCAAATAAATGAGAAATAAAAAAACCAAGAAAAGGAAAATGGCAATTATACCACAAGCACATGAATCCATGACATTATCGAAGCTTCACCCCCCTAAGACATATTCGATCAACTTTATTGACTTAAGCCTTTGTTTCCTAGATGGCAGGATCCAAAAACAAACCAGAAGTTTTCAAGAGACGTGCTCAGGCAGGGTGAAACAGCTGTGGTTTTATACTACTTAGCAGAAGTCTATACAACCCTTACATGACTGAACCCTAATAACTTTACAAAGAAAGGGGAAATTGGATGCACAGCTGAGTATAGCAGAGTTCAAAGATTTGGACCTCAGGGCAAAGCAAAGCAGAAATGACAAAAAGTGCAGAGAAGAACTCCAAAGCAGCGGGTGCTATTCAGGAAGCACTGCACTTGGGCCACAATAACTGGGGAAAGGACCACTATAAAAGAAAAGGTCACGTTCTTGTGGCAGGCATCTACAGGTACTCTGGAGTGGGATTCAGTTGCGCGAAATGATAAAAGAAGGGGAAAAAAGAAAATGCAGACTGAATGTAATTTGCTAAACTTCATCTCATGTCACATAATACTTTGAGAAAAAAATACATGCCTATTTCACTCAGGTAGCAATCAATCTCCAAGTGAACAAAGTGTTCAGCAGTTAGCAGACACAGATGGCTTCCTATTCACACATTTTATTCATGAATTCAATATTGGATTCAAAAACCAGTATAACTATTGGGAAGAAATATTCAAACTTTATTCTACTAAACTGTCAGTTGTAACGTTGCAATATATTACAAATTTGTTACCAGAGGAATGAATATGTACATAACAAAGTTAAATTATCAGGGACAAATATGCAGAAGTAAAGAACTGGAATAGTCTCATACACTGCAGGCGGATTTATGCTAAGTGAAGACCTGGATTTAAATGATTATCAGAATCAATTCATGATCCAGTTACAAATGCACTGCCTTCATCACTATCTGTTGTCCTAAAGGAAGATCTCTTGAATGTTGTACTGCGTATCTTTAAAAGACTCTTTACATCCATATTTAGTTTTTATGCTTCATATAAAGACCAGAATTAAGCTTATATCAAGATGAGGACAAATAAGAGGGACAACCACAAGTTACTTCATTGATTCATCAGGTCAAAATTTCAGAGAAAGGCAGAATGTATTCTTTCAGACTCAAAGCAAAATTAGTTCTTTTTTTATTACTTTTAAATATAAATAACCAATGCAAGAGAAATTCAAGGATGAACTGATACTGCAGAAGGTGATAATTATTCAATAAATGACACTGTCCAGAATCAGGACTAAATCATTTTATCTGGAACTGGCTCCTATTAGTCAACATCGTTTTATGAAAGACATGCTGAGGACCACGAACATTTTTTTTCAGCTAAGTGTTAACATAGAAGAAAATGCAACGAAACAGAAAATAAATGTAGCTATCATGTCCTGATCTAAGATGTATAAATAGATCTCATGACGGCTCTTTATTTTATTCTTAAGGTCAGAGAAATGTTATTTCTGTATCCTGGTAAACAGGGTAATACAAAATGTCCATTCAAATATGGACATTTCAGATTAATTAGTTTTCACTTCTAGTTCTCCACTTTAGTCAACACAGTTTACATGGCTCAGCATCCTAAAATGACTGACATGCTTCAGTCAGTTGGCTTCAGATATTTTATATTCTTATTACAGTTGACAACACTCAAAATGTTGTTTACTTTAACATTGAAGCATATACTGAACATTTTCTTTTTTTGTTTTAAACAAGACTACTAGGAGTTCTGACTAAATAACTAAATGGAGTTTTGCTTTCTGTTTATAAAAGTCTAAAAACAAATGGCAAGTTACAATTGCATAGCAGTGTGGAAACCAGGCTGTCACTATTGTTATGACTCAAGTTAGTTAATGACAACTTGGGAGGTTTATTTTCTGCATCTTCGAAGGTAACATCTTGAAGCTTTGAGGTATTGCTTTGTGGGCTGTAACAAAGAATATGTTGCTATTTTGACAACTTAATGAAGCAAAGATGAAAACCACCAATGAATCCTTTGAATATTTATTTCAAATAAAAATGTAGGATTTTGTTATTGTTTATTATTATTTTTTAAAGTCACATTGTAGTGGCTCGTAATGATATAGAATCCTCATTCTTACAGAGCTTTTTGACCAATACAGGGCATATTAAACAACATCAATGCTTCTGTTTTAGGGAATAGAAAGATGTTACCAAGTTACAACCAATACCTTTATATTCTGGCAAATTGTAAAGCATAATAGAAATCAAATTCCATTATTATTTAAACAGAGAATGTTTGAGGGTTTTTTTTTTATGCCCAGAAATTTAGTTGCTTACTACTTTTATAATGGTTATTGCTATGTATGTAATAAAATATGAGTGAGTATAGGAATTTAATTTGAGAGAGGTAGAAGCACAGGAAAACAGATTGTTTAGCTCTATACAGTGACAAAAACTGATAACGGAATAAGACGGCAAATCAAGTTGAAAGACATCGTGAAAGTCTGTGGTTGTATGAAACAGGAAAGAGCTAACTACATCTTAAGAGAAAAAAGGGGCCTATCTACACAAAGGAATGGTTTAACCTGTTATGAAAAGAAGTATAGCAAAGATGTCAAAAGTAAAGATAATGAAGACTAGATGGCAGGACCTATATAGCCAAATTTGCCAACTGTGTGAGTGAAGACTCTCAATTAGTGAAGCCTGGACGGGACTACGGAAAAAAGGAAGAAAGCACCATGCAGGGAAAGCTCATCTTTGTGAGGAACTGCACAGCATAAAAGGAAGTAAACAGACTAAAGATTTAAATATGAACCTGAAAAGGAAACAGAACTGAAGCAAGGACTGACTTTGTGGTTAGAACTTGACGAGCATCAACACGAGAATCCAAATTACCTGCCCTCCTCTCCTCCACATATGCTGCTACAAAGACAACTTTGCAAAATGGGAAAACATTTAGCAGAAACTTTTACTTTATCTGCACATTCATCCCACAGTAGCACCACCTCCAGTTCTTACACGCTGTGCTATTGCAAAATAGCGTATTGCAAGCTGGGGAAAGTTAGCACAGTGTTCCCACCAGATCTCTGTTATCACTGTTCCCTCTCTGTGTCACATCATGTGGGTCTCTGACCCTTCTTGCCTCTGAATACTGGAACATGCCTTGCTGAGACAGGGAGACTTCCCTTTCTGACCTCCACATAGCTGAAAATGCCCCAAAATCATGAGCAATACATAAAGCAGAAAAAACCATGGTAACCTTGTGTCAAAATAAGGACAACATTAGGTAAGGCTACAACATTTCTGTTACTTCTTTTTTCTTTTCTAAAGGGTGCCAGGGTGAGGTATTGATGGTATTCCTGTCCAAGATCTTGCCTCAAAACCAAGTCAGACGTGCCAGGGCTGGGCTATCCCCACTAACTCCCCAGTTGCTTCCTGAGTACCTCACCTCACAGCTGAAATCTTACAGCAACTACTGCCACTGAGTTCCCTGGTATTTCTTCACCACCCCCAAGTCTGCATTTCACAAAGGTTTTCCACCTCAAGGGTCTTCATCCTTGCTTATCCTAAACCAGACTTCTCCTTGCAGACCTGGCTGCTTTGAGGCTTCATACTCTCAAATAAAAACTTCTGTTTAAGACTCCTGTATTTTCTTCCCTTGAATCACTTCCTATTAACTGTGGCTCTCTAATACCCTTTCCACACTTTTAAAAAATTTACCCTGCTGTACCCCAGCCCAACCCACACTTAGTGGCCACCAGTACTGATTGCTGCCCTCCGCTTAGCTGCTGTGTCTGGCCAAACCTATAATGCAGTTGGTCCTCTCCACTAAAGAAATACCCCTCTATTGGTTTCTGACATGGATTTCAAAGGTTTTAAAATAACCATTCTGGATAGGACACAGGAGGGGAAGGCAGCAAAAAAAGACTATCTGGAAAACCCTCATGGCAGCCCTACTGGCATAAGACACAAACTGCTATTGTGTATTCATAATTGCCACATACATGAGCTCATACATTTAATATTTCTTTCTTTATATAAATAAATACACGATATCTTTTCTAGATATAAACAAAGTGGTCAAGTGGATTTTTCAAACTACTGATCTACTGCTGTAGTTGGCCCAAAACTAAAGAAATGTCAGAAGGCTCCTGTGCATTAGAGGCCGATACACTGGCTAATTCCTAACACCACTGACAACTGCTACAGAGCTTACTAGAAGCACAAAGGTATTTTTGACAGTTCACTAACCATAAGTGTGTAAAAGCGGTAAAGAAATTCATTAATTAAAAAAAGCTTATTATCTCAAATTGTTTTGTATTCTTTTCTTAGTGATTAATTCACTGTCCTTCAGCATTCACCTTTTATATGTTGAGCGTGGAACGAGGATGCACCTTTATCTTCATCAGACAGTAAAGGACAGCCTACAAATACTGTAGGCTGCTACTACAGACAGACATTCACTTTTTTTTATCTGATGCTGTTGTTTAGCATCCTCTTGCAACTACAAAAGAAAAACAACCTGACGTATGCTCACTTGCACACTTCAGTTAGGATACATTACTAGCATTAAATAATTTTTCTGTAAGCATTTTCATCATTTGATATAATAATCTCATATGATCCATTATTGAAGAGTGATTCTAAAGCCCATTAATTGCATCTACTTCGTATTAAGAAAACCCCAAAACAGTCCAAAGGGAGAGGGAATGGGAAAAAGTGAAAGTTACAGTGCAGTAGTTATTGACCAAAGGTGGTTTTTCTTGTCAGGTTTTCTATGTAGACGTACTCAGCCTCGTATCTTACTCCCTGAGCAGATTTTTGTGAATGTATTGCTAATGTGTTATGTTGAGTTTTAAACTTTTGAGAAGTATTCTTGTATGTTAGAACAGACCACTTACTTTGCTGTATCAGCACACTCACTTGCTGGCCTGACTGGACCAGAAAAATCAGCAAGACAGAAGATGACTTGCTTTGCAAAGATCCCCATTTCAATTCTCTATTACCTATATATACACACACAATCATATTGTAGGATTGAAAAACAAATAAGAGGAATTTGTCCTGACACCTGAACCATGATCAAGTATTCTGGAATAACACCAAATATGTATTTGTACATCAAAGCACAACATATTACAAATCTTTTCATAAAGTCATCTTACCATACAAGATAAGAACCTGAATATCCTAGCCTGTTCCTTTCACAAATATCCTAAGTGAAAATGGAAATTGCCTCCAGTTGCAAAAAATAGCTACTTTTAATGACATGGATTTTCTCATTCACTAGAAAAATATTTTTACAATTATATTTCTCTTTATGTTTAGTTTCTGCAAGCATTTGTTTGTTGCAATACATATGTAAATTTAAAACGTGTGACAGCAGTTTAGCATGCTATGCATGTACTGTAAGAAAGTATATGTATTTAGCATAAAAAGAAGTTAACAGCCTGCACTCACAGAATCACAGAATGGTAGGGGTTGGAAGGGCCCTCTGGAGATCATTCAGTCCAACCCCCCTGCTAAAGCAGGTTAGCCTAGAGCAGGGTGCACAGGAACATGTCCAG
>VZSC01015401.1:148453-172552 GCA_013398225.1 Steatornis caripensis
GAGCCGTTCCATCACCTTTCCAGGGATGGAGGTGAGACTGACTGGCCTGTAGTTTCCCGGGTCCTCCTTCTTGCCCTTTTTGAAGATTGGAGTGACATTGGCTTTCCTCCAATCTTCAGGCACCTCTCCTGTTCTCCACGACTTTTCAAAGATGATAGAGAGTGGCCTAGCAATTACCTCCGCCAGCTCCCTCAGCACGCGTGGATGCATCCCATCGGGACCCATCGATTTGTGCGTGTTCAGTTTGCCTAGCTGCTCTCTAACCCAATCCTCATTGACCAAGGGCAAGTCTTCGTTTTTCCGTGCATCCTCTCTTATCTCCAGATAAGATATCATCCAGAGGAGCAGACTGCATCATGGAAAACACTGACCTTAAAATAGGTGTAAGAGTCCCATTTAACAGGCGTTCCTATTGAGAAGCTGGGATAAGAAAAGTGTAATGCAGGCATTGCAGATCTTGGTGAGTGGCTTCTACTGCTCCCTATCCTGATCAGAGGACCACATTTTGAAAGATGACTGAAAAGCTAGGAAGAGTGCAGAAGAAACCCCAGAAAACCTATCTGAAGTCCAGAGAAAATATCCTGTGGTCAGAGTCTTAATGAGCTCAATCTATTTATTTATTTATCACAAACAAGATTTACTGGTGATTTAACTACAGTATATGGGACTCTCAAAGGGAAGACATCAAAGATATTAAAGAGTTTTTTGATGTCTTGGAGGAAGTAAGGACAGGACAAAAAAAACCCCAAACAAACAAAAAAACCCCTTCCATTGGCCAGAAAGAAAAGCTGGATAGATTCAGCGCAGATTAAAGCAGCTCGTTTTAACAGCGGATTAGCCACTAAAACAAACCAGAGGGGGTTTCTTATCCCTCAATATCTCCAAGTACAGACTGGATGCAACCCAAGCAGTCTTGTGGTATCAATACACAATGCATACTTTAAACAAACATCCATGACTTGCCCCTGTACAGGGCTAACTATATGCCACACAATGTTCTGGAAAGCACTAAAGTGCAACTGCTCAATGGTCACAAAGAGTGCCTTTAGCTCTGGCTTTCTTGAGAAGAACAGCAGCTAATCTTCCAGAAAGAAGGAAAAAAATCTCTCAAAATTTGACTCAGAGTAAGAAACAATATTTAAGTTTTCTGAATTGATTTCACTCGCCTTTCTTGGCTTATGTGACCATTTGGAACCATATCAGTGACCCTATCGTAAACAAAACTACAGTCCAGTTCGGCCATAAAGAAGTGGTTCAGCCTAAAAGGCTTTGACAACCCCAGTCCAGCTGAAGGTGGGCTTACACCAACAATACAGTCAGAAATGGTTCTTGCTCACGGATCTTCAGCCAGGCACTGCTCTTGCAAGACTGAAGATAATTCCTCAGCCTACCCAAAATTAAGAACTACACTGCTGAAATGTGTCTTAATTCACTAAGATGCTCAAATAGTTATTAATAGGGCAATTTCAGAAAAACACTGCAAAAAATCTTAGTATTTTTTGAAATTAATATTAAGAAGCATATACAATAAGCCTCTCCCTTATTAACCCTCATTTATCACTAGCTACACATTTTTAAAAAATAGATACAAAGCTACTGAAACAAAGTCAATAAATATAATAACCGAGAAATACAATTTTGTCTCTTTAAGGAATAGTCAGCATTATAACATCACACCTACAGCTATGCTGGTGAAAACACAGAAGCCACAGACACGGTCCTTTCTCAATGAGTGTTTCTTGAGCCTGTGCTACTTACTTTGATAATACATAGATACAAGCACCACCTTAGGAAGATGTCCTCAAACTAGTAAAATACAGTTGAATTTTGGGTTGTCCTTAACACAGATATGATGAACATCTGGGAGTTGCTGGGGTTAATGAGTACGTGATACAGCAAGGTGGATTCACTCACACATCCCTTAATTAACACATTTATAAATATTCATAGGTCAACTAGCTCTTTAATCTTTCCCAGAGACTTAGAGAAGCCTAATCTTCTATTAAAACCATATCCTTTTATCTTTTTATTTACTAGGGGGTTTTTGACCAAATGTTAAATCCGTCACTTGAAAAAAAAAATGTGAAATAGCAAGACCTCATTAGAATTTGGAAAACTCATTTCAGTGAGGAGTTAATTTAATTAAAGTGAAATATAAACAGCAAGGTGCAATGAGCTGAACAAGCAACACTAAAAACATGTACTACATTGTCTTATTTCAGGTGTAATAACATTTCATGTTGGTATTCTTCACACTACAATAAAGCTTGAGGCAAAAACTAAAAGAGGACTTAATACGCTATTGCACAGACACATGAATATGTTTTATAAGTCTACATACATATCAGTACGTGACAAATGCCCATACTGCACACAGACAAATCAATTACTGGCCATCTCATTTTCCTTCTCCACAGTGGTTTGACCATGCCATTCCTCTACTCCACAAACAATCCCAAGCAGTGATGGGACCTACCTGACCCATTACAGTATGCCAGAAAAGCACAGACCACACTTTGTTGGAGGCACTTTTACAGCACGTTGTCCTGTATCAACAGATTTTTACCACACATGTATTTTGCAATGCAACTCTGCAGGCGGTGAGGATACAGATGCCCATCAGAGTCCTGTGCTACTACAGCTGTAGTATTTACGGCAAGTTGGCCCAGGCGCTGCTCTGTGTATTTCAACATTGCCTATTAAATACTGCCCTCTCCCAACTAGTTTGCTGCTCTCTCACTCGACCCATACTTACGCATGAAAACATGCATGAAGATTAACTCCGAAAAAAAAAAGAAAATTCTTTCCAATTTCAGCCCAAGAACTGTTCAGAATCACATCTGCAGAACAGCAAAGATCTCACAAATAGACTCATATTCATCTCAAATAACTACTGAATGCCCACAAAACAAAACCTGTAGCACTTAGAAACTTGTTTACCAACCTCGTCAGGTTCTGTTTTTCCCTTCTCTTTCCTGTTACAAATTTTCCTTTGGCAGAAACAGCTTTGCAGCCTCACAGCTGAAATACCACCTACAAAGAATCCTGTACTTCAGTTCCGTGAAATGAAACATCTGTAACTGCTGAAATAGAAATCCCAGCAACTTCTCTTCTTATGAGGACTGCAACATCTAGATATCAGCGCAGATTTTGCCCTACCTAAGAGCCCAGTGACGGACATAGGAAGAGTAGGAAGATGCACCGGATGCATGTTGGAAGATCAGCCAGACAAGAAAATACACTGTGTAGAGGACAATTATAGACTAGCATAGGTGATCCTTGGATGTGAATGTGCAGACGCTTTTGCTCAGAGGTAGAAGACAGGCAAGAAATAGGTAGGAGAATGGCAAAAATCTATAGCTGTTTCAAAAAGGTAAAAAACGACTCCTATGTCTCTGTAGAATCAGGCAAAAAAAAAAATCTTAACCGAATTGCAAATAATTTAAGCTGGAAGAGACACTGCTGAACAGGAAAGGTACTTCCAAAATCTTACAAAGACTACAGGGGATGCACTTGCAGTCAGTTGGAAGTTAGCAGGAGTGTGACTCTGAAGAGTCTCTTTTGGTGACAGACAAGTTGAACACAATTCCAAGACTGAATTGTTTCTTTGCCTAGCCAAACGCTGCACACTGCAAAAAACAAAGGCAGAAAAATAGAAGACCGATGAAAACAATTTTACATGTTGCCAATGAAAACATTTGGGAAAATATAATTTGATATCTGTGTTTATACAACTTACTGAGGAAAGAAGTTACCGTAACGCTACAATCAGAAACTGAGAGCTTGTGTCTTTTCCATTTGTTAATTATAACGACAGTGAGAAGAAATTATCAACTTGTATAATATTGGTATAATATCTAAAGAAATAGACATTAAAACCCTCATCAGCACATCTGCACCTAGTGTACTACTTTTTGTGTNACATGCATGAAGATTAACTCCGAAAAAAAAAAAAAAATTCTTTCCAATTTCAGCCCAAGAACTGTTCAGAATCACATCTGCAGAACAGCAAAGATCTCACAAATAGACTCATATTCATCTCAAATAACTACTGAATGCCCACAAAACAAAACCTGTAGCACTTAGAAACTTGTTTACCAACCTCGTCAGGTTCTGTTTTTCCCTTCTCTTTCCTGTTACAAATTTTCCTTTGGCAGAAACAGCTTTGCAGCCTCACAGCTGAAATACCACCTACAAAGAATCCTGTACTTCAGTTCCGTGAAATGAAACATCTGTAACTGCTGAAATAGAAATCCCAGCAACTTCTCTTCTTATGAGGACTGCAACATCTAGATATCAGCGCAGATTTTGCCCTACCTAAGAGCCCAGTGACGGACATAGGAAGAGTAGGAAGATGCACCGGATGCATGTTGGAAGATCAGCCAGACAAGAAAATACACTGTGTAGAGGACAATTATAGACTAGCATAGGTGATCCTTGGATGTGAATGTGCAGACGCTTTTGCTCAGAGGTAGAAGACAGGCAAGAAATAGGTAGGAGAATGGCAAAAATCTATAGCTGTTTCAAAAAGGTAAAAAACGACTCCTATGTCTCTGTAGAATCAGGCAAAAAAAAAAATCTTAACCGAATTGCAAATAATTTAAGCTGGAAGAGACACTGCTGAACAGGAAAGGTACTTCCAAAATCTTACAAAGACTACAGGGGATGCACTTGCAGTCAGTTGGAAGTTAGCAGGAGTGTGACTCTGAAGAGTCTCTTTTGGTGACAGACAAGTTGAACACAATTCCAAGACTGAATTGTTTCTTTGCCTAGCCAAACGCTGCACACTGCAAAAAACAAAGGCAGAAAAATAGAAGACCGATGAAAACAATTTTACATGTTGCCAATGAAAACATTTGGGAAAATATAATTTGATATCTGTGTTTATACAACTTACTGAGGAAAGAAGTTACCGTAACGCTACAATCAGAAACTGAGAGCTTGTGTCTTTTCCATTTGTTAATTATAACGACAGTGAGAAGAAATTATCAACTTGTATAATATTGGTATAATATCTAAAGAAATAGACATTAAAACCCTCATCAGCACATCTGCACCTAGTGTACTACTTTTTGTGTTTTGCATCTCCAAATTCCTTTCCTTGAAAATACAGTATTTCCTACAACCCTTTTCCTTTGATTCACACCCATTTTTTCATTATATCCTGCTCCCATTCTCATTCATCACGTTTTTTTTTCTTTTTCTCAATTCTTTCCCTTTTAATGATCTCAAGACTATACAAGAAATATATTGTCGGCTTATAAGCTTTTTATCACAAAAAATGCATCCTAATACAATAAAATCAGCTTCCTAAAAATACCCTGGTTTGAAGACTTCAGGAGTTACACTCATATAACAATGACAGATAAACACAAAGCAACAAAGAGCAATTATAGCTACAGGTGTCCGATATGTAGCAATTACTCCTTTACAAAGAAGCATAATCTCACAGTGGCTATATTGAAGAATGTAAGTTATTATTGCATGTTATATGCAATTTTATGCGCACAAACATAAATTAGGTTTTGATACTGTACAAGAATTGAGTTTGAACAGTTTTGCAGTTCATTAAAATATTGTAAACACAATTATAAATCCAGAAACAACATCCAGCCTCACATTGCTAAGCATATAGTCTTGAAGCCAACAAATACAAAATGACACTTTCCATGTTGATCATGGCTAGTTCCCTCATTGCAAACTGGCCATGTTCCCACTACATCGCGTTTGGTGTTTTGGTTTTAAAACAGAAAAAATGTTCTTTTTTGATGTTTCTTCAGTTCGCAATAGCTTAGCTAACGTGAGAGCTGAGCAAATGAAATAAATCTCACCCATTCTAGTAAGTGATGAAGTCCTAATAGCAATTGCAAGAAAGTTTTGTTTCCTAGGGAATTAGTTGGTTCACTTAATGAGAGAGTTGAAAAGAAAATTAATATATTCATATAGTGGGTGCTCAGGGGACCAAAACTTGTGATGAACTGAGAAGCTGAGTCTTTGAACATATGGAAGTAATTACTATTATTTCAGGAAATAAAATGCCAAAGTGCATTATACTTTTCATGGTGCAACTGCTATGGCTAACAGTGCTTTGGAAAAGATTAATTTCCTTTCAACAGAGGCAATATGAAAGAAGAATTAGTGAATATGAGACAAATGACACGGCATAGTAACATAATATTAAAAAACCTCTATAGAACAACAATGATTTATAAGTACTGTACAAGATTTGCATGTAAGCAAGGGCTAAAGGAAAAAAAGACAAAATTATACTATAATGAACAAGGGAAAGTCAGAAATATGATAACACTTTAAATATAACAGCAAGATTTCATACAGTGAATTAATCATTAGATACAGAGAAGTACAATGGCAAGTCAGAAATCTTACTGCAGTTTTGTTGAAGGTTGTTGAAATTCTTTCACCAAATATATATCAAAATTACAAAAAAAAATTAAATACATAATATGTTAACTATTATAAATGCAAGTTGACCAAGTATAATGTAAGCCTTTTCAGAAATACCTATAAATATTTGTGTTGAATTGTAAATGTGACTAATCAAATGTTGATGGTGTAAAAACTACGTCATTTGCAGCCAGGCTGAATTTGCTGTTATTCATCTTTTCCAACAGCACTGTTTCTGGGAATAGCAACTTGAAAGTGCTGGGATTCTGGAAATGTTTTTGAGGAATCCCCCACAAAATCAGGAGTTTCAGGATAAAAGTTCTTGGGTTTTGCTTTATGACACTCAATGAAATCTTGTTCCTTATATACACTTAATTTTGAATGTTTAGTTGAAAAAAACATACTGACTTTATACTAAACCAAGACTGTTTCTAGACTCAATTGTTTTGTTTCCATCATTTCTCCCATTAAATAGAAGTTCAGAACTCAAGATGAACTTGCAAGCATCACATAAACATCTTCAACCATTTTAAAGGGAGCAAAAAGTTTTGTGAGTGAATTACCAAAAAAAAAAAAAAAAAGAGGAAAAAGAAATGATTTTTAACCAATGAGCAAGTGAGTTCACTACAGAACAGTTCTTCACATCAGAATTCATTACAATTGTCAGCATTTTCCCAAGAATGACTATGGGGCAAAAGAGAACATTTGACTCGGGGAAGTGGGATGAACAAAAGATCTGTATGAAAACATCACAGTCACACTTCTTCAAACAGAGCTTGGCCTGTGACTACATGGAGAACTAACATCTTCCCTGATTCAAAACCAACTGGCAGTTTTAAACCAACTATTGGTGCCCAAGTAATCTTTTCTTCCTTTTTACCAGTTAGAGGAAAGGGTATAGCCAGAAGTAGACATATAATGCAAATCATCTTCTGCTACTGACCTCCAAACCAAGATGATAAAGCCAATGAAGCAATACTTGGGTCACTTAAGCAAACTTTGAGTCAACAGAGCCTGGTTCTCATGGGTGACCTCAACTACCCAGGCATTTGTTGGAAGAACAATATGGCAGCTCACATGTCATCCACCAAGTTCCTGGAATGCACAGAGGACTGCTTCCTCACATAGATGTTAGGTGCTCCAACCAGGAATGAGGCACTTCTGGACTTGCTACCCACAGACCAAGAAAACCTGCTTTGTAATATCTCAGTTAGTGATAGCCTTGTCTGCAGTGATCACAATATTGTGTAGTTTAGGATCCTGCTGAGCAAGCTGAAGGTTAGTACAAAGACAAAGGATTTAGATTTTAGAAGAGCAAACTTTAGCTTGCTCAGAGCTCAGTTGGGAGGGATTCCATGGGGAGCTTCCCTGGAGGATAAAGGAGCTAGCGAGTGCTGGGATTTTTTCAAGAACACTTTCCTGGAAGCATAAAAACAGTTCATCCCCTTTACAGGTAAGAGAAGTAGATGGAGCAAGAGATTCCCTTGGCTTAACTGCGAGTTTCTGAGTCTGCTCAAAACCAAAAGGGAAGTATATCAGAGAGAAAAGTGGATGAATACCCTTTGAGAACTACAAGGGCATTGCCAGGGCATGCAGAGATGCAGTTAGAAAAGCAAAAGCCCAGCTTGAATTGAAATTGGCCAGAGACAGTAAAACCTACAAGAAAGGGTTCTTCAGGTATGTAAACAACAAGCAGAAAGAGAAAGAAAATATTGCCGCACTGTTAAAAAGGAGAGGTGAATTAGTCACTGGGAATGCTGCAAAGACAGAAGTTCTCAACACTTTCTTCACCTCTGTCTTTACCAGCACTGTTGTGTCCCAAACTCTTGGGAATAAAAATCCAGATTGATGTAAACACAGACCTGCCATCAGGGAAGGAAGAGTTGGCATGTGAACTATTACAGGAGCTTGATGCATACAAATTGATAGACCCAGATGTCATACACTTGAGGGTGTTAAGAGAGCTGGCTGACATAGTTGTGAGGCCACTCTCCATAATCTTTGAGAAGTTGTGGAGATTAGGGGACATCCTAGAAGACTGGAAGATAGCTAATGTCACCCTCATCTACAAGAAGGGCTTAATGGAGGGCCCAGGAAATTATAGGCCCATCAGTCTTACTTCAATCCCTGAGAAGGTTATGGAGTGAATCTTCCTGGGGGCTGTCATATATCAACTGATGCACATGATTGGGAAAAGCCAGCATGGATTCTATGACAAAGTAACTCACTCAGTTGATTTCGGGCGAGCGGTGAACATCGTCTACCTGGATTTCTCCAAGGCTTTCGATACAGTTCCCCACAGCCTCCTCCTAGAGAAATGGATGCGTTATGGTCCAGACAAGTGCTCTCTGTGGTGGGTGGGGAATTGGATGACAGGCTGCACCCTGAGGGTGGTGGTAAATAGCTCTTCTTCAAGCTAGCAACCTGTCACAAGTGGGGTTCCCCAGGGATTAATATTGGGCCCAATGCTGTTTAATATCTTCATAAGCAATCTGGATGATGGGATCAAGTGTACCCTCATGAAGTTTGCTGATGATATCAAACTGAGCGGGGAAGTGGACACTTTGGAAGGGAGAGCCACCCTGCAGGAAGACCTGGATAGGCTGGAAGAGTGGGATAACAAGAACCTTACGAAGTTCAACAAGGACAAGTGTAAGGTCTTGCACCTGGGAAAACATTACCCAAGAGTGCAGCACAGGCTGGGCTCTACCTGCCTGGAGAGCAGCTCTGTGGAAAGGGACCTGAGGNTGGACACTTTGGAAGGGAGAGCCACCCTGCAGGAAGACCTGGATAGGCTGGAAGAGTGGGATAACAAGAACCTTACGAAGTCCAGCAAGGACAAATGTAAGGTCTTGCACCTGGGGTGCAAGATAATCCAGGAGTGCAGCACAGGCTGCACAACATCTCTGTGGAAAGGGAATTGGGGGTCCTGGTAGACAACAAGCTCAGTATGAGTAACAGTGTGCTGCAGTGGTGAAGAAAGCCAACAGGGTTGCATCAACAAGGACATCACCAGCAGAGATAAAGAAGTCGTTATCCCACTCAGCACTTGTCAAGCCATGCCACATCTGGAATACTGTGTTCAGTTTTGGTCCACAAAAGATGTGGACAGGCTGTAGAGGGTCCAGAGAAGGGCCACGAAGACGATCAAAGGACTGGTAAGCCTGCTATATGAGGAAAGGCTGAGAAAACTGAGTTTGTTCAGCCTTGAGAAAAGGCGGCTTAGGGGAGACCTCATCACCATGTTCCAGTAATTAAAGGGTGGCTACAAAGAAGCTGGAGATTCCCTTTTTACAAGGAGCCACATGGAAAAGACAAGGAGTAATGGACACGTTACTCCTGTGGAGATTCTGAACGGACATAAGAGGAAAATTTTTCACAATGGACAACTGTCCATTGGAATAATCTCCCCAGGGAAGTGGTGGATTCCCCAACACTGGATGCTTCTAAAATTCAGCTAGACAGGGTGCTGGGCCATCTTGTCTAGACCATGCTTTTGCCATAGAAGTTAGACCAGATGATCCTTGAGTTCCCTTCCAACCTGGTCTTTCATGATTCAATTAGAATGCCTGCACTTCATAAATGTTTTGCTTTTAGCTTTTAACACAATCGGCATCTCTATTATATATCTGAAAAATCAATTAGTACCGATCAACAGAAATGCAAATATCAGCAATTTTTTGCCAGTACTATCTATGTAGGGTTTTTTAAACATTGTTTCATAACATCACATAACTTTGGAAAGCATCCTTACAAATGTAGACTAATGCATGCACTGAACAGGCAGGTGGAATTCAGTAGGTTGCCACCTCTTTCCATCTTCTGCCCTCTCCTAATAGTCATTGTACCTTACAGCACTGGAAAAAAGAAACACATGAACCTGTCTTTCCTATTTCATGACTAGCCATTCAAGAGAAAAGAAAAAAAAAGCTTTAGAATCCCAACTACAATTCAGTTATTGTGAATGTAGTATCCAAATCCTGTCAATCAGATATTTCTGGTATTATTGGTGAAAAGCAGGTTAGCAAGGAGAACTAAAAGAGACGCCAGGAACAGGCTAGCAGATGCATTTCTGCAAGCAAGAAGTTACAGTACTTACTACAACATACAAAAAATAAAAATAGATTATCAAATATATAGAAAACATTTTGACATTATCAGTCATGGCATTCTTGACTGAACAGAAACCAACTAGCCATGCAATACTTTCTCACATTTCAGATACATCAGAAGCACAGCGAAGCACAAGCATTACTGTCCAGACCAAAAAGGCAGCTGTGTGTGCTGTGTCTTGCTCTAGCACAGAATATTTCCGTCTATCATTCAGCTATGCACACTTTTTTTCCATTGGATTTATTTTTTAAGTTTTTAAGTATTTTAAGGTTTTTTTAATCTTTAATAATAATATATTTTTAAACAAGGCTATCCAAATCAATAACCACTTCATTTTTTTAGTTTCCACTCTTTCTGCAATAGATCTTGATCCACTCTAAAGAATACTGTACCTACTATTTAACTGCTATGAAGATCAAACAGTTCCATCCTAAAGACTGTGAATAATGATCCAGTGCTAAATTTCAGGCACATCAAGAACCTTCTATTAGTTTTAACTGTACAGAAGGAAATCACTCAGGTACCTCTCAAGTAAGGCAAGGAAAAAATCCAGTGACTACTTCTGAATATTTAGTTCTTGGTGCTTTTTAAGAAATCAAATTTCCTTATACATTATTTGTACTGTGGAATATGAGTGCCATTGATACACATCCCAGTCATATAGGTTCTATGATAAAACATTAAGTACCTTCTCTAGCCTCAGAAATACTAAACGCTACATCTTAACCACATGCTGTGTGATACTGATTTAACAAAAATCTTTGTTAATGTTACAAATCGATCAGCACGGTTCATATTTAATGACTGCTGTAATTGCAACCACAAGTGTAATTGCTGATTCTTTTTTGAAGTGCTGGGGGCATACTTTTCTGGACAACATTTAAGAACAGAAATGGGAATATCTGGTGTCTGCTCCCAGTTTCTGGATTTCCATTTACACAGGCCAAGAGGAAAAGCCATGGGCAGAGCTCTGAAAAGCTGACTCAGTTTCACGCTGCGTTGGACACCTATTTCAAATTGCAGCCCCAGAAAGATGCAGTCACTAGAACAGTTTGTCTCAAAAACCATGGTATGTTCCCTATTCACTTTTGCCCTTCATGATGGAAACATAACAGTTTTGTGAATAAGGCCCTTAACATCTCTCTATTAGGACAGGAGATATGAGTAGCAATTATGATAATTAAACATAATTACATTAAAAATAATTAGCTCTTTAGCTATCAATTGCTGTGCACTGCACAGCAATTAAAACCAGACCAAATTTCAGTGTAATTTTATTACTCTGTTCTTCATTCAAAACAGTAAATGGTAGAGAGTATTTTCTTTTCATGTTTGCTGTGCTCTCATTTTAATGGCCACTATTGTAATCCGAGTAGAATAAGTACTACCAGAGGTGACATAATTGTCAAAACATTACGATTCGGACTTTTCCCCAACAGACTCAAGTAACTTATTTTAATATGTATACTTATAAGACCATGAACAAAAGATGTCTGCCATCTAATTTTATTGTTTAACAAATTTCTCCTCATTCAAGATACTTAAACACAATTAAAATGGATTATAGGATCAAATTGAGTAAATAAACTTTTGAACAGACTTTATTACTGATTGACTACGGTATGCCAGCATCTTGTGATAATTCGGTTGGACTGTTGGTACACGTATAATAGCAAAACACAATTTAGTATTAATAGAATCTAGCTGTTTGGTATAAACCCAAACCAAAACAACATTATCGTTCTGGATCTATGAAACCGTAGTGTCAGCTGGTAGAGAACACGAGGCCTTCATAACAGATAATCTTCTGAGCAAATGAGTGTGGCGTGAAGTGCTCAGAGCTGGGACTGATGAGAGACCTCTTATACACTGGGTAGAAGCGCACTTTGAAGCCGCCTCAGTGACAGACAGTTTCCCCAGGCTCGCTCATTGAAAGATACCTCTCCTCCTCCCATTTTTTGAGCACATCCCTCCTTCTTACATAAAATCTTTGGCTATTGAAAGTGATTCCACTCTGAAAAGAGACTAACCTTTGGTTTTCCTTACCTATCAACTGACACAAATCAACTGACCGGACCAAAATGCAGACAATAGGAAATACAAATTCTTTTACTTGTCAGTTACCAGTTCTCCAAATTCAACTAGTAATATACTGAAAAGGTAAATCAAGTCCTTTCTCAAATGATGGTGTAAGAAATTACAGCAATCCTGCTAGATCCACACAGTAACATTGGACTGATTTGATTTGTTGAATACAGGAATAACAACACAAGAAAAATAATGTATTCATGTACCATTTCTGATTGAGATACAACTGGATTGGAAAGAACAAACTAAAAACGATCTGGGAAAATGTTTCAGCTGTCATCCTTAAAATGACTATGTCAATAGAAATGCAGAAGTAAGAAGGGGATTCATTCTGCTATCACCCAGTGTACATCATCTGTATAAGTGGGTAACAGACAGACGAGATTGCATAAAATTGCAGAATTTGCCTATCGATGTAAACCCATACGAACACAGTTAAATAAAATTATATCCAAGGGAATCAAGGAATAAGCAGCTCTAAACTGAGCTGACCAGTATTTCCTGTTACTAAGGTACTTTCAGATACCCCATTATCTGAACACCACTTCTAAGCCAGTTACAAAACATCCCTTCTCCATCCTGTGTCTGCGTTTACACGACAAGCACTGCAAGGCACAAAGTATTTACTTGGATGCATTTGTGCAGCACCCAGTAGAATATGGGTTCCATCTTGGTTTGACAATAGGTGCCACAATTATCAACTTGATCAATACTGATCCCTGGAAGGCATTTCTGACCAGTTCATGAGATATTTACTATCAGTGTCATGAATTCTACAAGTCATTTGAAACGTACTCATTAATAATTAACAGAGTAAATATTTGCTGGTCTAGTGATGCAACTAGGAATGCAACGTTCATCTGTGTTAAGAAAATCCATTATTTAAATACCGTCTAAATATCTGCGTTATTCATAAGCTTGTATCATAAAAATAACATCTCCCACACTTGGCACTCGCATTGCTCTCCACTTCAAAGACCTTCTGAGGCCAAAGCATTAGCTGCTTACGCTCTGCATCTCCTTTAAAGACTACAGCAGCATTAAGCATGTGGTTGTTCCAAGCTAATTTACAGCACGTACTCCATTTCTAATGGAGTGCTTATAGATCTGTGCTTTTAAGGGTTGCAGCACTTAAAGGCATTTTAAGAAATATTAAACTTTTATCTGCTGTTTCTTCTATGTATCACATTCAACTTCTGCCCTCTACCACCACAGTCTTTACAGGTCTCTAAGGGAATTCTGGTCGATTGGCATAATTAGGGCGCACACATGGGATAATGCCACTGTCCTCCCTCTCAGAAAAATGCTAGAGGTAATGGGTCAAAAGAAGAAATAAGGTGGGGAACTAAGACCCTGGAGAAAACCAGTGTGGGACAAGAGAGAGAAGAGCAAGCGAGATATAATATCACTGGAGTTTGTTCAAGTCTCAGGTTTGCAAAGTGTAATCTTGCATTTGGTAGCCTGAAATGAGCTGGAAGAATACTGCTTTTGCTAACTGGCCAGGTGAAATTATCTGATTTTGAGATTATTTCAATAGAACTTAATTTTTCAGTATATTGACAAAACTCTTAATTCAGGACAGATTTGTTTAAAACTTTTTAATTAGACCAGCATTCCAAATGATGTATCACTTTGAAATCAAACCTTATACAAGTCAGCTTTGGGTTTTTTCCTATTTTCCACTTGGAACAATACTATGAACTCAACAGGAATTCATAAAAAATGAAGGATGCCATGAATTACACTTTTAGGGGAAGAAAAGAAAAATCTAGACTAAAAACTCTTTTTGCCAAATTCAGTCCCCTAACTTAAGTCATTTGTACAACACCTTCTCTCAGGAGGATGCACAACTCATTCTAGACTACAACAGGTGGATGGAATTTAAACAATTTTATACAAACCTGCACACACCCATATATTGTATCCAAACATAGAAATGCTTACAGTAAACAATAAAGTTGATCAGGTATCATTAGCTTCCAAGACATATTTTTACATGGTCATTGTCTAAATTTATTTATGAACCATGCACTTCTAGACTGTGCCATTAAAAAATGCTTCTACAACTCTCTCCAAAATAAATCAAACCACTAATAAAATCTAACTTTAATATCTTATGTACATGCATTCTTTCAACTCCAAGTTCATTAAAAAAAAAAAAAGAGAGAAAACATATCTCTGGCAAGTTATTGTTGAGCAACGCTCTTTGTTGACAATGTTCATTGTACATTTGTAGTTTAACTTCTTAATTTGCTGGTGCAATAACTGAAATAAAACATAAGATGACTGAACTGGATTACAATGAGTTCAAAATACATCATCTACACCTCTAAAAGCATACAAACAAACTGAAAGGAGGTAAGAAGAATCTGAAGATATTAAAAAACTGTAAGGGGAAACTCAAAGTATGGGTTTTGTTTGGTACAAAAAAAAAAAAAAGAGGATGTTATCCAATACATGATGTACAAAAAGAAAATTAACAACAAAGAGAATCAAGGTAAATAACAGGTAAAGCTGTTTCACTCTTATGATGATGAAAGGCAGCAATAGGAAGCTTGTAGTCTCCTTCAGTGAAAGTTTTAAACACCTTAGACAAAACCTCTTTCAGGGTTTGTGTAAGTACAGTATATCCTGCCAACGGCTGAATTAAATGATCTCTGGGGGTCCCTCCTAGCCTCACTCACATTTCCATGAGTGCTATGATCTCTGCAGGTTACACATTAGCATATGCTATTAATCCCACTTCATGTTACAGCTACAACACTCCCTGCAGGGCAGGAAAAAGATAAATCCTGGATTTAAGTCACAACCAACAACTGTAGTATTCTTGTTGAGAGCTGGAAGGTGAAAAAAGTTGAAAGGTGAAAAAAATAGCCACAGAAGTGTTAACGCTGTGACCTATGCTTGCATCAAAGTAACACAAACTTAAGTGATGGTATGATATCATAAGTGTATTTGACACTGTATTTGTGGAATAATATACATATATTTCATGGGGCTGTTCTTCAAATGTGGAGAAATATAAATAAGTTTCACCCAGAGCCCTCTAGCCGGAGACAGCTACAGGACACACACAGTCAATCAGGAATTTATCAGATTGTGCTGCTGAGCAAGCAAAAGGTTTTCACACATAGTTGCATATATTTACCAAGCTCTCTTCACATATGACTGGTAATAGCTTCTGGTTCAGAATTCGATAGTTCTGTTGTACATTTGTTACAAGGAGTCATTATAATGCCCACTTTTTAATCAGGAAAAAATAATTGATGCAAAAGGCCCGCTCACTGCAGATAACGGAGACTGAAAAGTTTATGGTAGTAGCTGGGGCTAGAAAGAGCCTTCATGAAGCTCAGCAAAGAGAAGGGAAGGCATGTGAAGCTTCATCTTGTATAGCTGGAGTGTTTGTGAAGGTGAATATAACTGAACAGAAACTTATTTGCTTCTGAAATATATTTTTTAAAAGGTACAGAATAAATAAGAGCGTTTACAAAACTCACAGTCCAGGACATGATTCTCTCAGCTTAATGTGTGCTCGCTAAAATAAAAATGAAATCATATGACTTACGGTGAAATGAAAGAAAATCATAAGTTTCACAGCCTAGGACTCTGCATTTCTCTTTTTATTAAAACCTACATATAGTAAGGCTCTGTATTTATTAATAATCTAAGAAATAAACTAGAAAGAATTTTAATCAAGGCATGCTTTCCAAATATTGTCTTGTTAATAGAAGATACCATTGAGATAGCTATTTCATGCTAAAGAACTGCATATTATTGCCATTCTTGCAACTTGAAAGTGCAAATGAGCGTGCTTAGATATTTGAACTAAGGTGACTATATATGTATAAGATAAACCTGTGAGGTTTTCTGACACCGATATCTACCAGCAGGTAGGTCAGTGCTAACACCACTTTAAGAATCCTTTGCAAGCCAAAAATCTGTGATGAGGATAAATTATGATTATTAAATTTCCAGTGACAGTAAAAGGGGGAAAGCTTCATGGATAAGCAAAGAAAAGATTAAATTTCAAATGACACTTTTTGAATTCAAAAATGCAAGTACAAGAAACAGTCTTTCAGTATGAGAAAGAGTAAGGTCCAACATTCCGGACGATGCTCTTAGTCATATGGTTTCATTTTAGGTAGCCCTGTGAGGAGCAGGGAGTTGGACGCGATGATCCTTATGACTTCCTTCCAACTCAAGATCGTCTATGATTCATGCAGAAACAATAATAGCCTAAATGCAGAATTTGTAAACTGCAGGCAGACTGCAGAAAACACAGGTTATCCAGGACTGATAGTGGGCCACCACAAAAATATCACTCTGATGCAAAAAGGAAATATAAAAACCTGTCCTTCCATTCAGCTTGGGAAAGGCACCAGATTTCATCAACTTTATTTTGGCCACCCTAAGGTGTCACATTTCAGGAAGGATATGTGAACCAGCTCATGAAAATCAAGAAGAGAGCAATCAGCTTTCAGCATCTAGAAAACATGATTTTAAAAAAAGCTTCAGTATCCTGGGCTTATTTAACTGCATGAAATGAAGACCGAGTTAATGATAACAGTTTTCAAGCAAGTGGAGCAAGTAAGACATTTAGGCTGAAAGGACATTTAACAGCAAGGAGAGTGAAGCATGAGGACTCATTTTCTGTGTCCATCACTGAATCATCTATATAAATAGGAATGCTACAGATATTATTAATCCAGTTGTGTCAGGGCCACAGTTCTATAAATCTATGGTGGTTTTCTACATACTGCCAAGCACATGTCTGTTTCTTTGAAGAGATATGTACACAGAACTAGTTGTGCTTTTTAAATACACTTCACTTTGTGTCTCTTAGACAGAGCAATCACTTTAACAAAGCTGTGTGAAGACAAAAAGAATACCCATAGAGGAAATTAAAAAAGAAGTGACTTTGGAAAAGTTTAAAGTTTTTATTTTTCCCACAAAGTTTTTACAAAAAGGTAAAACCGGAAGCAAAGACTTTCATGTTTTACATTATAATCCTGAAGTCCTTTCCCAGATAAAATTACTGAAAGAGCAGCTTTGCCTAGCTCAGAATATATGACTTGAGAAACCTCTACTGAAAAAGTGGTCATGAAGGTTAAAACATAGGCAAAATGAGATGCTTCATTAACGTAAACCAAAGCAAACTGAACAGACATAACCATAAACAAGATTTTTTTGAATGTATTGGTGGGTTTTGGGTGTGAAGAAAAACTATGTGAATGACATATAGTCAGGTGATAAAAAAAAAAGAACAACAAATTAAATACCTACAAATATATAACGGGCAATCTGTAGAGAGGAGTAGGTCTTACTTGCACTAGACTCTCAGGACAGAAGCAGAAATTGGCTGAAGCTGCATCACTGGAAATGCAGGTCAGTTACTGGGAAAGCATTATTCTAGAAAAACATTAGGCATGGCGAAAAGTTGTTAAGGGAAACTAAAATTCACTGAAGGATTTTAAGTTGTCTTTAAACGATTCAATTAAATTCATTCAATTAAACTTGAATGAATAGATTTGATAAAACAGGAACTAACCTTCACTTTTCTCTCATTATAAAGTTTTATTATTTTGTAATTGAACTGAGTTGAAAAAATGTTTTAAAATGTTTTGTGTTCATTTCACATACTTTTGTTCTTTATTGCCAAAGATAATTTAGCCTAGCAAATTAAGATTCATATCACACCATTCTGGTATCAGTATGCAGTAGCCGAACATTTTGGAACTAACTGCACGTAACAAGGGAAAAAAGGGAAGTTGTTAGGTATTTCGGACTAACATTTCTTAATATTTTTCTAGTTAGAAGTTTAAGAATCTACTATACTGGAGCAAATAAGTGACCATTTATTGGCTCTGGGATAATATATAATTGTCTTATATATTAACGTCTGTAACTTAGGCACAATGCCACATTTGTATCACGGTATTCACTTACTCGTTACAAACGAGCAAAATCTAAACCAAAACTCTTAAACAAGCTAGACAAGAAATAAATGGGGTAGCGGTTAATCTTCATTTGAGAAAAAAAAAAAAATCTTTTTTCTTTCTAAACTTGACTATGAGTGTGATTTCAAAACTTAAAGTTGTTCTGGTAATGGTTCCCTAAGTCATTAAAATTCACTGTGTATTACAAACTACAAACTGTGGAACTTCTTGGCACATGAAATCCCATCCACTGTAAAACAGTGCCCACTGTAAGACAAGTGGGATGAAAAGTTTCGTCTGTATTTTGTCTGGCAAATGAATCCTTTTAAATACTTAAGATTTATTTAGATAGATAGATTGGCAGATAATCTTCAAGCTAATCAAAACACAGACAAGCATATCACCACCTATTTTATGTAAAAAGAAATTAACATTATCTTGAGTACGGCAGCATCTTCTGACACAGACATCTAACGTTCTGGCCTCTTCAGATTGTGCCTTTGTGAGTAGATGAGAAGGTAAGCAGAGCTGACACCTTTCTGCATATAAACATTGTGTATATATAGCAACAGGTGCGTGCGGCCATGCAGCAGATATCCAAATGATCTTTAGGAGTCTGTTCACACTTTAAAGTTTCACCCAAACATATGTAAACTAATAGAAAAGCAACTGTATGTGAGACAAATAAGCATAACACACCACATACATGCACCACTGAGTTCATATTATCCTATTGAGTTAGTTATTACTATTATATATTTGTATTACAAATTCCTTTCTCCATTTTTAATTGTTGTTATCTTATAAAGCAAAACCTGAACCTCTGGATTTTTGCAAGTTAAGCTGCTAACAAACTAATGTCATGCTCCTCTACTGCAAGCCATATATCTTAAGAACCACACAGTATTTTTCAGCACTCACGAAGCAGCTTGCCTAAAGCAAGGTCATATTCAGTCATTATACTAGAGAATCCTTCTGCATGAACATTAGGTATATGGTGTGTCACTTCATGTTTATAGCAGCATTATTCCAAGTTTGATATGAATTTTATGACCCAGAAGGTTATATCACTTAGGCACTCTGTCAAATATCTTCAGCCATATCAGCCAAACTATTTTTTGACAGAAGAAAGCAAAGTCTGCCTGCAGTAGGAAGACCGAAGGGTCTTTGCTGTTGTTTTGGTGAGGTTTGCCCCCAAAGAATGGAGCGCTCCGGCTGGTTTAGTTAAGGAGTTGCTGGAGCAGCGAGTATGGAGCACTCTGTGACCTTCCTTTAGAAGTCACTTCTCAAGGTTAAGCCGCAGTGCAGCGTAGTATCTACAGTCTAAAGTAATGTCAAATGACAAGCAGCATCCTTTCTGCCACATAATTTCACGAATCAGCTGTTGGAGAAACATGAATCATTTCTGTTGCACTGGGACAACACCAGAAGCGCTGCCTTTCCAGTTCTCTCTGCCAAAGGAAGGGAGAAAATAAATAAATACATACGTACCTACATACTCAGGCAGTTTTTCCCTGTGTACTAATACGAAAATTGGTAAACAGGCAGATGTCAAGATAAATGCAATACAGAATTGGAAAGAAAGTTTATCCTATGGCTCATAACAAGCAACTGATCAAAAATAACATTAGACTGTTATGAAAGCATTTTCATACATCTTTTGCCTCACTTTATGTTTCTATCTTTTTATCATTGGATATTAGTTCCTCACCACACCTAATTCATAGGTTTATAAGTCACTGACAGTCAGAGAATATTGAAGTCTAACTCGGGGAATCACATTTGTGTTAGCCCCAGTCCTGTGCACACTAACATAAACAGCAGCAGGCAGGGAAGTAAGCTATTAGTCTATAACGTAACAGTGAAAATAAAGACTACATAATTTTGGTAGAAACTACCTGCTACACCGTAGAACACTGCAGACACCTGTGTGATGAAGAAGGGTTGGAAGCACTTCAAGCATACAAGCAGAGAACAGGCACAAAGTCTTTCTTTCTAGGTGAACTTTTGATGTATTTTCAGGACCGAGTGAGGAAACTCAAGCTGAAGAGGTTGGTAGTGGATGGTAAATAAAATTAATAGTACGTGGTAGAGCTTTTGACATGGCACGAAAAACCTCAAATGGTACTGATGATGTACTAAACATCAGAGAACTGAGACAAAAGATCATATTTCTGGGTAAAGGATTTTGTTTTACAGATACCGAATGCATGACCACTTCTCCTTAAATCTGATTTTAAATAAAATTAATAGCTAGAAAAGACAGAAGCAAAGTAAAAAGCTATAAATGCAGTACTGATGCAACATTAAATTCCATAAAATAAGAGATTCTTCTTGTGAAGCAGG
The DNA here is from genome assembly GCA_013398225.1 of Steatornis caripensis. Taxonomy (NCBI): domain Eukaryota; kingdom Metazoa; phylum Chordata; class Aves; order Caprimulgiformes; family Steatornithidae; genus Steatornis; species Steatornis caripensis. The sequence continues at coordinate 169,342 of VZSC01015401.1, forward strand.
TTTTACTGGTTCTGTGCAAGTAATCAGCCATTTTAAACAGTTTTGACACCAAACAGAACAAAACTGAGCAGAAGACTACAGAAGTTGTTTCATGCAGGTAACCTACTGGAAAGAAAACCTGTATGCACACAAACACACCTTTGCAACAGTATAAAAATGTATGCTCTGTTACAGGAGAAGTAGTGATCAAGTATGCTAAAGATGCTGTAAGCTCCATCTTACTAGATAATAAAAAGATATTTGATCCCTCTGTATCAATTAAAATTATAGAAACGCTCACAAATCCATAGATATTTAAATATAGTTATTTTTAAACAATAAAATAATCCCAGGAACAAACCTTACACCTCTCATCCTTGACTGAGGCACCACAAATTTCAGGTGGTTCAAGTTAATTTCTCATTAGAGAAACATTAGTATCACAGAACCACATTTACTAAACTGTGTTTTTTTATATGACATAGATATTTAACTCTATATTACGAACATGTCTCATATGAACTTTCATATGAAAATGCAGTTATACAGAAGCAATTTCACAAAATTCAACTGTTCTCCTCTCTTCTTCAAATATGCCTGTCCTTGAGCTATTTTCTTTTCACTTCATGAATAAGAAAAGTAGCAGCAGACTCAAAATATCTATTGCCTGATGCTGCTCAGCACATTCATTTCCTTGCATATTCATATTTAATCAGAATTCTGCTATTTGCAGTATCATTATTAAACACTGCCCTTTTCCTTTCTGGGCACAATTAGGAATGATTAACAAGACTTACAGTTCATTACAGACTTGTAATACAAGCTATTTTTCCAGTGATCCATTTTGTACATTCAGCATTATGCCAGGCTGGCGTGGTACTTCACAACAAAACATTATCAGTACTCTAACTATGCTACTCTTTCAATGTCTTTGATTATTGGAATATACGGCACTGATGAATAAATTTGGTGAAGTAAGAGATAGGATGTAAAATGGAATCCAAAGACCACAGTATGGGGGAAGACACAAACCACGCTATAGTTGGTGCTAAGGACTTCTTTCTAGAAACCAGGATTTTAATCATACAGCCTGATACATCTGGAAGGACTAACATCACCTGGACAGTGCATAGTTTGTACAATCACTGCTAGTTTCAAATGCCATACCAGCACTTAAGGAAAAAATCCCTCAAAACTGAAGACCTGACAAATCCACATAAGCTCAACCTCACCTTCCCACTTCTTCATCAAGGACAATGGATGTGTGAGAAATATCATGGCTCGGAGCATTGTACGTTTTACGCTTCTGTAAAATTTTTGTTGTGACAGAGTGCCTTGCAATATTTGCAAGTATTTTCTGTTCTTAAAGTGTTATACATGTAATACTTTGCAAGCTTGTGAGAGAAGAAAATAGCAAAGTAGTACCTCTGCAATACTTGAGGCTGAAAGCTCCTTCCTTTTTAAAAGCCAGTTTTGCTTAGCTTAACTGAACAGCTGTGAATTCTGTGCATCTTCAGTGGCTTCAGAGCAGGATTGGTGATATAAATGTGGGACTATCTGAAGACACATTGGAAATGTGCTTGGCTCCAATTATTCCTTATGGATTCACTAATAAGCAAAGCGTAAGGAAAAATGTTAATCTCCAAAGACGCGTGTAAGCTTAACGCATGTGCCAGAATCCACCACACCTTTCTTGCTGTTGCCATGTAGACTAGGACATGGAAAGGTCCTTACCACGAGGTAACTGAAAAAAGGAAATAGAAGAGGAAACACTGGCAAAACATCCCACTCAGGATAGCCCAGGCCTCTAGCAGACATGTCCAATGAAATAACTCTGGAAGAGGACTATGTCTTTTACCACGTGTAACGCCAACACAGCTAGGAACACCGTCCAAAATGCTGATGACTTAACGGCATAAGATAAAGATAGTTCCCTGGAAATAGTGGCAAGGACCGGGAGCATGAGGCACTATGTGTTGCAGGGATGGAGATATTGGGAGAGGAGAAAAATACTGCTCTTACGTAAGGGTTTCCAGGCACTCAAACTTTCCTTCCAAAACCTGTCAAGAATTCATGACAAAGACTATGCTTATTAAATACCACTTTACATTTATTTTACAAGCTCAGTTAATAGCTATACTCTTCAGAAACATCGAAGCTACTATTTCCGTGCTGTTATATTTAAGGAGAAAGGGCAAGGGTAGGGATTACGCAGGCGCAGTGTGATTCACACAGGCACTGTCATATTCTACTTACAGCTACCACTGTGTAAATAATCACTAACACTTGGGAAGAAAAACACACCCAACCCATTTATTTTTCTATTGAAAAAGGTTTGAAAATTGGTAACTAAAGTTATTATTAACACCAAGATAGGGTTCTGCAAAAGTAGTTCAGATCCTCACAGAAGTGTTTAAAAGAACACTTCTGAAAATGAAGAAATAAAAATAACATATTTGTTTACACAAAATTAATACTTCCTTTCTCGTTGATAGGATTGCCTCCTAAGGCTTCTGATTAAGTCTTGAGCAAGATTTAGCTACTATTTCCCTACAATCAAAGAGCATATTCTGCAAGAATCTGCTAAACATCAAGTAACATCTTCTAGACATCTGCTAAACTTTACAACTCCTCCACTCCCGTGATCATTTCAGAGCTCAGTCACAGCTCTGCCGATCTGCTTCAACAGATTGCTCCACTGTAATATGAAACTTGTGTAAACCGATGAAGGAACTCAAAGCTCTTCTCTTGGGTTTTAGTACTTAGGAATAAAAGAGAGGTGAGAAAATAGTGTCAGAGAAAACACAAAATGTATGCAGCTGTTGGCAAATTTCAGGTGTAAAAGATATCCAGATGCAATCCAAAATAGGACACTTTGATCATACTTTTTCTCACGTACAGCATTAATCACATCTATTTATTTAAAGCATTTCTTTGGAATTGCTCTTTTTTTTATTTTACTTATTGGCAAACATACTGATGAAAAAAATGTCAGAACTATTATTTTTGACAATTACTTTAAAATAGAATCATAGAATCATAGAATCATAGAATGGTAGGGGTTGGAAGGGACCTCTAGAGATCATCTAGTCCAACCCCCCTGCTAAAGCAGGTTAGCCTACAGCAGGTTGCACAGGAATGCATCCAGGCGGGTTTTGAATATCTCCAGAGAAGGAGACTCCACAACCTCTCTGGGCAGCCTGTGCCAGTGCTCTGTCACCCTCACAGTAAA
>VZSC01015401.1:174622-248356 GCA_013398225.1 Steatornis caripensis
CCTTAACCTCCCTTGCCAGATTTAATTCCAGTCGGGCCTTAGCCTTCCGTGTTGCATCCCTGCATGTTCTGACAACAGTCCTATATTCCTCCCAAGTAGCTAGTCCTTTTTTCCACATCCTGTAAACTTCCTTCTTCCCTTTGAGTTTTTTTGCAACCTCCTTGTCCATCCACGGAGGTCTCCTGCCTCCTTTGCTCAACTTCTTCCTCATTGGGATGCATTGATCCTGAGCTTGGAGGAAGCGGTTCTTGAATATTAACCAGCTCTCTCGATGTTATGTCTGGTTTTACTTTTAGTTTTTCTCTTAGTATTTAATGAAATTATTTAAATGTTTGGACTTCTTTTTTTCCTCCAAGGTCTATACAAAAGCTAGACAGTGTTGTGGTTTTTTTTTCTCCTGGAAGTGTAGAAAATATTAGTTGACTCTACAAAAATGCCATCCACCTCTTTTCCTGCTCTATTTCTCTCAGTTGCTTTTTGTAACATTTTTCCACTGTTTTTGTTTCTAAAGTCAGTGTGTCTTAAAAGTCAGTGTGAAAAAGGGAGACAGCCATTTGCCCTCTTACACCTCTGTTTTTTCACAACCATTATTTCCTCTATGATTACTCTTTTCAGTAAAACTAAGAAACAGTAGCAATGGTGTTCTTGTTTAGGATTTGACTAGATGCATGGAAATATTAAAAAAAATGATCAGATACATCATGTACTACTGCTCTGTAATGCAAATCTTTCCTCAGAATTAAATACTACAAAAAGTGTCCAGGAAGCCATCATGTTTTTCTTCTAAACCAAACCATTTGAATCCACAAGATACTTTCAAATTCATCTGTGCCTTAGGCACCATTGTGTTGAGGCACGTTATTGGAGAAGAGATGACCGTTATCAGAGTGACATCTTCAAGTGACCTCAACAATTTCTTTCTTAAAAAGGCATTTTGATTAGGTTTAATTATATAGCAATTACGAAAGCTACTGTAATTAGTCAAAAAAGAAACATAGGGAACGAATTCTGAACTCTGTAAAAGTTCTCCTGTTTCACTGAGGCAGAAGTTATCTTTAAAAAGCAGATGATGTTGTTGTTGTTGCCTGGAAAGTTTGTTCATAATTGTCTGCACAAATTCCTGTCACAGGTTCAATTCCTGAGACATTATACCCATTTACTGCACTGTACTTATATGGCCTTTTGTCAGTCACAGCACTGGTGTTAGCATGAGAGGAACATAAGTAGTAAAAACAATTACACCTACAAACCCATTCACACTGAAAAAGCAGTGAATATAAAACTTCTAAATATATTTTCTATCTTGGTCTGTGTGTCCTATTATCATTAAAAATTAATTACCCCCATTGAAGAACACATTCTACTCACAACAAAAAACCCCAAATGTATTTCCTGCCCCAAAAAAATAACATGAAGAAAACAACGTCGCATTTTGTCATCCTCTGTGCTTTAAAAAGCAAGGTGACGTTTGCTATCGCAATTTTAGAAAATTTATGCTCTCTGATTACAGTCAATATGTGACAAACTCGAGATCAGTAATATTTACTCACATAAGTCCTGTCATTTGTTAGACATGGATGATTTTCCATTTGACCCTGGAGGATCTTGAAATGGCTCTTAAACTAGAGAGCCATGGGCTCTCTGCAAGGACGACTGAAAGGGCAAAAGAAATTATCCAACTCCAATTCCTTCGCAGCTGTATCTACTAGTTATTTTTTATCACTTTGTCCAGTATCAAATGCACTAAGTAAACACGTTCTGTCACTGCATTTGGGAGACTGTTACCTGGTGAGTTTCACTAGCATATCAAGACAATTTCTGTAACGTTTCTGCGATGTGATTTAAGAAAAAAAACCCACATACGTTCTGCAGGCAATCCAACCCCACTTTGTGTGCATTTAGCTTTGCATTTTACAGCCTTCGTCTATCTGAAAATGATGCCTCCTACTACTTTTTTGTGCCTGATACCTAGTCTCCAGAGAAGCTGTTAATGTTCGCCCAACAGGTTACTTTTAAAATACTTTTGACAGAAGACTTCTGGTCCCTTTTAGCTGTTTGAGAAAGAAGCGGACCCATGGTACCCTGTCAAGCACTCTGGAGCCTACTGCAGTTTTATAATCTAGGCTATTAAGATCCAAAAAACCCCCACAGATCAGGTGAATCAGAATTTGTTGCTTTAGTTAATCCCAAAGGAGGTTAATAAAAAATGTTTAACTATTTTTTCATAAACAAGTCCTCTATAAAAATTACTATGAAATTTCAAAATGTTTCTCCCTCATTTTCAATCAAAATTAAACAAATCTGTTATTCCAAAAATAAACCGTTTTAAAGTGTTGAATTTATATTGAAATTTTCATTTTGAAATTGGTTCCATACTAGTAGAATGACAATATTGCAATTTATAGTAAAGACAATCCAAATTACAGAAGATTAAATGGATATCACATTTTAAGTATAAACTACTTCAGAAGAAAAAAAATCTCTCATCACCTTAGAACAGTAGTATTTAATTCTTAGAAGCACAGAAGGCAAAAGAAATAGATGTATGTTGATTTAATGTAATTCAAAAGGTATTATTCTCTGACTTTTTAATCAAATTACCTAAAACATTGAATTGTCAAGATTAAATGTTTCTTTAAAAAAAAAAAAAACCAACAGTCTTCAAAGGATTATTTTGCCTGGGGGAAGCTCTCTATTACAGAAGAAGAAAATACAGAAATATTAGTGTATCTTCCCATGCCTACAAAGCCTGGCTCATAAAATAGATGGAGGCTTATCAAAGAAATTTCTAACCGATCCCTTCATGCAGTTTAATTTTAGCATTTTCCCCCTTTTCTTATTCCTATAAGAACTGTTTGTTGTACCTAAAACTATGATAATTTGAATAATTTTCTACTACTGCATGTATTCAAATGTTAGGAAAGCTCTTACTTGAACATTACCTTACTATATTATGTATCGTGCTAATTCTTGATTAAGAGCATCAAATGTAGGGTTAAGTGAAGCATGACTGGGAGTTACTTATGTGACCATGGAAATGTGAATGTAATCTTTTCAAAGCAGAAAACAGACTCAAAATCAATAATTTCTTGAGAAAACCTTAGGGGGATAGGGGTGAGGGTGGAGATTACTATCTGTGATTCTGACACATAACTAACAGAATAAACAGATGAGAACAGGCACAAGATTAGAATCAGCGACCACCACTGTTTCCATACGGACATTTCAGTTGTTGAGAGCAAAAACCCCAAGGTAATATCTGCCTCAGTATAGTACTTGAACCAAGAACACAATAATCTTATCTGCACTTCCTGCCATCATAATTCAAGTATTTTCAAGTAGAAGTGAGGAGTCCCCTGGTGATTTAACAGTGGAATCAAATTCCTGGAAGATTACAAATCTTTCTAAAACCTAATGACCCAGTCAAAAAGTCTTTCTATAAACAAGATACTCGAGCTTGTGAATATTAATTGGTGTAGACTATCAAATTCAAATGCATTAGCAGTTTCTAAAAGCTTCATCTGTGCATCTACACCAAAATCAGTAATTGTTGATGTGTCCATGAGGTCTTCTGCATTAGCTGTAGCAGGGAATTTCTAGCAAAATTAGAATGAAAAAGCTTCTCAGCCTAACTATATTTTGCTGAAATAGTTATAAAAGCTGATGTTTATTATTTGGAAGAGGGAGAGAATTTACAGAAAAATAAAAACAAGGGCTTACATTCACATTAAGCCAGGTTCAATTGTATGAATAATAGTATCCATTCTTCTACTGTTAGTTCTGGGAAAGTCACAGAAGTAAACTACTGAAATAGCTTTTGACATATTAATTTTAACAAGAATGTAAGAAAACAGTCAAGCCTGCTGTCTCAGTCAGCTTCACATCACGGGAGAGTTTCAGTAGTTTGTTTGAGCAGTTGTACAGGTCGAACGGCAGTTTTGTGAACTATAAATCCCGTTTACTGATTTTTCATCTTTGTATTTATAATTTTTAAAAGTGCTCACAGAGTACTAGAAAAGCCAAACCAAAAAATAGCCTTTGACTTTTAGAGAAGACTGCATAACCTAATCAGAGAGATAATACTTCTCATTGAGCTCACAGCAGATTTCATCTCAACTAATGTTTTTTTCTTCTTTTCAATTCTTCTCCTACGGATGCTTGCTTTGTTAAGGCAGCCTGTTTATTCGGAGCATATGGCCTTCACTATTACTATTGCTAGCTATAGCACAACAGTGCCCAGGTGTCCCAGCCTTAGGCAGGAGGAACTGCAAAAAAGGCAGACCTGCCCCAGAGATCTTTTCCCTTCAAAAAATAAGAGGCAAAATATATGCACTGGCGAACTGGGCTGTCATGACTGCATGCAGAGTTTGAAAGAGGGATGTGAAGGAGGATAACGAGGAAGACTTTAGATACTCATGGAGAGCTGCTTCAAGCTGTGGAAGGCACCAAAAGGAAAACTCTTTAGGCATTGGGTTGAAAACATAAGAGGGCAAGGAGAGCTGGCATTATGGAACATGCAAAGCTACCCTTCCTACATGGCACAAGTGCTCACAGGTGTAGTGCAGATAGGCTCTAAAGAACTTCATAGGTGAAAGGAGGGGGGTTTGGTTGGTTGGTTTTTGTTTTTTACGATAGACAAGACATAACAAGACAGAAGCGACAATACGACCAAACACTGGGCTTCAGGAATTGGCTTTGCAGCATCTGGGTGTCTCTGAGCAGAGAAGACTGCCTTTGTTGTCCAAAGAGTTGTACAGTAAATGAGTCTTCAAGACTTTGGAAGGCAGTGGGCAAGAGATTTACTCATCTCTAAAGACAGAAGTGACTGCATCACAGACATTTCATGTCAAGAAAATATTCAAGACTTAACTACAGGATGAGGATGAGAAAAGTCCAAAATAAATACGTTGACCTGAATGAAGAGAAGAATGATGATAAAAATACACAAGGATGAAAGAAGAAAATAGTGACTAGGCACTCGTACAAGAGAGCTAGTAATGCTGAATTCAATTTATTGAGAAAAATTTAGAAAGTAGACATTTTAATCTGGTGCCGAAAGATAGAGGGTAGATTTAGCAAACACCCGCATCTGCCTTCTTGTCCTTCCCCGTTGTAAGGCAGCACTGAATTTGTACAGGTATACCTTACACAAAACAGTTCAAGTTTGGCGAAATTATGAAAAAACCCATCTCTATGACAGGAACTGGCAGCCAGCATTTTACTTGTTTGCGTTTTTAATTATCATATAGCTATGGAAAAGGAATTTAACAGAAATAGCTCCTATGAAACAATTAGATATAAAAACATCTGATATAAAACATATACAACTCTCAATGTCACTAAAGACTAGTATATTTTTCCTGAAGTTGTAAAGTAACAAGACTTTAAAATTTGTTCCCCAGAAGAATTATAATAATCTTAGTCTTATTCTTAGTTTATAAAAATTAAACAAGAGAGATAATAAAAGCTGTGCTCTCTCCTCCTGTAGTCTAAGTCTGAAATAGAACTTTGGAACTTAAGTGGTGAATAAGCAATGCAATCTTAATGGTAATTCTTCAATATCTAAGGCAGCAGATTTGTACTAAAATGTTCAGTGAAGCATCCTTCTAACAAGATTTTGATAAAAACCGTACTCTTCAGTTTTGTACCCTATCTCAAAGAATATGCTTGAGAATTAATTAAAGTTTTCATAGAGCTGAAGTTTCAGACAGACATTTCAGGTATTTTAAAGGAAAACCTCAATTCTGAGGCAGAGGGTTTCTTTGCTCTTAAGTATTATCTCCATTATTTCTTGTAATCTGGAAATTCAGAAACTGGTAAAGTACAGAAAATTCAGAATCTGCTTTATTTCAAATATCTTTTCTTAGTTTCTCCATTAGGAAGACACCCTAACAAAGTTACTGACATCTCTTCTACATTTTGTGAAACTCCTGTTAATATGTGTTTTTAATAAAGATGTTACAATTTTTGCTCCCATATGCACACTCATGGTAGGTGCTTTTCTGCTTTAAATGAGATGTGTTATTTTTCCTGCATTCACCTTTTATTTCATTCCTATAGAGAATAAAATGTGGAACTGGACACTTCAAAAGCAGCATCTAAACCGAGAGCATTCTACTTCTCTAGTCTCCTTGGCTATGTACTGCTAAAGAAAAGCAATCCCTGATGCTTAATGGCTCTTACTGGCTTATCATGCTGCTTCAACTACACAAGATTTATTTTTGGAGCGAGTTTGCTGAAGTCCAGAATTAAGTCACAAAACAACCTGATGGTTAAGTACTACAGGCAGTCAGGAGTTCGGTGTGTAAACTAACTCCCTATTCCTATTTTTTTTGTGCAACACAGAGTCATTGGGAATTACAGTAATTTTGATGTTGAACAAATTCTTCATAAATTCTGTGGGAGATTGAAACTGTATGTACAACCTGATAAACCTTCAGCTACATAAAACAGTGACAAAAGCACATGTGCCACTGCAAAATATTTTATTGTCAATAGCCGTAAGACATTGTTGAAAATACCTACATAGAATGGAAAAGAGGAATATGGTAACCAGATTGTGTTTTGGATGTTGCACAGCTAACGGGAGATAGAGTTTGAAAGCTACATTACATTCAGCTGACAAGGTGGCTAGAGGTGCTGCAGGCTGGTCAAACTTTACAGATGGTTTTGTAGCAAAGCACAGAGGAGGCTGCCCACGCTCAGCTGCTTTCTTGTCAGCCAAAACAGCCCCCTCCATCCTGGAGAGAGCACACTGAAGGGTCCTGCTGTATCAGACAGGGAAGATTTCCTGAAGCCTTCTCAGGCCCCCCTCTTCTTCTCAAACTCTTTGCTTATGCATTTCTACGCTACGGACATAACAGCATATGCAGTTCCCTCTTACTCTGAAGAAGGATTTGCCGGGGCAGTAAGCCGTAGGTGCTCCAGTGAGACTCTCTGCAGGAGGGTCACAGGTTCCAGAAAACACTGCTGCTCATCCTAGTTCTGCCCCAGCTGGCCACATTCCTTAGCTGAGGATGGATGAATGGATCTCACAAGGAGATGAGTAATGAAGACAATGTAGCTGAAAAGAAGCCCACACTGGCTGAAGAAAAATTGCTGGCATTTGGTTTTCTTAAATATATGAAATATAAATATGAAGTATTTCCTGCAGCATTGTCTCACAATTTTGAGCTTTATGAAAACACTGTACTACAGCTCTTTTCCATAATATAGTAGGAAACCAAGCGATATAAAGATCAGCTGATACACATTTTGCAGTTTGAGCAGGAAGCACTGTGAAACAGCAAAATGGAATTGGGATTTCTTTTTATTTTTTCCTTTTTCTTTAATGCTAAAAATTCCTTTCCTTTTGATATGAAACCCTTTTCTAATTAGCAAGCAAAAGTAGCAATTTAACTTCTTAATACTTTTACATTAATTGACTGCAACCATCTAATGAACTATGAATTTGAAACATACAGTAGTAGGTTGCGTTCAGGAGATATCAGAAAGTGAAGAAAGATGACAAATATTTGTTTTGACTTTTTGTCATAGTTCTGGAACACCCATGCCAATCTATCCAATGAAGTACAATAATATTATCCTAATGCTACAGAAAGATAACAAGACATACTTTATGAGGAGTATGTGTTACAATGAAATCAAGTCTTTTAGTGCGCAAAGTTCACAAAAATGAAATAAACAATAAGCAACACTGTCAAAAGCACGCTTCCTTTGTTTTAAAGACAGCAATGTTAACAGTCAGAAGAAAACCAAATCAGTAAAAGTAATCATAATTTTAAAAAGTACGGTGCGTATCATAAAATTTGAGATTAATAAAACTTCTGGAATACATCTGATAAAGCCCTATTGATGTAAAATTTTTGGTTCCAGTATAATAAAAATACTTCAAGCCTAGGAAGAGATAATGACTATCCCATAAAGTATAAATCTTTTAAATTGCTCTCTGGTTGAATTAAGTATTCAGAAACTGTAAATTTACAGTATTAAGACACTGTAAATATCAACTTATTCTAATGTTCTTTCCATTTTTAAGGTATTATCATAACTCTAAATATTCTCTAAGCAGTTTTGATTGTTTTAATAGCAGCATTTTTGCATTTCTCTTCAATTACTACTCAATACTTTTAACCTTCCTTTTAATGTTTTTAGTTTATATTTTAGTTTTTAGTGTATATTTTCTAATCAATTTCTAAGAACTAATTAGTTTACATAGGAATACTGTGAAATCCTGCAAAAATAGTAATAAAAAAATCTAGGAAAGAATTTAGAAGCATCATCAGTACCCACAAACAGTAACCACGGTAGAATAACTCAGTAAGCCAGGTTCACAGCTGTTCTCTGCCATCAAAGGCATGCTAAGGAACTTAAGTACATTGATAAATACAGCACTTCATTTATAATAATCTAATTGGTCTGTATCATTTAGCTGTTTTGGAGTAGAAGTAGGTGGAAACTACGCCAACAGAGCTTCATTCTTGAACTTCACTATCTCTTTTAGCTGATAAAAACACAAGTCAAAGCAAGTCAGCCTCAAACAGGGCCACCAAGTACATATACAGTTAAATTTTGTGTTTTATGTTTCTTCATATCATACTGGCAGTTTAGGAACCAAAGCCATGGCAGCTGATAAAATTTTAACAAGTAAAATTGTTTAATGAATGAAAAACTTAGAACAATGTACGTGACTAGCTCAACAGTTAAAAAGAGTTAGGAGGCACATGGATAAGGTGAGGACGTCACAGCAAAATGATATAAACACATCTTCTCAACTCTGTATAACGAAGAGGTAAAACAGAATCAAAAGAGCCTAGCGCATCTTAAAACTGAGTGTATCTGTGTGGTTAGCAGAAGTTTTATTTGCTGTTTCCCCTATTTTAACCCTAATCATCTCTCATTTAGTCTAATAGAATACAGATAGCAATGCTGGAAAGTGTAACACTAGTGAAAAACAAAACATTGCAAGATACTCAACAGCAGTTAATTCAATTATATTTTCTTGTTCTTCATGGTAAACAATTACATTATTCTTCTAGTATTAGGTGAAAAAGTATGGTACTGTCACTGCAGGATCCAACAAATACAATTAGGATTATAGAAAAATGTTTGGAGTTTGTATGAACTCATAAACTTATTTGCCTTACCTTGTTAAGTTTCTTCATATCATCCTCTTGTAAACAAGCACTTGAGATCCAAAACAAAACAGAAAATCCAAGCAGTAAAGTCCTTAATTTTTCCTCTATCATGCAGATTCATGGTTAGGAAAACTTAGCAATCAAACCATTTGAGGTGGAATCATAGAATGTTTGCAGTATCCTTTATCTTCATCACCAGAGCTCACTAGCTGCTAACCACACACTTTGATTAATAATATAAAAACCAAACTAAAAGGAAGGTGCCTAAATGCATAGCTAGAGGCCTTGTGATTGCACTCAGGAGGTCAGGCAAGAGGCAGTAACCTTGTTTCCTTTCTGGATCAGAAAGTAAAATACAAATACCCAAGTTGGAGAATGAACACATTATTTGAAAGAACCATGGTCTCTTCTTTGAGACATGTGAGCAACTTCTGACAAGGTGTGACCAAAGCTGAATTTGGATCCACTCATGGCCTGCTGCTAGCATGACCTGACTACAAAGCACAGAGCTGCTGGAGTTACTTTACTGTCTCTCTGATCAGGATGCTGCCACTAGTTTCTTATTATTCAGTGAGCAAATCAAAAGCTCTGCGACCACTCTGCAAATCTCCAGCAGAAACGTTCCTGTTGCCTGTGCTGCCAAGGAGTAGAAGTCCAGCACCAGCTGAGACAGCCCTGCATGGGACTTGACTGGCTGCGGTTGGGATGCTGAGCAGTGGCCAGCCCTACTCCCCTTCAGACTGAGAGTGCAATGGGGGAGACACCATGATTAGTTTTGGAGCCCTGACCAGACTGAACAGAGGAGATGAGTAAACAGAAAAAGAAGCACAAGGGAAAAAAAATGGAGAGGTAAGAATGGAGAACAAAAATGCCCTGAATACTGCCTTGCATATGTATAGCAATGTTGTGGACAGCACATATGGACCTAAGAGGAGGGCAAGTAGCTGAAGATGCATTTGCTGCTGTGCAAAATTCTAGCAGATTTAGTTAGCCTTTTTCAGTCTGTAACTGAAGAAAAACAAAGTGGAGCAGCAGTTGTCCTTTCCTTTAGGGATACTGAAAAATACTTCTCTTGGATGATACACTGGATTAACTTTGATAGACGGCAGAAAAAATGGAGTAGGTACCAAGAGCTTGGTTCCAGTATTTATACTCCAAGCCCTTTACAGTAGTATTACTGACAGAACTAGTTTGGATAAGCTCAGGAGGACCAGATGTTGAAATTTGGTAAGTATTGTCATAAAACAACAAATGGGATCCACCCAAGAGCACAGAGGGAGCTGGTGAAAGTGCTCACCAAGCTACTTTCCATCATTTACCAGCAGTCCTGGCTAACCAGGGAAGTTCCAGTTGACTGGAAGTTAGTGAATGTGACACCCATCGACAAGAATGGCCAGAAGGAGAACTACAGGTCTCTCAGCATGACCTCGGTGCCGGGGAAGGTTATGGAGATCATCTTGAGTGCCATCATGTGGCACGTACAGCACAACCAGGCGATCAGGCCCAGTCAGCATGCATTATGAAAGGCAGGTCTGCTTGACTAACCTTATCTCCTTCTTTGACAAAGTGACTCGATTACTAGATAAAAGCTGTGGATGTTGTCTACCTAGACTTTAGTAAAGCCTTTGACACCACTTCCCACAGCATTCTCCTGGAGAAAAATGGCTGCTCATGGCTTGGAAGGGCATAATCTTCGCTGTGTAAAAAACTGGCTAGATAGTCAGGCCCAAAGAGTCCTGGTGAATGGGGTTAAATTCAGTTGGCGGCTGGTAATAAGTGGTGTTCCCCAGAGCTCAGTAATGGGGCCAGTTCTGTTTAACATCTTTACCAATGGTCTGGACAAGTGGATCAAGTGCACCTCAGTCAGTTTGCAGATAACACCAAGCTGGGTAAGGCTGTTGATCTGTTTGAGGGAAGGAAGGGATCTGGACAGGCTGGATCAATGGGCTGCGGCCAGTTGTATGAAATTCAACAAGGCTGAGTGCCGGGTCCTGTACTTGGGTCACAATAACCCCATGCAAGACTACAGGCTTGGGGCAGAGTGGCTGGAAGGCTGCCCAGCAGAAAAAGACACGGGGGTGTTGGTCAACAGGCAGCTGAATAAGAGTCAGCAGTGTGCTGAGGTGGCCAACAAGGCCAATAGCATCCTGGCTTCTATCAGAAATACTGTGTCCAAAGAAGGGCAAAGAAGCTGATGAAGGCTCTAGAGCAGAAGTCTTACGAGGAGCTGCTGAGGGAAATGGGGTTATCGCTCTCTGCAACTACCTGAAAGGAGGCTGTAGCAAGGTGGATGTGTGACAGTACATTCTGATTCAGAACTTTAGAAGTTGAATAGATCGTTAGGCTAACTTTCAATTAAATTCTCCACTTAGCTTACTCATAAACAGAGGAGCACCCTGCACAGAATAAACGATATCTCTCCTGAGCATGTGGGATTGGTTTATTGCATGCTGAGCACGAATCCACTTTTCGGACAACAGGGGTCAGCCTCTTATCCCAAGTAACAGGACAAGAGGAAATGGGCTGAAGTTGCACCACAGGAGGTTCAGATTGGATATTAGGAAAAACATCTTTACCGAAAGCGTTGTCCAGCGCTGGAACAGGCTGCCCAGGGAAGCAGTTGAGTCACCATCCCTGGAGGTATTTAGAAGACATGTAGATGTGGTGCTTAGGGACACGGTTTGGTGGTGGACTTGGCAGTGCTAGGTTAATTGTTGGACTTGATGATCTTAAAGGTCCTTTCCAACTAAAACGATTCTATGAAAACCAAGGGAAGGCACTGTGTGATCTGCTGTTCCCTTCACACTTGTGTTGGCACCAAGTAATTTTCGTGACCACAATACAGAAAAATCAAAGCTTTCTGAATTATTCCACTTCCATGAAGATTATCAGAAATCTCTCTGTGTAATGATTTAAAAATGGAAGGTGCTGAGACTACAGATGGTCAGTAACAGTATAAAATGTTAAGACAGATAGCTCTTCTCTCTATAGCTTAATGTTACGTATAGTACCAGTCATTATCATCTCCACGCACTGATTTTTTAAGATCTGCATCTTTGCATTTTTGCAAAGACTTGTGATTTATTTCTATAAAATAAGTCCTGGTGACTAGGATAGTCTACATTCAATAGCACCCCTTACAGCTAGACTCAGGGTAAATAATGCTGTACTAACTCTCTTACATGGTTCACCAATGTTCCCCTCAAAGGATTAAGTTTCTGTCATCACAGATTGTCCTGACAAAAATGAAGGAGAGCATATAGAAATCCTGCTTTAAAAAGGACTCCATGTGTGCTTTTTTTAGGACCCAGTATCATCATCATTGAGAGCAAAAGCTTCATTTCATTTCATTGGGACATAGACTACACACCCAAGAAACATCACAGCAGGGTTATCCAGCCTCAAAACATACCAAACAAATTTCACTGCAGCAGAGATCTCTGCTGTACAGAGGCAAGATGAAAAATTAATGCCTTAGGTCGAAAAAGGAAACTCTATCACATAATAGAGCATTCCAGGAACAACTCTCACACCGGGATTTAAATTCAACCAATAACAAGACATTTTTGGAAGACGCAGATAGAAGCAGACTACAAATCAAATTCAGACCCCTGAAAACGTGTAGCTTATTCCTGGAAAAGTGTATCATCTCAAATAAGAGGTCAAGTGTTACACATTAAAATTGAAATGGAAAATAGTATTTTCTTGCTGTTAGATCTTTAAGTAACATACCTGAGCATTATGCTTTCAATCCAAATCGATTTATGTAGAACAACAGCTCTACCTCACACTGCAGAACAGTTAAAAAATAATTTTTTGGAAGGAAATTAATCTTCCTAGGTAAACATATGTAGAATTTTAATCAAAATAATAAAAAGAAATACATTAAATGCAGGATTCTAAAATACAATAATTTTTAGGAGAATAATTGAAAAGATTTCCCTTTCAACCTTAATTCAAAACTGTATGACAGAAATTGGAAGTTTTACATGGACAAAACCCAACACATTAAATTGGAATAAGTTAAAATAACTGGCATTACAAAAATGCTTAATATACCTCTAAAATTTCCTAGACACTTGTCAAAATGAACAGCCTGAGCTTAAGACAAGATGACAATGTTGAAGTTATTTGGAAGGCATTGGGAACTACACGCATATGTTCTAAGAGCATTAAATAATAAGAATGCTTTGGCAGAAGTTTCACAAATATTTGAAAATCTAATTATGCAAAAAAAAAAATCTTCAAAACCCAAGCCTCAGACTCAAAATCATGCCAGTTCTTACTTGATCAATCTAAATCACACAGTATCCCATGTGAAATGGAACCCAATCTCTTTATCTAATTGCTATGATAATTATTCTCTGATATTGGCAGAACAAGAACAGTCCGTTTGTGAAGCAATTAATTGCTGCATCACAGAAAAGTAATTTTGGAAAAAAATGTATAGGCTCAGTGTGTGGGAGAGTGTACATGTTTGTATATCTGTCTGTGTATGGGGAATGGTTTTTAATATACTTTCAGAGGATCAAAATACCCATAAACATGCCTCTAAATAAGAGAAAACATTAAACAATGATGTATTGTCAAGGGTATCTATAGTATGTAGTAAAATAAGCAGTGAGATAAAGAAGCATTAGCCAGCAACTAAAAGCATAAAAATTTATACTTCTTTAGATGCACAGTCAGACAAATTTAAGCAAACTACTTTAATTATACACAATATTTCTAAGGCTGTAAGTCCCCCTTCTTTATGGGAACTCTTGCTCTTACATAAAATATTCAACATATTCAAACCTTTCTGTTTTCTACTCTTAATTAAGAGTAAACAATCACCATTTTTAGGATGATCTAAGGAAGCATTTAGTGATAACTAGGGCTAAAGCCACGAAATATTTCTTTCCAAATGTACTTTGATCAACTTAGTTCCAGCACAGCTTTATAAATATTCTTCTTACCCACTTCTGCAGTAGATTAAGTGACCAGGCTATTATCTGATTTCTGCTTTCTCCTCCACCGGGACAGACGTTGGCTGTGCTTTCCTATTACAGCCCCAAGATATCTGCACATTCAAGTTCATTTATTGAGATTGAATTACTGTAAACTCTTTCTGTCTTGCCTTGACAACACGTTTTACGCTGCTCGTGCCTGTGCAGGCGAAGATCACTCTGCGTGTTTTTGCATCCCATCTTCTTCCTCCTTTCCTCCCCGTTTATAATATCAAATATAAGCACCTTGTCATCACGAAAGCTGCTTGTGGTCTACCCAAGCTCACTTATCTCAGCCTGCTACCAACTCTACTATTTCTAGTTGGCTTCAGATGCTAACGCCCATTACCATCCTGTCACCTTTCTGGTTGAGCACTGTTGTGCTTCCCTGCTTCTCAAGTATCTAAAGAATAATTTAATTATTCCTACTGATAAGCTCCCTCACTCTCCATTCAAGCCTGCACAAAAAACTTTTAAAAACATAATTCTCAACTAAGACTGTAGACACTGCACTGCCCAACAATATATCACTGACTCCTTGTACTCACTTAGCTGTCTGTACCCAAACAGACTATAACTGTATTTTTAGGAAATTTCTTGTGGCAGCTTTTACACAGCACCTCAAAAAAACAGGTTTCTGTTCTACCACTAGAGTACTTCGTTAATATAATGACAAAATACAATACGGGGTATTACTTATTACTTTATCATCTGTTTTCTTAGTATTGATATATCTCTAAAGAATATCACTATTATTTTTCCTGACAAACACAAACCACTTGGCTTCTCACTTTGGTTGTGATTACTTCACCATGCTAACACAAGCCATAATCCCTCCAACAGTGACCAGTTAATATGATTTGCTTGTCTTCTCAAACTAATCTCACATAAAATCTGAAATTCTCAACCCCCTTTCCCTTCAGTTGCTGGCTAAATCAGTACTTTAATAGATGTACTCTTAGTAGAAAGCCTTCTCACTTTTGACACTGCAATTGGCCAAACAAATGCAGGCAGCTTAGTTTCCTTCTTCCCAAGCCGATTTCTACAACACTGTTGACCTTGTAAAGCCCTAGATTCCTGGAGCTATTGTTTGATCTTCCTGCATTAACCTCTGGGCTAACAATTTACTTTAAGATAAATTCAGTCACGATGGGTAAGATCAGTTCGAACTGTTTCATTGTTTGAATAATTCAGGCAGATCCTTCATACTGATTGCTACTATACCCTTTTGATGTCTTTGGAGGGGGTAAGATTGCTAAAGACTTTTTAATGGAAAACATATGCAACTTCTTTAATTATGATTCCAGTCTCACCAGAGACTCTGTGGGGTACCCTGCTGATATACAGAGGTGCGTACAGAAATATTTTTGCAAAAATCTTACCTTGCAACTTAAAACTAGCAGCACTGCATTCTAATCTAATCCAGATGAAATTGGAAAAAAAATATATTTTGACATTTCTATTACCAACAAGGCATTTGATAAAGTTCACTTAAAGTTTAGCAAATATACAAAAGAAGTTCTATTCTTTTGGCTCAGATCAGCTTTTAAAATCTGCTAATCATGTTGGATACTATTTATATGCCATTATATTTTATTGGAACCTGTTACATTTTTCACATAAATTATTTTATAGCAGAGATTAAAAGGAATTATCAATGACCTAGCATTTAAGACCAGTTCAGCAGTAGTAGGAATAAATGAAGGATATTGATACTCAGACAATGTCTCCCTGTTCGTATAATGTTTCTTGGCTTTGCTGCCACCTGCAGCAAAACTTGGGATAAAAGCCCAGTTTAGATATTTCTGTCCTACTTTGCATCATTGCTTTCCAGTCCCTCTTCATTACCTGAATGTACTGATTTTCAAAGTTCATGAGAAACTGATAGCAAAGGGTGGTTTCTAAACTAATCCAGACCTTTCGAAATGTTAAAATGTTTCGTGGAAAAAAAAAAAAAAGGTATTGGCTGACTGATACGGATGTTTAATTCACTATATCAAAAGATCAAAAAGAGACTTGAAATCACGTGGAATTGAAACATGCATACCTACATATTTATTTAGACTTTCCAAAGCATCATTTCCCCTTTAAAATTTCTAAATCCTACTAATAAGTAGAATGGAAAGGAGTTTTGTTATTTAAGTGCTTAAGTTTCTTCTAAGGTAGTCTGGGTTTTCTGGTTTGTTTAGTTTTTTCTGCAGTTTTTTGTGTGGTTTGGTTTTTTTTTTGCTTTCTGGGGAGTTTTTTGTAGTGAGGTTTTTTCCCCGATAATATAAACTTGCCATCATTATCTTTGAATATACAGTTGAGAAATCAAAATAAATGCTTAGTTGAATTCTTTATTGAAATGTTGTTGAATAAAATAGTTCAGTTAGATGGGACCTACAATGGTCATCTAGTCCAACTGCCAAATATATATGTTCTAAAAATACCAATTATACATGTATGTCGTCTTAACCATAAAGTCACAGGCAAAATCTTTGTAATGCTAGGGTTTTTTATATTATAAGTCCCATTGGAACAAAAATTATTAACACTACAAAGGAAAAGCAGATGGTCCAGTATTAGGGTGGCTTCACTCATTCTGCTCGGCATCAACTGGAAAATAATATTTGACATATTTCCTGTTTCTCAAAAATCATCATCTGTGGCTTCCAAAGTAAAAAGTAACCAGCTCAAGTAAAACAAAAGCAACATATAAGCAAATTATCACTGAAAAGGACAACTGCCTTAAAGAGCTAGCCAAGGCTTCTGTCTCCACCTTTTGCCAAAAGTCTACTAGACCCATTTGTCATGATAAAAAATACAGAGTAGTCTTGGAATTTTTTTTTTTCTCAACTTGAATAGTCATTCAGTTTTCCAAGTGACCTTCTGTTATCTCCTATGTCTTAGGAAACTTTCCTGCCAGATGGAGAGTTGGTCATAAATCACCCAATATGTATTCAACCTTTAGTGTAGGTCACCAGAATTCACTATATCTGAATATTAATACAATATTATAATGTATAAGCTGCAGTTAGTAGCAAGTATATCTACCTACCTTCTTTTCATGCTTGAGGTCATGCTGATAACATCAGTCCTATGTTTCACATCCTCTACCAAGTTTTAGTAAGAACTAGATGCCACTTTACACTACTGTCCTGGTTTATAAAGCAATCTATATTAAGTAATCTTCATTATTAGGTCACCCGTGTCTCCCCTTCAAGCAATGCAGGGGATAACGGTCAAGTTATGATATCCAAGACCGAAAAGTCAAGTTATGGAACAAGTATCTTTGCTTAGGAAATATAGGAATCTACTGTTTTAATGACCATCCCCTCATAAATGCTCTAGTTCAAACTCCTACCACAAACAGGTCCATCAGAAGAGAGCTCTACAAACCCAAACTTGACTGAGAAAAGAAATGCCAGAAATTGCACACATTCCACTGCTTATTTCAGTACTGCTGTTGAATAAGATATGAGAAGAGTCAAGCAAAATGATGAAGGAAAGCAGCAAAACGTTCTAAAATATGCAGGCTCACTTTGTGTGTGTTCTGCTCTTTAAGTGACTTACATTTAGCATATTTGTCCTAGCATTAAAATAACAAAAAAGTCTAAAGAAGAGTTTGCTGGATTGCATCCCTTCCCATATAACTAAAATAGAATTTAATTCAGCAGCTAAACCTGCCCAATGACTAGAAGGCCACATAGTTGAACAGTGGTTCCTGTCAGCTTCATTTATCCTATGAAATCATTACCAAGGGGAAAAGGAAAAACACCAACTCCATTTATCCTATGAAATCTTTACCAAGGGGAAAAGGAAAAATACCAGCTTCATTGACAGATTTTTGACAAGCAGGTTTCGGGTTTTGGTTCGTTGGTTTTTGTTTTGGTTTGGTTTTTTTGTAGACTGGACACAAGAGTTGGTGATGACATTTCATTTAGTACTTTTCTTCCACACTAACCTTTGTCAAAGAGATGGCTTCTAAGGACAACAGAGAGTGAGGCTTGTGACTGCATCCATCATTCTGAACTGCTGAGCAGATGTCTTAGAAGTTTATAGCTTTAAAATAACCAGCTAAAAGACTCCAGTTGAGGTTGTGACTACTGGGTTCAGTACTGTACAAGTACAAATGAAAATATATGAGCCTGTTCCAAAGAGTTTGTGAGATCATCCTCCCCGTTAAAGATAATTCTAACTCTTTTGCAGTAAATCCGGACTTGGTTTCAAACTCAAATAAAAAGAAACTTTAGCTGACCTTCTGTTTGGTTTTACACAATGAACTTCTGCCAACTTACAAACAGCAGAGGTTCAGAAATAATAAAAAGGGAAAAGAGGAGAAACTCAGCACTGAATCTGGATTTTCATTCTGAAAATTGTATGACACAAGCTGAATGGGAAGAAATGCTGCTTCCATGGAAACACATGATGTGATGGGGAGAGCAGAGGACCAGTAGTATTTTCCCTGAGGAACCTGTGGAGACCACCACACAAGTAGTTAATAACTAAAGGCACTGTTGTTTCTTTGAGAACCTTGTGTAGCTGCTGCTCAGCACCAGACTTCTTTGCACTGGACACAGAGAGGTGATCTGGATGCTCACCTAAATGCTCTCTAAATGAATGAGTTCAGCTTTCAAAATAAACATGAAAGTACACTCTAAGACTAATCGCAATTAAATTTCTGTTGGCAATCTCCAACACATTCTCAATACCAGTTTCTGGACAATTTCATTCCTTGAAATTACAAAGACAACTTCCTACTGAAAACTAACGCAGAAGTAGTGAGAAATGAAAACAAAACCTGTTCTCATTTCAGTAGATACCAAGGAATTATGCCTGCTTTAGAAAAGAATATTAAGGAATATTAAATTTGCAGGAAGGTAGAGACAGGTAGAGTTGAAGTTTTATTAATGAAGAAAGACTGAGGACATTCTGAAATTATTTTTTCTGTTCTTTATAAAATATTACAAGATACAGAGTTAAGAAATGAAGAAGGAAGGTGTTCTGGTTTTTCCTCTGAAATACCACTTCTTCAAAGAGTACTGATTTTATTTTTAGGGTAGCTTCAATCGAGAGACCTTAACAGAAAGAAACACAGCTGTAGGATACTGTTTCTAGGCATCCTTCGTAATTCAAAGCAAAATGGTATAGAATTAAAGGACAAAAAATAAATCTCTTGCTTGCTACACTGTTCTTATTTTGTGTCTCAATAGAAAGAGAATGACAGATGGAAGTATAAAGTATGTTTACTCATATCAGGCCTTTGATATGCAAATGCTTGTTCTGAAAGAATACACTGACCAGCAGACATCGCCTCAGAGGAGGATCATCACAACCTGAGGGAGAACAGAGATAAACACTCCTTGGCAGATGCATTATGAATACTGACTATGGCAACTTCTGCCACAACACTTTCCTGAGGGAAGTATCATGTTTTGAAATGTAACATCTTGAAAATACTTAAACGCAAAGAGTGAAACAAGAGGGGAACATCTCAGGGATGCTGCTAATAAATAAAA
This sequence comes from Steatornis caripensis, assembly GCA_013398225.1. Lineage (NCBI taxonomy): Eukaryota > Metazoa > Chordata > Aves > Caprimulgiformes > Steatornithidae > Steatornis > Steatornis caripensis. Next base: position 194,249 of record VZSC01015401.1, read on the forward strand.
TACATGCACTCACTTATGCCTTTTTTTCCCCCCTCTTATATAACTCCTAAAACAACACAAACAAGAGCTAACTTCAGCTTCGTAAGGTTTGCGTTGCGAATCTTTTTTTCAGGCAATGGAGAGAGATCAGTTGATTCAAAGGAGACATCAGTGCATTACATTTGACTCCTGTCCTAAATCACTGGCTGGTGGAGCCGAGCTGTCTCCATTAGCTGTACAGAGAACTAAAGGAGACTGGCCTCTCGTACATTCCAGTACTGTGCACTTCTGACAGAAATGCTATAAACATTAACATTAGCTAAAATCTGATCCAAACTGTCTCAAAGTTTGTGACCTTAAAAAAAAAGCTAACAAAAACATCTCACAAATAGCTGCTAAAATGAAAGTGCTTGCTGTAACTCTGCAGTGATGCCAGAATAGTTTTCAAATGCACTCAACCTCTTTTCCACATGTGAAAACCAGTATTGCCTCTCTTTTCCACCCCGCTGCTGTACAGACTTTGGATGCGAAATGAATGCTCCATGGAGCTCAGAGTACAGCAGTAAGGTAACGTTTCAAAGCCAATAAAGATCTACTTTAACAAATGTAGCAAGGACTATGGAACATTATTTTTTAGCTGACGATTTTGACAGGGTATTAAGCAGGATCACTTGACTAAGAATAGTAGTGGTATTGTTTTGGGCTTTAACTTCCCTTATATTTAATATACTCAAACTACACAGTGTACTGATTTTTTATTTTTTGAAGGATTCGTTACCTTCTCTAACCTTCACTACCACAGAAGTCTAACGCAGAAGAAAAATATTTGAAGATTTTTCTCAAGTTATCCCTTTTTCAAGATACCTGCCACATTTAATTGTTCACAGCGGAATCAAGGTCATGCATTTCTCTCAGTTACAAGCCCTTTTTGAGAAAAGGGGCTAACTATTATTATTTTAATAGGTTTATGATGGAGTTTTCTCAGTAGTGACAGCTATAGTATAACCATTTGTTTGTTCATCAGAATGTCTGTATTTTATATCCTTGCTGTGGTCCTCTCGAAAAACAAAATGAAAACATCCCAAAAGAAAAAAAAAACAACACAAATGACCAAACAAGAAAGCACAATCCCACATCCTTCAGAAATGGAAAACAAAATAGCTGCACAAAGACCTAGGAGAATATAAGATGAAAAGTAAGAGTACTGATGTCCTGGTAGTAAAAGCCAAAAATAAATACTATATCAATATCCTTACTATTACTACTACTCATTTCCAAAGTAACAGAAAAGTTTCATTATACTCTTGTCCTTGAGTTTCAGGAATTTTTTTCTGCTGATGCTATTAACATGCAGGTAAAGAGGGATAAGGTAGAGGTATAAAGAGCCAATCAACTACCAGTTACTTACATTACTTGTCTAGTAACTACACTGTGGGTTTTTTGGATGCAGGCAACTGTAAAAAATATTAAAGACAGATTTATTCAAAAATCAATGTGTTCTTTTACAGGTACTGCGCCTTCATTTCTTCCAGGTTTACCTAATTTATTCCTAAAAAGTAGGAAAGTCCGTAAGTCAGAAACAAAGATAACAGTTTTACAGGTTTCTCTTGAAAGAAAATTATTTTATTATGATGATATTGATTTCCTTTTCTGCTAAGAGTAAATATTACTGTCCAGTAGATTCCACCTTTGCTTGCTATTTCTTACAAATTATTTTATTGCTACAAGACTGGATACTACTTCAGAACAAAACAAACAAAAAAAACTTTAAGCATTTTAAATTAGAGCCCCCACACTGTGGATAAAATATTTCTTTCTGATCAGGAAATTTCAGCTTTCACAACAGATTTACAACACAGTAGTTTCTAGCTATTGAGAAATAACTTAATGCAAGAGAATCATTATCATAACTGACAACCTCTGATACAGCTATTTCAGGACCAGAGATGCTGGTTGGTCATGGCTGACAGAATAACACCAGCAGAGACTTCAGGTTGTTGAAGCACTTGCAGAACTTGCTTGGACATTGCAGCACTGGTAAAATGAGATGACGGGCAAAAAGACTGGTAAATGAATAAAAGGTATGTTGACACCGTGAAATAACTTAGGTCTCCATCTCACTTCTGGACCCTTGGCCATCCCTGTCATACATGCTAGTTCCCTCCCAGTCTTTCTAAGATGAAGCCTGTGTGTGGTCCTGGGGAGGGAGAGTTTCTTGCTGAGGCTGCTCCCAGGCAGCAAGGGTGGCTTCCCATACCAGAGTAGGAGGAATAATTCAGACAAATGCTTTGATTCCCATCAAACGCCCTAGCTAGCACAGACACCCCGACAAGATTGCAGTGAGACATTGTCTGCCGAGGAACATCTCTCAGCAGCCAGCTGTGGTCCCTGCTGCCTGCCTCCACCTGCGTCAGTATACAAAGAGGGGATGGAGACCTGTCTGCTCCACTATGGATATGGGTTTCTCAAATGTATGACCAGGAGACATGTACAAAACTAGTACCACCCAGACACTGGTATACTAGTGGTATGGTGCGAAAGAATATTTCTTCTTCAGATCTTTTTCCCCTACAATCACGTCACACAGAAAGTTATTCTAATTCAACACTCATGAGGTAAGAGCAGTCTCGGTGCTGCCTTTTAAAATGATATGTTTAGTTTTGGATCATGAGACTAGAAAACATATTTTATGAAGGCATATCATTTTATCTGCAGACAGCTTGCCAGCAGCATTTCTATGTTTAGTGTAAAAAAAACTATTTCTCTCTGTCGGCTATGGTGATTAGTATGACCTATATTTTTAAAACAAAAAAATATGTCCACAGAGAGCAGCTCACAATTATTTGCAGATTTTTTTTGTTTATATTGTGATTACTTCTGTTCTACCTACAGCTAACTGGGACATGAGTGGGTTGTTTTAAAACTTATTCTCATTTAGTCAGACCATGCCTTCCTTTAGAGGAAGAATTCAGTGTATGCAAGGTTTCTCTAGTCACAGTAGTTTGTGTCATGACCTTTTTAGATTTAAATGCATCACAAAGTTAGTTCTAAGTTTAAAAATGTCATTAGAATACGTTCACATGTATATGTCAGATCACTAGCATAAAGCAGCCTGAAATATTAGAATATATTTTTCCTACAACTTTGCTTCATATATTGCTCATTTGTACTTAAAAAAAACCCCACCCAACAAAACGCATGAAGAACTGCTGCATTAGTATTAAATCACACTAATGGAGAATTATGAAGGTGGTTGTGCTTGCTGATCCCTGTAAGTGTTACCCTCCCTCTAATCTGAGTCTATACAAGTATTTAACAGCTATAAAGTTGGTGACTAGTTTTTTTTTTTTCTGATTATATTGGTACATACTCTTTAACAATGACTTAGTCAACAACTGACTTGATTCTGATTTGCATGACCTTAATGGAAATCAGCCACTATTTTCCTTTTGAAACTACAAAATTTTCACATGCCATCACTAAATTGCATCATTGCCTCACCCCGAAAATAATAAAAAAAAAATCCCTGTCAGGTTATAACCCAGAGCTGCTAACATTTAAATGGCCTGATACTGGAAATTCTAACATAACTGGTAAAGGACAAGTGAGGGTTTGAAAAGTTTGAATAGTAAAAGGACCTGACTAAATGATGTTGGCTTATCCTTAGGTTCATGTGAATTACAGTATTAGAAAACCAGGTCCAGCGACGGGAGACAACAAAATGAAGTATGCTAGTCTGATTAGTGAGGAGAACTCAGGCACAACACTAATTCTCTGCAAACAGAAAAAAATCCTCTAAAATACATATTTGTTAAAGATGGCATGCACGTCAGTATCTGGGTTTGTTCTTGAGTATACTTATTTTAGTGTGGTCTTGCTGCCACAGCAAACATGACGAATACTACAGTTTGAAAAATGCATAGTGCTTACTAATTTCAGCTGTAAAATCACATTGCATTTTGCAGCTTTCCCAGTTTGAAACATGTACTGAACAGGTTTCATCTTACAACGATTTTTCAAAAGAAACGTTCAGAAAAACTCTGGAAGATGTAATTGGTCTCGTTTTCAATTAATTGCTGATATTTCTGAAATACCCCTTAAAAATCCACAGACGAGAATAAGTATAGTTTAATAATTTGTTTGCAAGTCTATATAATGTCCATCTCGAAAGAAATGCTCAGCTTGCTTCATATAACCCTATACCACCTCACTCCTGCTATCAGATTAAAGCTTAGGTTTCAGAGCCACTAACACATCAATAATCAATTTCTGCATTGTAGTTATTTACTGTAGAAAGCTTTAAAAGTTCACAGTTTACCAATCATCACCACATGAAGCAGGGAAGAGAAAGCATTTTCCCTGTCCAAGACTGCCTTCCAGCAAAATATTTCTTGGATCACCTTCAGCTGTGATCAAATAACATGAATTATACCTTATTGCGTTATTCCATTCCACCATTTACTGCTATTATTTACCTTATTCTGTTATGTTATGGTATAGCAATGTAGCTGTAGGAGAGAAGTTTGCATTCCTGTAACTGCTTTAGCGTTCTCTGCTGCTGTCCATCATAATACTTGCAGCTATTCAGAATAAATAAGGATAGCAAACTTCTCTTTCCCCCCTTTCAAAAGTTCTGAAACCAAATTTCTTAGGTTATAGGTGAGACTTTTTTTCCTAGATAGGGCAGCTATATCTCATTCTGGCTAGGGTGAAAATCCCTTACCACAGAGGAAGGTTTTGCAGAGTTCTCTGAAGAGCTCAGGCTCATCCAAAACAATCATTTGGCTGGAACAACTGTGAGTAAGTTCTTCCCTCCTTTTGCATTTTTTATTCTAAAATTGGTAATAACAGCTGAGACACATGATTGCAGAATTTGGTTGTACCTAATGGATTGGGACACAACAGCTAATAAATCACTGATACACTGGTTGCACAGAAGAGGAGGGCGACAATGGCAGTAATCTGAAACTGTTGCTCTGCTTCCACTTTAAGAGTCTTGCCAGGGTCTATAACGTATATAACACACTGATCTGCACTTTGCACAAGCAAGATTCAGATTTATTACAGAGATATATATTTGTATATTAACTCATGACGACTTTTTTATCAGCTAATCTGAGGGATTCATCAAAGGGCAAGTCTAATTAAGTTTAGCAAGAGGACACTAGCCAGTCTCCCACAGACTGACCAGGAGCCATCCAGAGACCTCTGCCAGTTCAGAACACTGAAAGAATCTCTGTAATGGGACATTGTGAAAATGACAGCCGTTTCCTTAGGGATGTTATGGATATAAACAGATTTCTTTCCCTTCTGCTAACCTCGTTTATCTGTTTTTCAGTTAAACAAAGTAGTTTATTTTGGGACTTTTCACTAAATATTTGGAAGTTCAGTAAACATTAAGAACTTTCATACACAAAATTTGATTTCAAAACTTCAGTCACCTGATCAAGTTACAAAAACAGTATAGTCCTCACAACCCAAGTCAATATAGGAAAAGGAAAATACTTAAAAGAGAAGCATGAACATCCCAAAAAAACAGATGTTAATCACTTGTGATTAGAATATCATTTTCTGACAAAAGTGAAACTTTGTGAAGCCATTTTGCATGGTTGTGGTAAAATAATTAAAACATAAAGTGGATCCAACAATATCAAGATATCCAAAAGCCACTCAAAAGCAGGCTTTGAATTTTTTATACTGCAGCCATGATCTATACTTTTTATTTTTTTAATATTGCATCATTAGTATACTTCATGTTTCTTAAGGAAAGCATTTTAAAGTGCATAGTATAGAAGGAAAAAAAAACATATTCTGATCAACCATAATTTCGCTCTAGAACTTTCCTTTGAAGGGAATCCAGATTTTTATTGAGAACTGAAAAAGACATTTTGCAACCTCAAATACCTTCACAACACAGAATTTCTGTCACTAACATGGTTTGTCAAGACCTGTTAATTATGGTAATTGTGTGTATAATTTTAAACAACTGAGATAAATATGCAAACTGATAACAATGCATAGTTTACAAAGAGAAGTACATGCAGAGGTAATGAAATGTATTATTCATTTACTGCGAGTCAAAGAATCCCTATTCTGATTTCAAAAAGAAAATGCATATATCATCCTACTCTGGGATTTGCCTTTACTGGCCAGCGTCCTAAACGCTACAAACCAACCACGTCTTTAGGCATTCCCTTAGGTATCTCCTCAGGGTCTTTACTGCCTCCTGACTCGGTGTGACTTTGCATTTTCTTTTACGCTTTCTGTTAAGAGTGGTGGAAAATTTATTCTGAGGTACAAATAAAAAATACATTTACATCTTTAACTGTTATTCCAGTCTCTGATATCCCAACAATTCAACACTAAAATTCTTGCTATCCCCATGAAGGCATCCTGAACGTAGAAACGCATAAGGGTTCTCGGCAATTCAACAGTTTAATATTAAAATGTTACATTTTAGAACTTGTGGTTTCTCAACTATTGCTTTAAAATAATTGCAAACAAAGTTGCAACAAGCATATATGATGGCGAATATGATCACTAAGATCATATTCACTAAGTGAAATCAGTACTTCAGGACACTGGAGTACTTATTAAGTTTAGGAGGTTTGTTTTTTTGCTCCTCAGTTACTTGCCTAAACTGCCAATACACATCGATACTGGTATGTAAAATACCGCACATATTCACATGACTTTTGAATATGAATTTTCAGTTTTTCTATCTTAACTACTCAGTTTTTCCTTGAAGATTGGTTTACAGTAAAATTGAAATCTAAATTCTGACTCTGCGTAGAAGATATATTACTATTAAATTTACTGTTCCACAGGGACTTTATTAGGGCTGCTACTGAACTGTGCATCATTTTAATTAGAATTAACACTTTCATCTTGTTTATGAATATATGTAAGATAAGCTCTGAAATATTTAACATCTGGGAATACTGTCAAGCTGTCACAGCAAAATTAAGACATTTCACATACATAACTATTACTACATAACAGGCAGATACCAAATAACTAAACATTCATTGTTAGCATTTGGAGTATAATCTCTCTATGCATGCATTTCTATGTCCTTTGGGAACTTATTCATGCTTTGATCATTACTCCTTTGAAGCAACGCTTCTTTATAGCGAGGCATTTCAAGAGCAGTCCTTGACTGTTAGATGTCTCACTGGTAGGTATGAGACCTATTTTACATAATTTATTCTACTGTTACCAGACATACCCCTAGAACAGCATAAGCTTACTGCAGTGGGTTGTTTCCCAAGGATCACCTTCCTTTGCTGAGATATTTACTTTGCAGGCTAAAAAAGATTCATAGAAATTACTGTTGAAAAGACCACCAGCACCAGGTCAGCTACCTCTCATGAAGCAAAGATTCTTGCCTGCAGAATATTCTCCTGTGGTTTGATGGGACTTCTAAAAAGTAAAATTCAGAGGCGATGGGGGAAGCCAAATCAAACCAAAACACAAAAGACTCCCAAACACTTCAAGAAATGAACTTTCAGCATATAAATCTGTCATGATTTAAAGCTGGGCTGGCTATTAAATGGACAACAGACACTCTTTGTTAATCCCCTCCCTCCCCAAAATGGAGGGGTGGGGGGGTGAGGAGAGAAAAGAGGAAGAGACTTACTGGAAAAGTTAAAAAAAAGTTAAAACAGCTTTAACCTAACTACAATAATAATGTACACTAATAATAGGGAAAAAATAATAATGAAATATATACAAAACCAATATCGAGTTCCCCTCCCCTCGATGCCGATCACATCACCCAGACGCTGCAGGGCATGCACCAGAAAAGTCCCGGGCTGTACACAGCAGCAGGCAGGAGCTGGATTCAGGAATGCACGGATCATTAGAAGAGCCAAGCATCAACCTTGATCTCCATAGGAATATCTATAAGCAAGAGCTGTTCTGCATACTATTCCTACTGATGTTCCAGCACTGACTATAAACACCGAGCCTTATCACTGCTAGAAGCAGAGANTCCCCTCAATGCCGATCACATCACCCAGACGCTGCAGGGCATGCACCAGAAAAGTCCCGGGCTGTACACAGCAGCAGGCAGGAGCTGGATTCAGGAATGCACGGATCATTAGAAGAGCCAAGCATCAACCTTGATCTCCATAGGAATATCTATAAGCAAGAGCTGTTCTGCATACTATTCCTACTGATGTTCCAGCACTGACTATAAACACCGAGCCTTATCACTGCTAGAAGCAGAGACTATCTGGAAAAACATGCAGTTAATTTCAGAGAGTGCAGCTTCTCAGAAGAGACTTAACTAAAAACCAAAGTTACTAAAAGAAAATTGGTTCTGTCCTAGCCCAAACCAGGACACAATTAAATCACTGAGAGACTACATTTCAGAGATGTGTCAGTTTGTAAATAACTCTTCGTTCATTTAACCTTTTAGATCTACTTCAATCACGAAAACCTCTGTATTGCCACGTGGGTTATGAGAACTCTTAAACATGACTGACACATGCCAGGTGAGGTCTGAGTGACAGGTAACAGTCTGGAGATCAGGTCTGAGGCAGACTCTCCAGGAGTTACTGGCAAGGAAACTCAGGGAACAGTGACCGGCAGCTGGTGTCGCAGAGAAGGAGTGAGATGTGGGAGACCTCCAGCCACAGCTAAGCTGCTCCTGTGGGATGGGCCACAGGGGCTACTCCAGGGGAGGTCTGGGTTGTCCCCACAGGTAATAGGGAGCACGAGAAAGACTTACCACTTTTCACTGCAGCTGAAATGATGTCAGGATATACATTCATTCAAATGGTGCTTAAGCAGCTGCTATGAATCATCAGCTGTAATGGCACTATTTCAAATCCACACTATAACAAAATATCAACTTTATAAACCTGTAGGGAAAAGGTAATATACAACAATCAATAAGAATTAACTTTGGTTACTATAGCCTATATTTTCTTCCATAACCTTGCTGTAGGCACTAAACAGCTAATTAACACCTAAGTCCCTCTAAAACTGTACAGAACTATCCTGTACAGTTGAACATCAATGTTCAGCAGAGGAACATACTGTCTGAATGTTGAAATGCGAGAATTTGTGGATTACATTTGATAATAATAATTTTTAAAAAATTCTACCAACATAATAGCTTAGTTTTCTCATTCTGAGAAGTCAAACAAGTTTTACACTTAGAAAACATTTTCGTCTTAGAAGTAAGTGGATAAAGTACTTCTCAAGCAACAAGAAATGAATTATTCCCCTTTTACAAACTCAGCTTCTTGGCACTCTATTAATAGTATCAAACATTAAAGGACTGCTTTTTTTTTTTTTACATAAAAGGAAGCTGAAAATAAGGCATGAGGTTTGTAACAAAACCACATAAAGAGGGAAACAAACAATAATGAGAAAAATTGCAGAGACATGCGCTCGATCAAATGCAACCTTTTTGCCTGAACACAGCTCAGAGAGGCAACATCCACTGCGTACAGTAGGTTTACACAGAAGAAATGGAATATAAATACATTCCAACTTTCTGAAAATCCTAGTCTAAATAACCAGAGAATACCGCCCAACAGACATACTGAAAGTGCGGTTTGCACATGCAAAGGATATTCATTGTATTCAGTTTGACTCTCTTCAAATCCTACAGTAAAGTTTAATCACTGATCAGCATGCTGACTATTTCTTTTGTCTCATTCACCTTTGGAAGTATTTATCTTTTAACCAAAAAAACACTGAAAATCTGAACAGAAAAATTTTTGCCAGTAACTTACCTAAAAGGAGAATGAAAGTAAGACCTTTGGGATATACAAAGTAAACTCATCACCAGAGTCTTCCAAAGATTTCCCAGCAAATGAGCTCTATGGATACCATTCACTTTGTATACATCAAAATAAAATTATGAACCATAAGTTTTAGGAATTTTCTGATTTTGGGCCATGCTTTGGGTTTTTTGTTTGGTTGTTTTTTCAAAATGTTTGTGACACTACACAAAATGGTACAAAATGCCTTGTGTGTGTCTTTAGAATATCTAAATGAGATTATTTGAAGAAATCTAAGTCATGTGAGATGAGAGCTGATAGACACGAAGATTTGAGAGAGGAACTAAGATATTTACATAAACACCAGCAAGATTGATGCTGAGGACAGTAAGACCAAAAGAGCACATCTAACCTTGTTCACAGTACACAGATATGACAAGTGAGATGCCTAGCAAGCAGGAAAATTCTACGAAGTAGATCAGTAATAATAATTGTGATAATGCCAAAAAATACCAGCAATAGCACTTTTGTAAGATTATCACAGATATGCCAGAGAAGGGGCAGACATTTAAAAAAAGTAAAACAACCACGCTAAACTGTGTCAGATTCAGTTGCATTTCCCTTTTTATTTTTGTCCTGGTTTGGGCCAGCACAGAGCCACTTTTCTTTTAGTAACTTTGCTTTTTAGTTAAGTCTCTTCTGAGAAGCTGCACTCTCTGAAATTAACTGCATGTTTTTCCAGACAGTAGCTGCTTCTAGCAGTGATAACACTCAGTGTTTATAGTTAGCACTGGACCATCAGTAGCAATGGTATGCAATAAGGCTCTTTATTATAGCAAGGTGTCCCTAAGCAGACCAAGGTCGATGCTTGCTTCTGCTAACTTTCTTAGGCACTGGAAATGAAAGAGCAGACAAGTGGTCACACCTGCAACCCTGCAGTGGGGAGGAGCGGGTAGGACAGGTGAGCCAAAACTGACCAAAGTGAGTATTCCATCCCATACGCATCATACTCGGTATAAAGCTGAGGGATCACGAGGGTCTCTGCCCTTCTCTTCTCTCTTCTCCTATGGCCGGCATCCGAGAAGAACTCGGTCCGATTCTTCTGCCTTTGATCCCGATCCTTGCATTCCTGAATCCAGCTCCTGCTTGTTGCTGAGTACAGGCTGGGGCTTTCCCAGGCTGTGCCCCGCAGCGTCCAGGTGCCATACTTGTAATTGGTGGGGGGCAGCTTGATATTGGTTTTGTACATATTTGTATATATTTAATTATTATTTTTCCTATTATTATAATACATTATTACTGTAGTTAGATTCAAGCTGTTTTAACTTTTCCAACCCATAAGTCTCTTTCTCTTTTCTCTTCCCCCCCACATTTTGGGGAGGGAGGGAGTTAACAAAGAGCATCTGTCATCCATTTAATAGCCAGCCCAGCTTTAAACCATGACAATTTTACCACCAAGTGCCACATGAAATGGTTCTGCAAGCCAGCACTTGATGCTCAGCACCGCTCTTACAGCTCCCTGTAAAAGACATAAAAGCACTAATGACACCAAAGCACTATGGCACTACAGCCCCAAAAGAATCAGTTTCCCTTTCAGAATTTGGCATCTGAAAGTAATGTAGCAGCTGACCTTTTGAAGTTTCAGTTACTGATNGTGTTTATAGTTAGCACTGGACCATCAGTAGCAATGGTATGCAGTAAGGCTCTTTATTATAGCAAGGTGTCCCTAAGCAGACCAAGGTCGATGCTTGCTTCTGCTAACTTTCTTAGGCACTGGAAATGAAAGAGCAGACAAGTGGTCACACCTGCAACCCTGCAGTGGGGAGGAGCGGGTAGGACAGGTGACCCAAAACTGACCAAAGTGAGTATTCCATCCCATATGCATCATACTCGGTATAAAGCTGAGGGATCACGAGGGTCTCTGCCCTTCTCTTCTCTCTTCTCCTATGGCCGGCATCCGAGAAGAACTCGGTCCGATTCTTCTGCCTTTGATCCCGATCCTTGCATTCCTGAATCCAGCTCCTGCTTGTTGCTGAGTACAGGCTGGGGCTTTCCCAGGCTGTGCCCCGCAGCGTCCAGGTGCCATACTTGTAATTGGTGGGGGGCAGCTTGATATTGGTTTTGTACATATTTGTATATATTTAATTATTATTTTTCCTATTATTATAATACATTATTACTGTAGTTAGATTCAAGCTGTTTTAACTTTTCCAACCCATAAGTCTCTTTCTCTTTTCTCTTCCCCCCCACATTTTGGGGAGGGAGGGAGTTAACAAAGAGCATCTGTCATCCATTTAATAGCCAGCCCAGCTTTAAACCATGACAATTTTACCACCAAGTGCCACATGAAATGGTTCTGCAAGCCAGCACTTGATGCTCAGCACCGCTCTTACAGCTCCCTGTAAAAGACATAAAAGCACTAATGACACCAAAGCACTATGGCACTACAGCCCCAAAAGAATCAGTTTCCCTTTCAGAATTTGGCATCTGAAAGTAATGTAGCAGCTGACCTTTTGAAGTTTCAGTTACTGATCCTCTCTTCTTGCCAAGAGACCTGCAACAGTCTTCAAACAGCACTGCAGCTTAAAAGGCATCCATCTTCATCATTTCTCTTGAAAGCTGCATGCTCAGTGCTGTAAGTCACAGCAGAGAACTGACCGTCACTTGCAACTCCATCAAGCTGAAGGCGTTGAGCTTTCTCGGCACAACAGAGGCCGGGGAGCAACAGNCCTTCTCTTCTCTCTTCTCCTATGGCCGGCATCCGAGAAGAACTCGGTCCGATTCTTCTGCCTTTGATCCCGATCCTTGCATTCCTGAATCCAGCTCCTGCTTGTTGCTGAGTACAGGCTGGGGCTTTCCCAGGCTGTGCCCCGCAGCGTCCAGGTGCCATACTTGTAATTGGTGGGGGGCAGCTTGATATTGGTTTTGTACATATTTGTATATATTTAATTATTATTTTTCCTATTATTATAATACATTATTACTGTAGTTAGATTCAAGCTGTTTTAACTTTTCCAACCCATAAGTCTCTTTCTCTTTTCTCTTCCCCCCCACATTTTGGGGAGGGAGGGAGTTAACAAAGAGCATCTGTCATCCATTTAATAGCCAGCCCAGCTTTAAACCATGACAATTTTACCACCAAGTGCCACATGAAATGGTTCTGCAAGCCAGCACTTGATGCTCAGCACCGCTCTTACAGCTCCCTGTAAAAGACATAAAAGCACTAATGACACCAAAGCACTATGGCACTACAGCCCCAAAAGAATCAGTTTCCCTTTCAGAATTTGGCATCTGAAAGTAATGTAGCAGCTGACCTTTTGAAGTTTCAGTTACTGATCCTCTCTTCTTGCCAAGAGACCTGCAACAGTCTTCAAACAGCACTGCAGCTTAAAAGGCATCCATCTTCATCATTTCTCTTGAAAGCTGCATGCTCAGTGCTGTAAGTCACAGCAGAGAACTGACCGTCACTTGCAACTCCATCAAGCTGAAGGCGTTGAGCTTTCTCGGCACAACAGAGGCCGGGGAGCAACAGGCAGCCCTCAGTCTCTGACCCTGCATCAGCACTGGGACATGTTTCACTCGAGCAGCGGTGCAAGCCGATGTGCTGCTAGGCATGTGGATTTGTTTAGAGAGGAGCTGTGATTGAGTGAATTTTCTGCATCCTCAAGAAGTATCACAGTGCGAACACTGATCTAAACTATTGAGAACAGAGAAATCTTAGTACTGGCACCTCAACTTTCACGGGTTCAGGAGTTCTTGCACTCCCTTTACTCTTACACAAAGGAGGCAGTCATAAATCTTGCAGTTAATAGCATTGCATTTGCCAGCCAATTTTTTTTTTTTTTTTGCTTAGCTAAATTTGGGAAGAGCTTAAGCTATTGAGTAGCCTCTGAACTGCTTTACTGAAATGATGCCTCTAATGTGACAGAAATTTTGGGGATGTGAGGCGGGGTGTGTATGTGATTTCTGAGAATGTCTTAAATAATATTGCCCTTGAAATCTATAAGTTACTCCATGACATAGAATGACTTTATAGTCTATGTCAATCTTGCTGTGTAAAACAACTGCATTTGATATTATTGTCAACCTTAAATTTTAGGAAGGAAAAATCAGTTGGCTAAAGCAAGTCTCATCTTACTTGCATTCTTTTCAAAAAAGAAAATACAGCTCAAGTTTTCAAACACTCATACCTGTTCTTGTGTATTCAAGACAAACTTTGTCAGAAACATCTTTGCACAGTGACTTCACTCCTGCTTGCAATTCCCAGGCTACACCATGCAAGAGGAAACCCTTTATTGATTCCTTTTGAAATTACATTTCTCAGCATAAATGCTTTAATAATTGACTGAATAAAATGATGGGTAACCTCTATGGGAACAGTTCCATTACAGAATGTGTTTTATGGTTATTTTGTGAATGTGTTACTCATTAATAACCTGCCTCAGAGGAAGAACAGGTGATTATCTTCAGATTTTGGAGTTCTTTATGAGTTCTCATAAACATTTCAATTTTTTCAAACTATAAATTTAAACATTTGTGCTCAGCAGCAGCATAAGAAAATCAAGTTATCTTTTTTAAAAAGCAAATTAATTACTAAATCCCAAAAATTTGCACCAGAATTCTCTCTGAACATTATAAGTAGACATATCTACATAAAGTGTTTAGATTTAAGTCAGATTTCTTACAATTATTAAAGAAAATCCACAACCTGCTGCAGTGTAAAAACTCAGAAACCTTCACTGAGCACCCTGACTACAATTTTTTCTCAGCTTATATTTCTTATTACTCAGAGGTTCACCAGTCAACGATAAGCAAGCGTTCTAGAAAAGGAATTTCCACTAAGACAGATATAACAAACAATTATTAAGCCAGAACTGTCACTTCACTGCAACATATGCCTATGAAAGTCCCTAACACATGATTTTTTTACATAGTTGTGCTGTATACACAGCTAAAGTGTTACTTTGTCCAATTAGTGCTAAAGTCTGTAAATCACAGCTTCCTCACAAAGTATTTATCTTTTGCAACTTTCAATGAATTCAATGCCTAACACAAGGCATTTTGTACAGAACAAATATTATTAGGACTTTATAAGTGGACCATTATGCTTTTACTCTCCTCCATGTGCTTGTCACAAAAGACATCTTCAGAACTCAAAGATGTACATTTTTCAGCATACCAAGGAAACCTACATACTGAGGAGAATACATGCAACCATAAGAAAACCCCATCACACTTCTCTTCCAGCTGGAGGAAAGCTCCTACGACTGTAACAAGATACAAACAACCAATGCTGAACTTTTACATCCATTAAATACAGCAGGCCAGAGTTTTCATGCAAGCAAAACTCGCCTACATTCAATATATTTGATTGTTGAAACAGTTAAGGTTGATCATGTGTAAAGGGCAATGAACGTTTTCCGAGTCAAATTAATCTGAAATGATTGAGCTAAAGCTTTAGCTGCTGACTCTCAGAATAAGAAAAAAACCTACGTGTTAAACAAGAAAAAGCTGTATTACTCAAGAACTAAGAGGCACTGTTTCTGTTAATCTCTCTAGGATGTGCCACACGTTTTGAGGCCAAATCCCACCACAGTGAGGAACACAGGACAGTAATGCAGGGTTAGTGCCTTCGTTTTTCACCTCTTGTCATACTATAGCATCCAACCTGTCAGTCTTTGTTATTCACATTTTAACCAATACAAGAGGAACTTGCATGTTAGCATGCACCTGTTTATTTCTGAAAAATAAACATTTTTGAATTTGTATATACCCGATTTTCAAAAGTCTGGTTTGGGACAGGCAAGCCAAATACAGGGTTTGACCAAAAGTTTAATTGTAACCAGGTTGTTATTGTTGGAAAACAGCATCTTATCATACATAAGGAAATCCATCTGCACACAGATTTACAAAAGATTTGTGAGTGAGAACCATGGACTCTGTCCTTATTTCCCACTGGTACCTCGGCAACTCACACATGCAGAAGAGCACAAGAGCCCCTCGCAAGCTCCCGGGCTATATGCATCAGCTTCTTCACACTTACAGCATGAGAGTCTGGGACCAAAAATGTCACAATCCTAGGACACAGTCCCATTAATGACCCTACAGCAGGGAGACGTGCCTCATGTGATCATAATGCACAGCAGGGAATGCGGCGGGTTGACCCTGGCTGAACTCCAGGCACCTGCCAAGCTGCTCAATCACTCCCCCTCCTCAGCTGGACAGGGAAGAGAAAATGTAATGAAAAGCTGATGGGACAAGATAAGGACAAGGAGAGATCACTCAGCAAGTACCGTCACAAGTAAAACAGACTCGACTAGGGGAATTTAAGTTAATGCCAGTCAAATCAGAATAGGTTAATGAGAAATGAAACCAAATCTTAACACCTTCCCCCCCACCCCTCCCTTCCTCTTGGGCTTAACTTCACTCCTGATTTTCTCTCCCTCCTTCCTTCAAGAGGCATAGTGGGACAGGCAATGGGGGTTGTAGTCAGTCACAGAATGACAGAATGGTAGAGGTTGCAAGCGCCCTCTGGAGATCGTGGTTTTGGGTTTTTGTTGTTGCCACACAAACCTGATGGGTTTTTTCCCCCCCTCTATCAAAGTAGCTGAGAAATCTGCATGGCAAGTTATAAAATAATAATAAATCAAAGAACAATCTTAAAACATGTTCATTCTATACATGGTGAATAGATATACAAATACATTTATAATTACATGTGCATTTTTATAAAACCTAGCAATTTGTCTTCAGTAGTATTAAAAGTTTTACATACGTCCATCACTGGAGTGTATTTCTTTCAGCAGAGAAAGAACAAATATTTGTAATTTACTATGGGCTGCTGCTAATGTCAAATCATGCAGCTGTATTAGTAAGGCATACACAACAACAACGAAATCAATCACTGCAGTCCCTTTGACAATTTTTGCCTACTCTTTATCAGGGATAGCTGGTAAGATCAATATCCAACAGTGTACATTAACACAAAACCTGAGGCAAGACATATCTGAGTAATCAGCAAGCTTTTGCTTCTGAAACCTCACATCTATGTGTACAAACAGAAAATAGTGACAGTTTTTCAGTTTGAAACTTGCTATTTAACCTAAGCTAGCTTCCTTGTTCCATCGTCAAAGTAGCTTTCATGTCAAATACTGTATTTCAATGCACATTTTGGAATCAACGTGAAAAATAGTAATTTTCTATAATTAATTCAGTTGGCAAATAATAAGTTTCCCACACATGCATACTTCATTTGGATGCAGTTAGAAAAATCAAGGCTTTAATTTGAATTTTTACAATTAAATATACTGGAAACCAGGTAATGGTGGCTATTGTAAGGTTCCTTATTTGCTAAAAATAATGCAAGATAAGTCAATATTATGTGTATATATGTGTGATATAAGTCAATATTATGTGACAAGAACATGCAAAACAACTTAAGTTCATTTAGTATCAGTGTAGCTTCCCTGCTACATAAAATCAAATGAAATGGGTTTTTTTTGCTTGTTTTTTAAATCCTCACTTCTGAAGCAGCACCCCTTTCCAGTTGTTTCATCAAATTTGTTGTGTTACAATTATCTGACTGAACAAATCTGCAGATGTCTGCAGATTAAGTAAAAAGGTTGGATCTGAGCTACAACGTGCATTTATATGGCTTTGAGACTTTTCTGGTTCTAACCCAGGCAGTCACTGAAAACAGGTGCCCTTAGGTATGTACTTATTTAATTCCTAACATTTTGCTGTAGTAAAAAGAAAAAAGAAATTAACAAACTTACGAAACCTCCTCAATTTTAAGACACTGAAAAGAAGGTATCATAATGGCACATTTAAAAAGAACCAAAACCAAGAACACATGAAAACCACATACATCTTTCAAAGCTTTGAAGGAGCTAGCCTGGTACCCACTGTATAAGAAAAGGCACAAACATAGAATTTCAAAGAAATATAAAACACATCGCACTAATCTAAAAACATTGAGAAAACATTTGATTGAATACATCAAAGTCAGATCTCTTCAGACTGACCAAGTCACTAAAAATTCATCTTCCTGATAGTAAATATCATCACATTCATTTCACGTGATCCTCCGCACACATCCTTTTCCTCCAACTTCAGTTAGGCAACAGTTTTATTTTTAATCCACGCTGATTGCAAGCCTTAAGGACAAATTGGCTCTTTATATGCAAGTGGGAAAAGTATAGTGCAAACGAAAGAGATGCAGGCATGAAATAGCTTGGCACATGACCTGGCATTTAGGAAAACAGTATGTGTGAACATAAAAGTGCTACCAGTAGTGTTGGTAATGTCCTCCTCTCAACAGATAATCACTTAAATTTTAACCTACTGTAAATATATACTCTTTTTTCTAATATATATACAAGTCTTGAGTTCTGATCAAGTCCAATTTTTGCAGTATGTTAACAGGTATGTGTGATTAATTATATTCAGGTGCTTTGAACAAGTTATTATTAATTGCTTTTCTATACCATTATCTACAGAGTTGTGATTATCCACAATTCCTAATCTTTTCATGCATGTTCTTGGATTGCACTACAAACCTCTATTTAGTGGTTCAACCTAAAAATGAATTTGGAAATGTCAAACTTCAATGCAGTTTTATCTGTATTCAGAATTCAAGTTAAAATATGCAGTGAACGTTCACAGATGTTGTGTATCCTTACATAGGCTAAAGAGTAGGTTTTTGAACTGAAAATACATATCACTGATAATCAGCAAGTTTTTAAGTACTTCCATTGAAAACACTGAAATCTGAAGCTCTTCGAATTCACATAAATTATGTAAAATAAACCATCATTTCTTAAGCACAGTAAAAAAAGTATGAACCCCTTCCAGAGCACTTGCATGTTTAGGAATTTGCTATAAATTCCAACAAATGATATGGCTGTTTACTTTTAAAAAAATAACACAACTATTTAATAATTTTTGGAATTGCACAATAAATCATTGATATTATTTAAAAAACAACAAAAACATTTCAGTTCTCTCCAGAGGATCAGTGCAGAAAAGATTGCAATATACATTTGCCCTCTCTGACACTCAAGAAAACGGAAGAATTCAGTGAATTTTTTTAGCCTTCCCATTGTCCCTGCTCTCTGGGATGTCATCAAGGGATGTCTGCTAAACAAAACAGACCACGTAATAGTGCAGAGGAAACAAAGGATAATGAAGAATAACCGATGAGTTGATACTGAGGAGTATATCGCTACGCTAGTTCCAGCCCTGCTGCTATGGGTAGGGACACCTTCCACTAGACCAGGTTTCTCAAAGCCCCATCCAACCTGGCCTTGAACACTTCCAGGAAGGATGCATCCACAACTTCTCTGGGCAACCTGTTCCAGTGTCTCACTCAAAAGGAAGACATGGAAAAGTTTCAATTTCAGGGGGAAATGATGTTTCCATTACAATTTATGTGTTATTTAAAGTTGTAAGTTTGTATTATTATTCTTCCTACTTGTCTGCCCTATATTTTGAAAGGAAGAAGGTACTTAAGGGCATTGAAGCAAGTTCCGTTTGCAAGAAAATCACCTGCAGTGGTCTAGGAGACAGATCATATCAGCTAATGCAGCCACATAGCTGCAAGAAGTCCCAGGACGCTCTGCGCCAGCCCCATTTCACAGAGAAAGAANAAAAGGAAGACATAGAAAAGTTTCAATTTCAGGGGGAAATGATGTTTCCATTACAATTTATGTGTTATTTAAAGTTGTAAGTTTGTATTATCATTCTTCCTACTTGTCTGCCCTATATTTTGAAAGGAAGAAGGTACTTAAGGGCATTGAAGCAAGTTCCGTTTGCAAGAAAATCACCTGCAGTGGTCTAGGAGACAGATCATATCAGCTAATGCAGCCACATAGCTGCAAGAAGTCCCAGGACGCTCTGCGCCAGCCCCATTTCACAGAGAAAGAACAGTCAGTGGATATTCTCAGTCCTCCACTCATTTAGCCTCTCTGACAAATTCCCATCTCCGGCTATCCAATAGCTTCAGCAGGATATTTCACCCTTTGTCATAGGGATCTACTCCAGCACAAGAGACCTGTCCTAGCTCTGCTGTAGAAGAGGCTCTGTGATGGAAAGGTTTTCTCTTATTAAGATAATTTGCAGTCTTTCAAATTAAAATTTAATCTTTTTTTGCTCTTTTTTTTTGTAGTTCAAATCTTTCTATGCTTTTCCTTTACAGATCTTCCTTCAGTGCCTGTTTTCTGGTAAAGAAGAGTAGATCTCACGAGTAAATAAATACCTGGGAGAAAAAGCAAAAGGAACCTTACACAATATTGTATCTCTGTAACTACCAGGAAACTTGCCATTCAAATGTACACAGTTTTTTCCTTTTCATGTTTTCCTGGCAGCAGACAGGTAACTGAAGCGTGACTGTATCATTAACTTCTTGGTTTCTCAGTAACAAAGACATGGTATAGGTACACATATGAGGATGGGGTTAGTTCATTTTTGCAAAATGAAAGTATTTTCAAATTGAATCAGATGAAATGGCTGAAGACAGGCTGCCAAGGTAGAAGTCCTAACACCAAGACATTACCATAAATTACCACAAAGAAGTTTTTGTTCAATTAAACAAACGCTCAATGTGTTCAGGCATTAGTATCCTTAGGAAGTGTTGTTCAGTCAACTCAAGTTCAAAGAATTTGAACTTCACAGTCCTACTTCTAATTGTATTTGTTTTAATTAAAATAAACTGGGTGAGTCTATCAATGTCTGTTATTTTACATTTTAAAAATTTTTTCAACCATACCACACAACATCCTCGGGGGTGGGGGGCTCCTGAGAATATTCCTGAAGTACAATTGACATTATACAGTTAAAATATACTTCTGCATCAGTTATTATGCATCATTTGTTAAGACTCTAAAATAAATTCTGAAATTACTATAATAATTAGTATTTGCTATACGTAATTGAATTTTTCTCCACAATTAATTGCTAATCTTGAGTAATTCAGATAACTTCCTTTAAAATCATCAAAGAATCAGAGTTCAATTAACAGTCACCCAATTATTACTATATCATACCTAAAAAGAACTGTGCTGTTACAATTAAATTTATATACTGTTCCTTGTCATGATTGTTTCTTTCCATGTAAAGCCACCCATCCAAAGCCTGTATGGCCTGTATATATCATACATTTGTTAAATTTAGGACAACTCTTGTCTTGGACTGACATTCACATAAGGTATGACATTGAACTTGCTACTTCTAATTGATGTTTATTAGAATCCTGTGCAGCATCTCCTCCTTCTATGCTATGACTTGTGAATGGGGCTGGTACCAATGCTTTAGCAAAGCAAGCACTTCATATTAGAGCCATTTATGATTAGCATTGCAAATTATTGGTACTAACTCATTTATTAATGCCTAAAAAAAGAGAAGAATGTGTGAATGCTGCTGCTATTACAGGATTTTGAGGAAAAAGATAACCTTTAAAGTAGATTCAAATCAAAGAGCAATAGATTGTTTACAAATCAATTCAGATAAGATGGTATTTTTTTCAGGTTATGCATTGAGAAATGTACATGACACAAATAACTGTGAACCTCTTGCAATCAATGGGACTTTTTCCCCAACTGACTTCAGAAAAAGACGACAGTCCCTAAACTAATGAAAAGTTGTCTATCTGTGTGTTTCTGAATTGTTCTAGACACATTGGAGTATACATTTTATAAGTATGGCTATTTTAATCCGGTTGTGAGTTTTTCTTAGACACTTTCACTCTGAAATGATGCTTTTAAAAGCAAATACAATGGATAGGGAATACCGATAGATTCACAGACAAAAAGACATGGGTATAAAACAAACATATATTGAAAAAAGTGAAATGTTGCCAGTTCTGTTATTTTCAACTGCCAAAATCTACTTTACTTGCTTCCCTATGATTTTAACAGCAGTGGTAAAACTGATCAAAGACTCTTATTCTCATTCATGCTGCTTTGTGAAACTGTAAGAAGTGACACAGGCAGAATATAATTCCTTATGCCATTTAGTACCTCCTGAATAGAGAGCGTATATCTCTGCAAATATCAAAACACAAATTTACTTTTTTAATTCTGTGACAGATAAGCCATATTTGCCATGAAGAGCTTATTATTCCTGACTTAGCCATGTGCTGGTGTATAATTTAGTTTGACACCATTTGCAAGTAGGAAAAAATATTCAAGTATCAGCAAGTATTGCCCACCACCACCCAATTACTTGCCAGAGCAGATTTCAAAACACATAATTATTTTGAAAGTTATTTTCACGCAGAAAGAAAGAAATAGTTATCAGTTTCGAGTATGTCACAGAATATGTCTATGAGAATCAAATACTTCCAAGACTCAGGTTTGTAACTACAGCAGTGGAACAGGAGGGACAAAAGGGCCTTGGACTGGGATTTAGCAGAGGGACTTGGGAAGACTATATAAGTACATCTCAGGTCTCCTTAGCAGACTAAGATGTAGTCGCTTCTCCTCTTCCTCCTCCTCCTACAAAAACAAGCTAAATGTAAATTTTATAAAATTTCCCTTAGAGAGGTGTAATGTTCAGGTATTTTACAATTTAATAGGTATGAAAGAATTTGGGATGTATTGACAAGTGACAGATTTTAAAACTCTAAAAATTTCCGATTCACATCTCAGCCAAGAAGCAAAGACTCGAAACAAGACCTTATGGCTGTCAAAGATTGCTATCAACATAGAGTAGTGATCTTAGTTCACTTCAGAATGCTCAAAACAGTCACACTGTAAAAATGCATTCCCAGCTGCCCAAGCACGCATCTCTGCCAGCGGCTTTGGCACAAAGCGAAACGTGGCCACCCTGACAGTAACCCTTCTAACTCACGGTTTAAGCACAAGAGCTGGACAGTGGGAACTAATGAAGTTCTGTTGTTGCTCTTCAGTTCTGACAGCATCTTACACATTTGGGCTTGCCTTAGGCATGACATTCATGAAGGAATGCAAGACAGACTAGAGAACTATCAGAAAAAGTAATACTAATATTAAAAGACACTGAAGATGACTAAATGGACATCAGATACCTATGAAAATTATTTTAACACACATGTGGAAGCTCTATGAGATTATAATTTTTAAAAATAATTATTTTTAACTCTTTGGGCAAATAGATAATAAAATGCAAGCACTGATGTCTTTGGGTATTCCATTTCATTTAGGAGGTACTTGTTCAGCATCAGACTGGACTGCCAGTTGAAGTCAATGCATAGCAGAAATGTTTCCTGAGATTTTTGGTGGGCTTTGTTTGCTGGTTATATTGCTCATGCACAGTTCTAGAGTATGACTCACATAATGGACAAAAATTCATGGAGCCTTAATGTCTTGAAAAAAATCCTTATCCCATTAAGAGAGAAACCTTTTGACTTTATACAGAAAATTATACTTGCTTCCAGTAATGGCAATATAGAAATTGTATCTTCACAATGAGTATATTTTGATAATTAATGACACCAAGCTTAGACAACAAAGTGAATTCCATTTTCTGATTACAATGCATAGTGTGCTTTTAAGGCTCTATGTTATCCAAGGTTGCTATACACCTTGCCAAATACCATCAAATCTGAGCTCTTGACAAAATATTTGGGCAATGGCAATGTCACTTTTGTAATTTATGGATATGGACTCTTTCTCTTCCTTTTTGCTACAAAGCAAATGTTGAACCAAAGCAGACTTGTATCTCAGCGTCTACTGAGGCTTTCTTTACAATCATTACTACAGAAAAAGTACCTTATTCACAAGTAATTGTGAAACTATTATGTACAGTAGAAGAAAACATACAAAGTACACATACCCTTTAGTAACTTTCTGAAGTTAACAAAACAACTACTAAGAAACTGTGCAGCATGAAAAGATGCAAGCCTTTTATGATTAAGTGTCACCTATCCAGCAGTCCTGTCATGTGGAAAATAAGTCTCAATGTGCAAATTCTCCGTGGATAGTAGTCTCAATTTGAATCCACAAGAGCTCAGAGTCCTGGTCTTTACTTAAGCATAGCACAGCATTTACAAAGTTTTAGCAACGTATTCATGTTCTAAAATGCACAAAAGTTCAAGTAATCTGAATTTTTTCCAGTTGTGCATGAAATCCAGTTATCAGAGTTTGACAAATGCAACCACTCTTTCAAGAATGTCAGAAAGAGGGTTAATGAACCACAGCAACACTTGGATTGTGCAGAAGATGCGCTTTTTGCTTCTGCATATGTTCACTGTCCTACCTGTGAAAGCAAGGGTCTGATAAGGGAAGATGCATTTCCCTTTGTAGTCATCTCCAAGTTTAAACCTTGATTTTAAACATCCTTAATTTGCTGTCACATTGACAAGGTGCGGTGCTATGTTGTTCTACACATAGCAGCACAGAGTACAGTCTCTACAAAATTCTTGAAATCACCAAGCACAGCTATTCTCAGGTAGACAAATCTTAAGATACACGAAGATAGCAAACAACATTCAGCAAATTGATGTACCGACACCTGTTTCACAAACAGTCAGTCTTGCTACATTTATACATTAGTCTCTGTGAAAAAAATGGTACTAGATATACAGTGTTACTTATGTATTGTGATGAAACGATTTTGAGCACTCAGATTTTAAATTTTTGCATTAACTCTGAATAGGGCCTGAAATCTCTCTAATTGAACTTGATACCTACCGATTTTCTACTGCATTAACAATGCATGTTATTCATGGGGGCATTTAAAACTTTTTTTTTTTTTTCAGAAGCACAGATAATGATGTTATCATTTCAGGTGAATTAATCTCCTCCATCTTTGTGTACTTAGAGGAAAGATCTGAGTCTGAGTTAATTGCCTAGATTTCCTTTTTAGGCATATGGTGGTGAGGAAAAGAAGAAGTCACTGCTCATCTCATCCTGCAATAGATATCTAAAACACGGTAGAAGAATCCTGCTCCAAAGCATGCACTCAGCTCCACTAACTACAGAAGGAGTCAAGGCAACTAGCTGATCTACACACATGTACACTGTGGGCACCTACAGTTAGACAAAATGAAGGTCATCTTTAGTAACTAAATGTTTTCTTAGAAATCCACAATATCATGACTTCAAATAACCTTGCTTATTTCTGGACAAGAGACATTCTTGACAACGTGATGCAATATTTCCAATACACAACAAGATATTTGCTGTGCATATAACATCATAAGACTTTTTTTTTTAATAAAAAAATTAAACAATGTTTTCTTACCATGGCAGGACCCATCCACTTCTTCATATCCTACACTGCAGATGCATCGTCCAAGAGGCACAAGCCAATCCCCATCAGCTCCACAATACAATTTTGGAGTATCACGTTCCTCAGCACTCTTCACACAGGAGCCCCGTACTTCCACCAAAGAGGAAGAATCAACCCTTGGAATAGTATCAGGAAACATAGCCAAATTACGGACCGTGAAAGGGCACTTTTTGTAATAAACACGGACTGAGACCAAAGCAATGCATGCTCCAATGTCCTGAAAAGCAAGATAAAATCCTTTCTTATTTATTGGCCCAACCTCACGAACTTCTGTGTTGAGTTTGAGAATGCGGTCACCCAAGTCCATCTGGGTAAAGCTCTCATCAGCTGCAATAGTATCAATTTTAGTGTACTGGTTTGGCTTGAATTTTACTCCATGAGACTCATCTGACTCCATGTAGTAGAGATTGAATGTTTCCTTGCAAGTTCCTAGTACCCACGGAATACTGTTGCAGTCCCTCAGGGTAAACTTCATTTCCACATAAATTTTCTGTGCAGCATCACGGGAGACCCAGTTTGTTCGAAGCCAGTTGTTTTGGTTTGGTTCCATCACATTACATACCTGGTAAGTATGAATGGGACGATTGTGTTCATCCATTTCAGTGATAGCATCCCACTGAAAAGAAAATAAAATTATTTGAAAACCAAGAAAAATAGGCATTATGCATATATACAAAGCCCATGTATACACACACACACACATTCCCCATGTATATACACCTATGGATTAACTAAGAATAAATATTTACTTAAAGTTTAGCAGAAAGACAGTAGCTAAAAGCAGTTACCAACTACAGAATAGTATAACAAGTTTTATTTCAGAAACTGTATGATAAATTTCTATTAATATAAGCATTTAAAAATCAATGTGGCTCAGTAGAGGAGGGAAATACTGGCCATGTTCACATTAGCAAATTTAATAAGTCTGAGAACATTCCCAGCCGTGTCATTCAATCATCTATGCTGAAAAAAATTGCTAGACCAGTCCTGTTTGGTATGCCAGTGGGCTGACTCTCTGGCAGTCCAAGCAATTCCCACAGCTCAGGCACATGGCACTGGCCAGGCACCTGCTGCAGGGGGCAGCTGGTATGCAGCCACTGTGGTTTGATGTGTCTGAGGTGTTTGGTAGAGGTTGTACTGATTTACGCAATTGTCCTAGAACCATTTAACTGTATATACAGAGACTGTGTATTACATTTCTGGGTCCACAGGGTCTGTATTACACTTATTTCAGAAAAAAAAAAAAATCTGTGACAGGGATCATGCCATTGTTGTTGCCTTTATAAATCCTTTCTTACAGTTTAGAGGTGAAGGAGGAATTGTTTTTCCTCTCCCCCTCCTCCCCACCACCTCCAAGTTTTTACATTACATCAACTTCCTTAAAATGTTACCAAGTTCTGGTGGAAATTCCCCCACAGAGGCTCTCAAAACACATGAATCTTTGAAAAATTTTCCATCTGCTACATATGAAAGGCTTATCAAATGCCTAATTTATTACATAATCTGCTAATTTAAAGGATTACCAACGTCTCCAAAATAGCTTCAATATAGTTGAGTCAACTTTCTACTAAGCTAAGCACTCCTAATATTAATATAGCATTAGATATAGATGTTTTCTTATCAAAACACAGAACTACTTATAGTTTTGTATCAAAAAAATATTGCATTCCACCAGAAGTTTTAGCATGACTTTTAGATGTACTTATGGCATTGATATATCAAATAAACCAAAAATATGTTAATAAATATCACTCAAAACACCAGACTACATTATTTTAATGCTATAAAAAAATATCAAAATACACATTATTCCATTAATCATGTTCATAGTTTAGCATACTTGGAATAGATTTATTATGAACTCTTACCAACTTTCTCAAATTTTGCAGTTACTTTGGTTAAACTCACTGTATAGCATTTTAAAATGTTATATTAATTACATACAGGTGTACACATAGCATGCCAAAGCACATGTTAAGATTATGCACAATATGCAATTCTGAGTACAAGAACAAGATACGGACCTTACACATCATTGTTCAAACAAATTCAAATTCTGTTACTTCCATGACACATTAACCCTGCACATTTGTCTGCTCTAATACACACGGTATCAATATTTTTACAACTAAAGTTACACTCCTAAAGCAGCATTTTGACTACCTGAGCAGCTGAGTATATTCATAATGCCTACTTACCTCAGTATTACAAAGAACACACGGTTGGCCTGTGGCCTACCAGATTGAGAAAATGTAGGAAATACAAGTTCAGTTTACTGTTTTTTAGCAATACAAAATTATATATATCACAATTTAGAAACACTGTGGAAAGAAAGACTTTATCTGTTAATCTTTTTTCTGTGAAAGAGATTTTACCTAATAGTTAGGTACGCATTTTCAGAAATATTTCCAGACATCAGATGACTCAAGCTCCATGTGAACATGTAGAAAACTGACTGGCTTTATTTGTTCTTAAAACTCAAAGTAAATTCACAACATGGAAGTGGGGGAACATGAACATCTCCAAGACTTTTCACATAACCCTTACGTAAAAGCAAAACACAACACAAAAGCACCCAACAACATCGTGGCAGGGTGGGGTGGGAAGGAAGATTGCACCTTCTTCTTTAGGAGTGAACTGATCCATCATGGTGGAAGCAGAAAAATAAATAACAACCTGTGGCCCTATTAGTCAGAAAACTTTTATTTTAAATGGTGCCTGAAATTCTTGTGGAAAAAGGAATTCCAAGTGCTTCCAGATGTGATCAGAGGATTGGGATTCCTGATCACTGCAGCATGCACCTGGGAGCTATGCAGAAAAATAGGATAAGTTAAGGCCATCACTTTTGGGAAATCTTCCTATCACAGCAAAAATGATAATCTCATCTGAAAGTCCTGTCCTAAGAATCATAAAACATACTACTTATATGATAGCCAGACAATGGCAAATACTTAGCAAACAATCTGCTGACTCTTAAGAGAGTCTCATATGGCCAAGTGCTTTTGGCCTCTATGACTTGTAAGAATTCAGAAAGGGCAAAGCTGCTACTTCAGCGTTCATGGCAAGACCTGAACAAATTCAGATTTGGTCAAAATTGTACGATGAAGGACTAGTTAGCACAGAGCTTCTGGCACCATTGTCCCTGAATTGTTTTGAACTATGTTTAAAGCCTACCCTATAGCAAGCAATATAATACCTCAAGTAGATCTTGGCTTTGTGAAAGGAAAGGGGGCTTTCAGGCTCTGGTGGGCCAGGCCTCCATTTTACCAAGCATGAATCCAAACAGCTTGAATTGATTCAAAATTCCACAGCCATGAAGAATTGAAGAAAACAGTGAAAATTATTTCTAAATTTTAATTAAATTCATTCAAATCTACAGCTTTAAGCTTTAAAATCTCTCCAGAAGAGGTTTTCTAAAACAAAGTAGGTATCTGTCCTGGTTTGGGCCAGGACAGAACTGATTTTCTTTTAGTAACTTTGCTTTTTAGTTAAGTCTCTTCTGAGAAGCTGCACTCTCTGAAATTAACTGCATGTTTTTCCAGACAGTAGCTGCTTCTAGCAGTGATAACGCTCGGTGTTTATAGTTAGTGCTGGAACATCAGTAGGAACGGTATGCAGTAAGGCTCTTGCTTATAGTTATTCCTATAGAGACCAANAAAACTGACCAAAGGGAGTATTGCATCCCCTATGTGTCATACTCCGTATAAAGCTGCGGGATCACGAGGGTCAGTCATTCTCTTCTATGGCTGATGTCCCGGAAGGACTCTGTCCGATTCTTCTGCCTTCGATCCCGATCCGTGCATGCCTGAATCCAGCTCCTGCCTGCTGCTGAGTACAGTCCAGGACTTTCCCAGGTCATGCCCTGCAGCATCCGGGTGACGTATTTGTCATCGGTGGGGGAGGAGCTTGATATTGGTTTTGTACATATTTGTATGTATTTCATTATTATTTTTCCTATTATTATAATACATTATTACTGCAGTTAGATTAAAGCTGTTTTAACTTTTCCAACACATAAATCTCTTTCCCTTTTCTCTTTTCCCCACTTTGGGGAGAGGGGGCGTTAACAAAGAGCATCTGTTGTTCATTTAATAGCCAGCCCAGCGTTAAACCATGATAGTGTCTCAGCCACTTATCCCCATTTTGCCTACCATATCTGTTACATACTCCAAGGACATACTGCCTTTTTTTTCCACATATAAAACACGTACCGTAAGTTTAAGCATTATCACACAAACTTGTGTTATACACAAATGTAACCACAGTGTAGATTAGAAAGAACCAAAACAGAATACAAAAGGTTTTCTGTATTTATTTGTGTATCAAATCACATCAAAAGGAGAATGTGCTATATGTTCCATAGATGTCAAAAAACCCGAAGAATCACCAAAAACAACAACCCACAAAAACAAAAAAAAACCAAAACCCAAACCAAACCAATAAAACCATCACACCAAACCCAGAATAAAAAAGTAGCAGGTGGGATGCCAACTTAGTTTTTAAAATACAGAGCAGTCTTCAAAAACATAGTAAACTACCTTAAAGAAAAAAAAACACCCTCAACATATTATTGCCTTTTAAAAATATTAAGAGGAAAAAAAATCCAACATACCCTTCCCTTACTGTGAGACTACCTTCAGAAATATTTATATATTCACTTTGAATCAATATCTTGATTTGCACTTAGAAATTAAAGCCCTGAAGTTAGCTGCTAACCGTGTAGTTAATAATACAAATCTATTATTTGTGTAGGAAAGTAAAGGTTTAGCACTTCAATAACTGGTTTAAAGAATAAAACAAGATGGATTGATCAAACATGGACAGTGCTTTAGTCCATTCAAAGCAGACCTTGCGTGCTTCATGCCTGTGCCTTTCTATTGTGCTCCCAGACATCCTGCTGACAACTCCCAATTTATAAGAATCCATGTACTGGGCAAGAAAAACATTTAAAAGGCACTTGCAAAAATGTTTAACAGAAGTAGTAGTCTAATCCTCATACATACAAAATATTTTCAAAAAAGCTTAACATCTAATGTTTCAAGCTAGCCATCGCGCTGAGACATACTGTATAAGGTTTGTTTATAAATGCAGTGTGAGTTTGTTGGCAAGTGCTCTTAATTACGAGTCCCAGATGTTGAGTGCAATTGAGGTGAATTCCACCACCCCAAAACATCAATGTAATTTACTGAAAAGTCTAATAGAACTCGATCTGTGATAGCGTCTGAGGAGGACACATTCTTCCTGGCTAAAATACAATCTGCTTTTAATTTTACATAAGGTGTTACATTTTTCTTCCGATAAAACCAGCCAGGAAATATTAAGCAGTACTTAAATTCAGTGCAGACAAAAAAGAGCCAAACAATTTATCAAATACACTCTAGTTTTCTTTTAGGTGTATTTCATATTGTAGCTCCTAATTAATTAAATGAAAAGTATTTATAAACATTTTAGTTGTGCAAAACTACTCTTCCCTTGAACCTTAGAACCAAACAGATGCATCTCATTGGTGATGTTTGCATGAGAATGTAGTAGCTCGCCTGACATGCACAAAAGCTGGCAGAATCTGTCTGGTTTAGACAAGCTGACAGTTCAGAGTCTCTTCCTTCAAACCAAGCCTCTTGGTGTCCTAACGCACTGCATTTCTTTCAAAAAATTTTAAATACATTCCTTTCAAAGAAGGAAAACCTCTGAGAATGTTGATGGAAACAGCAACAGCATAAAGCTAGTTCTTACAGCTGGAGTTCCAGGACTTGTGCAGAAGCAATGTCAAAAATGGTTTGGAGGAAAGACTTCAAAAATTCTACTTTAACATTATAATCAACAGCAGCATGGATAAGAGGTTGCATTTTACTTCCACATGTGGTGTAAAGGAGGAATAAATGTCACAACAATATAAGATGGAATTTGAAGACTGGTAGAGAGAAGATTTTAAGATTACTTGTCACATTCAAGTACGAAATATGAGATTAGCCTACAAACCACACCGAGATTTTAGTTAGATAAAATCTCAGCTGTTTTCATATCTCTACAAGCCACTTCACAACCTTTCTGTTTCATTTTAGAACTTCACTCATATTTAACAGCTGTGCAGAGAATACTATAAAGAACTAATTACCTAATTTAAATCTTGTTACTAGCTATGTATAATACTGAAATCTGTTTTCAGTGTTTCCCATTTTTTGGTCTTGTTTTAAACCAAACACTACAGATTCACAAAATCAACAAGAGCCCTTTATTACAATTCAGTAGGTTTTATCACCAAAGACTGTATGAACATTACAAAAAGACAGATTGCATTTCACATATCTTATGTTATTTTTAAACACATTACTGTGTGATAAGAAAATGTCTAGGTGACGCCACGCTACAGAAAAGTAATCACAGTGGACCAGTTTCAGGCTGATGGAAGCAGTCATAACTTCCCTGAAGACATTAGTTATTTCAACAAATTCTGAATCGTGACTTATC
This sequence comes from Steatornis caripensis, assembly GCA_013398225.1. NCBI lineage: Eukaryota > Metazoa > Chordata > Aves > Caprimulgiformes > Steatornithidae > Steatornis > Steatornis caripensis. The sequence goes on from VZSC01015401.1 coordinate 225,700, forward strand.
TTTAAACCACGGTCAGCCTCTTAAGTGAGCCCTTATTGAGGTCATATTGTGCTGCTTAAAGAAAAGAGATGTTAAATTGCCAGTTGGCATGATTTGCCCAGTGCTAGACATACACTACATCGGATTTAGAGGGGGAACGCAGAACATGGAACACTGAGAGGATATTAGCTTGCCGTGTTGTCACCTCCCAGCCTTCTGTCACAGCAGTCATAGCACTGTACCAGAGCAGAAAAAGTGCTTCTTTTCCTAAGTGAAGGCCTGCAATGCAGGTTCTTCTGCACCATGTCACTTGAGCCTCTCGTTTCCCAGGCTGTCAATCTCCATTGCGCCATTTGTGTAGAAGCAAGGCCAAGCAGATTCTCACTGTTTAGCAGCAGCCCTATTTGTGCTTGAGAAATTCATTACAATATTTTATTTGTATGTCAAACTTTACTGTAAGAAGCTTTTCCAATTAATAGGCATAGTTATATCAAGCAGTTGAAAATGTGTATTTCATAATGATCTGATACCTAGATAACTTTAGATGTAGTGAAAGACACTTCTCCCCATAAATTGTCACACTGATTGATGAATTAATAGTGGGTTCTTAATTTCAGATAACAGCTATTCAGGCGCTGATGCCAGCAGCACTTTGGTAATCTAGGATGGTAGTTTTAGCATCTTGCACAGCTCAAGATCCTTTTTATTGACATTTTGCTTAATTTGGGCCCGCGTCCTTACTGAGCGGTTTAAGAATGTAAGAGAACATCTGCCCTTACAAATTTTGCTGCATATGTATCCTAAGCTAGAAAGTTCTCTCCCTTCTCTTCTTACTCTTTTATTCAAAGGATAATTATCTAAAAATGAAGGGTTCTGCAAATACACATACCTAGCCAGTGTATCTATGCTCACTCCTGAATAAGGAGAGGTTGTGGCAGACTTAGCATGCAACTCATTTGTATATTAAGTACACAACAGGACCTCTGAGTAAAATATTCTATACAAATCTTCTGTTGTTGAGCAAACCACACAGGGCTAAGTATTGGCTTTCCATACAGAGAATTAAAGGAAGAAGTTGTACCTGAAAAGAACATGAGATAGGAGACTGGGGAAGGAAGCCTGTTTACTTCAGCTATTTTGCATTTGACTACCTCCAAAGAAAATCCGTCTGTAAAGCCAAGTGTTCAACAGTAGTAAGACTTATTACCTAGTTGGCAACAGAACAAAGATTTCCGTTCTAAATCAGGAAACAAAATATGTAAGGTCCATGCTGCAGAGATCAGGTTTATTCTATTGGTTTCAGAGCACTAAGTAATTTCGGAAATGTAGCGGTCAACTATTTCTTACACAAAAATATAATCTGTCATTTGAAAACTCAGTGAATCTGAATTGTAGCAACGCAATTTTCTGATTTATATTCCCTTCATTGCCCACAGATGCCCACTTGGAACAGGTAGGTCCCTAATAGTGAAAGGGATGGACTGTATTTGTTCTATAGAACTGCTGCTATTCTAAAAAACACTCTGGAGAGAGTTACAAGGGCATCCACACAATTCATGTAACCAAGAACAGTTAAGTAAGCATTTCCACATTTATGACATCCAATTAGAATAAAAACAAAGCAGATAGTATTTTTTCTAATATTTTAATTGATTCTTCTATTTTGTCATTTTAATAAATTGTTTATTACTCATTTTGATTATCAGTATTTGCAGTTCTCAGCTGAAAGTCATCTAATGAAACCTGTAAGTGAATTCTCACTTTACAACTGTTTGCTACTGACAATCTTTTAGATCCCATTTCCATGGAAACAAGTTGACTGGTAAAAATGAAGATAATTTTAAAAGTGTTTTAAATTCCCTTATACTATCTCCAGTCATATGATCTCCATAGAAATGAGATCAGAAAGGTCTAATCCAGGAAACAGAAGGACCAGCTCTTGGCATGCACAGCTGCTGGCTGCCATCCGCAAATGCAGATTTAAAACATCAAGCTGCTGTAGTGACATTAAAGAAAAGCTAGCTATGCTATATAACAGAACTGCAGAAAAAGAACTTCTCTCAAATTAACGTGCTTAGAAAATGAACATTTAAAAACACAGTTAGCATTTCAAACATGACACAGAAAACAGCAAGATTAAAGACTTATAAAAAAGAACTACAGAATTACTGTAAATGAAAGGTATTTAGTTAATATTTTTCCCCATTCCCGAACTCATTTTGCTTTGCCTCCACCTTCCCCCCCCCCCAAGATCTACAACTCTGTGTGTGAAAGTAGATGCTCAGACTTCCAAAGCCCAATAAGACAAGTGATAATACTGAATTTATGAAATATGCCTATTTAAAAAATAAAGGAAAAAGCAAAAAAGGCAAACAAAATACCACAGCTATTCATGTATTTCCTAGCAAGTACAACTTGGCATAGATAGCAAAACAAAACATCAATTAAACTACTTACGGTCTCACATTTAAATCAAGCTGACTTAAAGTTGGTTAGGGAAAACATATAAATATTTAGCATGCATTATACAGCTCTGTAGAGCTGTAACTACAATTCCAACACAGTTTTATATGAAAATGTTACAGGTTTTCTACATAGGCATCAGCATATAGGCATAGACTATGACAGTCAGTGACAAATCCCTCATCAAACATGAAGAAGTAAATGTAAAAGGGAAGAACAAAATCAGAGTTTCAAAAAAATTAAGGAATAGCTAGGGAAATATAAACAAGAGAATACAGGAAAGAAAGTGGCAGAGAACTACCATTATTGTGGGTTCTCCAAGTCCAAGCGTTAATAAGTCTCAGGCAGTCGAACAGCTGCTCTACAGCTGAATGGGCCAGGATGATTCAAGAAAGCTGTTGATGCACTCAAAATTGAAAATCCAAAAATGTGAGTCGCTTTTCTGTTATTTACATGAAGTGCTGAATACTGAACAACCGTGAGAATGAGCTGCTCCAGATAATCCAACATTACTCTGCTCTTGAAACCGTTGTGGTTCATATGAATGTTTTCTTCAGGCAAGCAAGACTAGGAGCTGGTGAGATTTTGGGGTTGAGCCCCGGAATCCAAGTGACACTAACTTCAGATATATGAACCAGTTGACTCTCACTTGGGGATTAGCCAGTGTAGGACTTTGAGATCAGAAGGCAAAATAGGACAGCCCTGCTCTAGCTATGTAGAGCGCATTGTGGCTGTTGCAGAAGAGAGAAGAGTCACAGGTCCTGAACATGGACCTTTATGCATCTGCTAGAAAAGATCAACAGGCCAAGAAACACGTTTACATTTCAAAACATATAATCTGACGTCAGGCTCCAAACTACTGTGGCAGTCAATCCATTTGACTGTCCAGAATCTAGACAGCAGTGTCATAGGCACACCAATGAAAAAGTTACTCATGGAATAATGTTTCTGCTGTCTAGATATTGCAGAAAAAGTATAAAACAGAAGCCAGAAATAATAATACACTTTTCCTTTCATTCCAGATCATCAGAAGGCAAAGCACGTTCAGAAAAGGGACACATAGAAAAATGGAAATAAAAACAAAAATAGAATTCACAAGTGTATATGTACACATGAAGGCTGTTTATAACACACTGATATATAATTGAAGCCAACCACTAAAATATTAAATGCCCCATTCTCCTCAGTACTCTGGAACAAGTCCATTGTTTCCCTGAATGTGTTATGGACTATAAAAGACTCAATGACTTGCAGGATCAAGGATCTGCAAGGATAGTGTGCCAGATTGTAATTTTCTTTTTAAATGAGACACGCTAGTAAAACCTCAGCGGGCGGTGAGTGATGCCACAATTCAGTAGTGAAAAGTGTTGCTGATCACCTTTCCAGGGGTGTCTCATCCCTATGTAATGCAACACTTCAGATGTATTTAGAATTTAATGGAAAGTGAGAGCAGAAAGTCTACACCTTTTCAAGATACTGCAGCTCTTAGCACTCAACCCTGCTGCGTGCCCTTCAAAATCTGCCTGTGCACCATCTCTGGGACCTGCACCATGGCTTACTGACCTCTGTTTTGCAGAAGAAATAATAATAATAGTACCAAAAGCAATAATATAAATACATTAAATAGTGGTTTACAGGTATCTGCTACTGGAACAGAGCCATATGTAGCTAATCATAAGAGCTGTGTGCTACAATTAGCAGAGAGGCCGCCAGCAGCTGCAAAGTCCTTGTCTTAAGACAAAACACTGAATAACACTGATGCTGGCAGGCTAACAAGAACAAGAGGCTAGCAATCCTCACTTGGCCAAATGAGACTTATGGGATTAACTAAAAATACATGCAGAATGCGATAGCTCTACACAGTGACACATTGAAATACATGATTCTGTCATGGAATAACTGACGTGTATACTTAAGAAACAAGTTTTGTGATCCATTAGCAAATGAGAGATATCATGACTTAAAATACATAAGCAAATTCTTATACTTCCTTATAATTAGAAGACAAACAAGGACTGAGAAAAAAGCACAACTAAATAAATCAGACTGCAGGTATAGTTCAGTCAGGCTCCAATAGATACTAGCTGTTTAACAATATGAGATTTAGTTGCTGCTTTGTTGCTTTATTTTCTGAACATAAGGAGCTGGAGCAATCCTGGCTCTTCCCCTCCCAGCACCTAGTACAGTCAGAGCAACTGCAGTAGGAATGCCACAATACCACTCAGTGAAGTCACTGTGCTGGGTACATTGGTAATGCTGCACAATAGCTGGCTGCATCAGCTGCGTGGCCTGGGGGAACTTGCTGGATCTCCAAAACAGCAGAGATAATGTTACAGTAAACGTTTGTGTGTCCAGCGATATTTAGAAACACAGAAAATTATAGACTGCAGGGACCTTTACAGAAAACACATAGGCAATCTCTACCTTTCTAGTTCACAAATTTCTACAAATTCAGAGGTCACCTATTAAGCTTACTCAGCTTTTTGTGACCGGCTCTGTGCAGCCATGTCAGTACTGCACTGATCCTGGCCCAAGAAGCCTCATGGTACCGGAGCTGGTCTGTAGACTCCTCTCCNCTAGCTGTTTAACAGTATGAGATTTAGTTGCTGCTTTGTTGCTTTATTTTCTGAACATAAGGAGCTGGAGCAATCCTGGCTCTTCCCCTCCCAGCACCTAGTACAGTCAGAGCAACTGCAGTAGGAATGCCACAATACCACTCAGTGAAGTCACTGTGCTGGGTACATTGGTAATGCTGCACAATAGCTGGCTGCATCAGCTGCGTGGCCTGGGGGAACTTGCTGGATCTCCAAAACAGCAGAGATAATGTTACAGTAAACGTTTGTGTGTCCAGCGATATTTAGAAACACAGAAAATTATAGACTGCAGGGACCTTTACAGAAAACACATAGGCAATCTCTACCTTTCTAGTTCACAAATTTCTACAAATTCAGAGGTCACCTATTAAGCTTACTCAGCTTTTTGTGACCGGCTCTGTGCAGCCATGTCAGTACTGCACTGATCCTGGCCCAAGAAGCCTCATGGTACCGGAGCTGGTCTGTAGACTCCTCTCCTGCCGTACACCCACTTCCCATGCACCCCAATCCTGCAAATTATCCTGTCCTGCTGAGAAGCCAGAACAGCAGCAGGGCAGGGAGAGACACTTGGTACAAGATATTCTCAGCTCTCAGTTTGAGAGAGGACCTTCTCTGCTTTAGGAGTCCATGCATGCAGTACTATGAGTCAAATGACTGACTGCTTTTAACAGTTAAGCCCTTCAAAACTCACGTGTTGCATCGAGTCACAAACCTGACTTAAATGCACACACAAAGGTCCAAATATAGTTCCCTTTCTTGTATTTGCTTTCAGGGCTTTGGATCTTCAATTCCGATATTTGAAATTTCCCTTCAGCAGCAGGAAGATCCTCTTTTGCCTTTACCACTCTAAGAAGCGGAGCTTTAAGTGAATACCACAGAATTACGGCAAAACAGTAGCGTGGGCTACGCGCACCCAGAAAGTGGGCTATGACTCAGAATATCCCATTTTAATTTCATGACTGATCACTCAGAGAAAAAGCCTTTCAGTAAAAGAGAAACTGTATAAATACCTGTCCAAGCTCCAGGTTTTCCCACTGAAAAGTGGCGGATCTTAGAGTCTATTTATATGTGGGCATTGGCATATTTAAACTACTGCAATTAGCAAGCAGTCAATGAGGTTAATATGGATGAAATAAAACCCATAAGAATATCTACCCATTCATTCTTCCCATCACTCCCTGAGTCTTTTTAAAGTCTCTAGTGTTTAAAAAGGAGAGAAAAAAAAACCTTGCCATTTCTGCTTCCTATTGAATTAGTACTAGTCAATTAGTGTTTTTAATTGAAACTATACCAAACGGAAACAATTAAAAATAATAATTATACAAAGCAGCCATATAAGGCTTTTCATCTTTGGAGTGCTTTACAAACACTAAAACATTAATTCAAACGAAGACATAAAACTAAAGAAGCAAAACTAAAGATAATGAGAGGAAGGTTAAGTGACAGATCACTGAGTTTTACCAGCATGCGCTGCAAGTTACAGTAATGAGGAGCTTGCTATATCAGTGTGGATACCTTTATCTGACACCACACGTACGCACGCAAACTGAAGCGATGTCACTTCACAACTTTACTGCAGCACAATGATATTCCTTTAAGCACATTGCTAATGGGCTCCTTCAAAACTGCCCTTCATTCCTCTCCAACTGTTGTGCTACCAGACGAAATGGAGCCTGCTCCTGCGGCACGCACCTGGCTGAAATATTTGCTGCCAAACTGCTGATGAACAATTAAATACTCGCATCTTTCTCCAATCACATCATTACTTTCACCATCAATCTAGCAAATGTTATCACTACGTGCCAATAACACGATTCATTACTTCATTTTATTTCCAAGCTACTTATCCCTTCCTAGCAATCTGAGTACCAAAAGGGGGGAAAAACAGGATTGGAGCTATAAGAAATACTAAAGGTAAAAATTTATATTTATTGGCTTGCAAGGGATCATGTTGATACACTCAAGCAAAAGCCAAAAGCAAAGGCATCATATCCTGCCATATATCTGACCCTAAGAGTTCTGGAAATAAAATCCAAGAGGTGAACAGAAGAACCAATTACTGGAAGTGGAGCAGGCTAGATAATGTAAGCAGCAGCTCAATTTATTTGCATAGAAGTTGCTAAGTTTATTTGCATATTCTAGCTATGTGCATTACAACTTTACTCACTTTCTAGGTTGAATCAGAGTGGTGTATAAAAATTCTGCAGAATACCTTCCATTACAGGTTGGAAACATCTTTAACAAACTGTCCAAAATGTGTATAGAAACAAATACATAAAAATCAGAAGTGTGCCATTTTATTTATTTATTTTAATAAAATGCTATCCATGCCAACCTTATGCATATAGTCTCTGAAATCCAAAGCAGGAAGAGATGAAAACCAAACAGGAAGGAAAAGAAAACGATAACCAATGCTTTCCAGCAAATCAGTTTGTTCATGCTTCCCATGTAATTGCTTATTTACTGAGAGCTTGTAAAAGAAGTACCATCTCCTGAGGGAGCCCAGGCTCAATCATACTTGTTACAAGGCGCTGGAAGAAAAAAAACCTGCTACCCTTTCCTGGTGCTTCTTCCTTTCATGCCATTTTTGAGCACACGAATGGAGGGAGCATCAAGCTCTTAATTATGCTGTAGTACACAGAAGCCAGTATTGAAAATACTCTAGTCACTGTTGTTGAGTACCATATCATAGAACAACCTCTCAGACATCTCATCTTGTGCTTCATTCTTCAGATATTTCTGAATACGTAAAGATATAAACTATGATAATGAATAATTCATGTAGTCTTTCAGTCTACCCCCTTGCATTACCTATATTTTCAATTAGATAAAAACCAGAAAGATACTTTCTAAACCAATTTCTGGCAAAGCTAATGACAGTAAAGGAGAAAATGTCTTTTTACTCTACCTTGGTTTATTTTGGTAGACAGAATAATATTTCATATACCTTTATTCATAAACTCTGTGTCAAGCGGATCTTCACTGTTTTGTTCACGTCTGCATATTCAGCAGAGTATGCCGGGCTATTTTTCTTATGTAGGTTTGCAATGTCTTTAGGTTCACTCAAACTAGAAAACAGCTAGAAGGTATTACGTCAATAGAATAACTTCCTATGATGAAACATGTACAGATCTACGGTAAGTATATTTTTCTGTATGTCTGCTGTTCTGATTTCTGAAGGAAAACCTCCTAGAGAGTGAGGTGGAAAGATTTATCTATTTATTTGCTCTCAGGTCACTAAGCACCATTTTCTTATAAGAAGACACAGTTCCACCTAAGACACATAGAGAACAAAATCTGGCTGTCCAGAAGAGCCTTGTTTGCAATATGAGGCGTCACCACGTGGGCATTCTGTGCTAGGAGTGTGTCCTGATAAATTCAGCTACAGTTTCCAGGAAACCATTTCTTGGTGACGGGTAAAGGATGTTTATGTCTCCACCTTTTATCCCTTTGACGGGATGGGTTGAACATAGAACTAAAAGGTAGAAATGCCCCACCATATCAAATGATTTACCTCACTGAACACGATGCCTAATGAAAGCATCTCCGCTGTACTCCTACGCTTCCGTTGCATAGATTTGGAAGCTTCTTCAGAGACTTATGGTCCTGTAGGAATTATCCCTTTCTAGCTGAAGAAACATTCGCAGCCTTCAACTGGCATTTGTTTCAGTTGTTACATACAAAAATAAAACTAGAACTTGAGTTCAAATATTTTTAGTTGTCCAGTGTTACTGTTGACAAGTAAAGTCAGCACCATGTGACTACCTCGCAATTCATCCCACCAGGTGTTTCAGGACCTTTTCGTGAGCACAGAGCACATGAGTGTGTCATGTGCCTCTCTGGTACAAAATCCAAAAATGAATTTATAAGGCTGGAAATTGCAAGTCAAAGAAGATAGTAAGAAAAAACATGTAGCAATAGCAAACTCTTAAAAACCTCCTACAAACTACTATAATACTTTGGCAATTCAGTGAAATTCTGAGTGCTTGAGTCCAAGAGCAATTCCATATTTGACTCAGGATAACAAGCTTGAGACACAATTTTCATTTTTAAAGCACACTATTTAGGGCAAAATATTTAAGTTTGACATAATTTCATTTGATTTCAACTCTAGGAGATACTATAAAAATTATGTTGATCAATTTGATTTTTTTTTTCACCTCTCAGAATTTATAAAAATTATCCTTATATTTTCCAGAGTCTGCAATTGCAAGTGTAGCAACTGAGTTCATTAAGTACAATAAGATTTTTTTTCACCTAACTGAAACCTAGAGCCATATTTGGCCCCCACTATAGGTAACTTGGTTTGCAGACTTGTTGAGCAGCCACAAGCTAATGCCAAATCACTGCAGTGGTGGGTGGTCATGGAACGTCAACCATAGGTCAGATTAGACATCAGATTCTTTTATAGTTTAATCAAAAGAAAGATTACGCTTTGCTTGTTTATCTTCAAGAACATTCTCTTTCAGTTGTCACAACCAACCTTCCCCTGCAAGAATGATCCTTCATTACTTTACTGTTGAACACAACTGTTGAGATGTTAGCCCCATGTCTCTACTTAATACATTGCCTGCCAGCAGGATATACTTTTAACACAAAACCAAAACTCATTCATATATATAATTTCTGAGCAGCAAAAAGAAGGAACGAATTTTGTGGCACATGTCTTTGTAAGGTTTGATGAAGGACACCAGCAAGATGTAGATTTTTGTTTAGAACTTCTGCATCAGTGAAGGTCTTCACCTATAATTTATTTAAAATAGTTCCATGACTATTTGGTCTAATTAAGAAACATGGAAAAAAGCTTTCAACGATGTTAATCTAACTTTTATGAAAAAATGCACACCAAAAGCAGACACTCTTTTTAGAATGTTACTAAAAATCTTTAACTTCTTTTCTGTAGACTGACCTAAATTTTTGCTATGAAATGCAACTACTTTGTAGGTTTTTTGTTATTTAAATTATGCTTTTAACAGACCTTCCAGTTTTCTACAATATAAATGCTGGAGTATTCATGGGTCCAGGGGAAAGAAAACAGTACAATTTATTTTTGAGAATTATGAAGAGAAATTCCATCCTATAGAATTAAGAGGTTCCACAAGAACTGAAAGTCCAGGGAAAGAGAGGGAAAAGACAACTTCATGTTCAATTTTTATCTTCCTATTACTCTTTTACTCCAGAAACTGTCTAGGGACAACAGCAATGACTATCTGCACTGCAGTATATGTGACTACTCTCCTAGCATAGTATTCAGCCCAAGAGAAGGTCTTCAGGAGTTTCCAGAAGTCCGGCTCTTGTTAGCCTATTTAAATAGAGGATTTCAGAATGTAAGCCAGTGTCATTATTAAAGAATAATATGTAGCATCTAAAACTGTAGGACTACCTACCATTTTTGTAGAGGCAAAATATCTATCACACTGTTGAGTATATGTACTATTGTCATCAAATGATTGAACATATGGTAATCGTGTAGTAGTTTTCTGACATTCATACATTATTGTCTACTTTTTGTTATTGCAGAATAATAACTGAAGAAACACAATGCTCCCAGTTACCTAAAATTTTACTTATTAGCCTATGATCAAATTGGAAAGCAGACTTCTGCAATTCCCTCATAGCGACAGAATGTAAAAGAACTCACGAGCAACATTTCTCCCTTTTTATAGACATGACCTCACAAACTTCAACTTCCTGACTCTGCCCTTTCTGTATGTGGGATGAGACCTGGGAACACACCAGCTCCCTACAAATTCTGAAGAGAAGAATGGGAGCCTTTAAAAACGGAAGAAGTTGCAGGATCCAAGTCTCCTCATGTAAAGGAGCAAAGGACTGAGACTACCTGAGAATGAAGACACAGCCCAGAAGCAGCAGAAAAGAACCACATAACCACTGACGTATGAGAGAAATCTGTCATTCCTTCATCCCGTTTTTCTCCCCTTCATCAATCACAACCATGTAGATGGAAGCAGATAGACAATGATCACGTATGATTAATTCAAATAGACTGTTTCTATTAACTTCATATAAAAATAGTGATGTAATTTTTGCTGCATTGTATTTGTTATATACAAGCATCTAAATTGCACATTTTTCTTCCATACTCCATTTCAGTACAAAACTCAGGTGTTCTCATGAGAATCAAAATATCAAGATTTCTGCACTTATTTATCAGATACATGTTATCAGATACATGGGGCTTGCATATAACGTGTAGGTACAAAAAACCATTGAGATACATCATCCGCTGATCATGGTCTCATGATCACTTTTGTTGAAGTTACATGCCCGTGAAAATAAGTACTTCCATAGAGCAGTGTGCTGAATTCAACTTCTTTCCCACCCCTCACTGCCCCCAAAACACAGTACAAGTCCTCCCTAATTCTTCCTATTCTGCTCCTTCTGCTGAAGCATGGGATGGAGAATAGTCAAAACAAATGGTTCTGTAAATTGATTTATGTAGAATATTTATCTGCAATCCCTTCTCAAATTTGCAGACTTCTTTCTTGAAGCAGATATGTTAAAATAAATAAGCATACTTCCGTGTGTCTATCTGTTTTCTAATGAAATCTGAGACAATAATTAGCTTGCAGCAAGCTGGAGTAGTTTAATATACTTCCCTCCTCGTTTCTATCCAACTTTAGAAAAGTTTCATTAATCTTTGCCACAAACAACAGGAAAGCAATAAAATATGTATAACAAAGTAAATAACAGCACTTAATAACAGTCTACACTTTCATTTCAGTTCCAGTATTAAATATTGGTTTCTGAAAATAAACAGGCTACTTTTCAGAAAGGCTAGTTAGCTAACCAGTCAGATAGTTCAGGTAAGCTAGGTACTCTACACTTCACCTTTCATAGTTGCTGCAGACAAGAAGTGTTAGATAAAATTTTTGGAAGAACATGTGAATTTGATGTGGAAAGAGTGGAAAGAGTAATACAGTTGTCAGCACGCTCTGATGAGCTGCTGTATTGCTCATTGTTCTGGCCATAGCTAGAAAACTTGATCTTAGCATTGTAAATACAAAACTAGTGGATGATTAACCAAAAAAGAAGACAGGCACAGAATGAACTGGAAGGTTGGATATAACACTTGTGGTATGGAAATAGAAAAAAGAAAATTATACTAGAGCCTCACGCTGAGGAAACACACAAACACACACAAATGAATTAAAGACTCAAGAGTAGGATCTAGTATTTCTGTTCTCTTAATAGATAAAATAAAATTAATGTTTTTCCCATGAAATTGGAATTCTACATCCAACTTGATATAAAGATATTTATTTAAAAATTGATACAAATACCCTGTATAACTTCACAGATTTCCTAATTCTTTACCCTGCATGTGTATTTCTACACAAATTTTGTACATGGAAAAGCAGCACTTGGACCCGGGATTAGGAATAAACAGAAAAAATACTAAAAAATTTCAGGTAAAATTCATTTTAAGAAGCCTCTGCCTGATAGTGAAAAACTATTTACTATAAAGACTAAATTATAACCCTTACCCAAACATTTTTCCACCAAGAAGAAAACCATGCTACTCTACAAAAAGTTCACATTGTGTCTAGGAAGTGCTGTAAGATTTCTGTATCTACTCAAGTGCTCTTCAGAGTTAGTAGGTCCTCTCCGTATCCTAATTCCTTCACGTAGGGTGCCAGTAATGCTGACTCTTTGACACCTGATAGCAATCTCTCTTTTGACTCCATTTTCCCAAAATATATTACAGATTACTTGTCAGCACTGCCTATAAGCACAGCTCTATCATATTTGTCAGCTCTAAAGAGACAGAAGACCCTAAATGCATGTCTGTCTTGGCTTCCACTTGCCCCTTCCTTGCTTCCTATTATCTGCAGTGTCATACAAAAGAGAGTTTTATTTAGACTTATGGCCAGGCTTTTTGTTTTGAGCTAGAAAAGAAAATAATGAGTAGAAGGTATAAAACAATCCTTGTCCAAATACAACAGGATAACAGACATCTTACTAAGAGGTCCCAAGACTGATCAGAAGCATTAGGGCCGTGAACTCAGGGTTTATAGCTACTCCATACTTCCCCAATATTATCTCTTATTCTAAGTGACTACCATCCCCACCTCCCACTACTTCGATTTCTTCAGAGTCAGGTTTCAAAGGTTCTCCTTGGAGACAGCTTCAGACTGATATTTAATGATACCTAGTGCAATGGAGTTGCACTACAACAGCATTTTTAAATTCTGTTTCTACTCCTGCCATACACACAAACGGTGTGTAACACTGCCTGTTCCTCCTGCTGCACTGCAGTTCATTGCAGTTCTGTTGTTTTGGGCCGAAGCAATTGCTGTGTCAGGGAACATTCCACAAGCCAAACGACTTTTATTATATTGGCTGCTCCTTTTTGAGTGCATTCCTGTTGCAGTTATTTTTCATCATCTCAGCAATATGATTTACAGTAAACTCTAACAGCACGATTGAGAAAAAAAAAGAGAGAATGGAGAGTGGTGTAGCAGAAGCAGCTCCTAGCATAAACTTTGCATGCTATCTTTGCGGCCAAGGTACCAAGAAATCCGAGTTGCTAAGAGCTCACTCTCCCTTTCTTTTACACATACTGTTATCAGGGTGTATGAACTAGACATTTAACATCCCTTTTTAGCACTAGACATCTGGAGTGCTAACTACACACCATTTTCTCAATTCTTTTGAGAACATTTTATTAATTCAATGTTATACGAGATCACTATTTATACATACAGTATAAATATATGTATATAGCGTAAGTATACATACGGATCTTACTATCAAGGACAAATCTTAATCAAAATGACATGGTTCTCTTGTAAATCAGACAGTAGGTCTCTAATTTTCCTGCCCAGTATTCTAGCTCCCCACCCCTACCAGAAAATCCAATTACTTCCCTGCCAGTTTTCCACACAAACTTCATCAGGAACTGCACATTTGGCATCTTTGAAATTAAGGACTTAAGTTTTTATTTTGTCTTATCTACTGCATTTTGCCTATGTTTTTTTTTCCTACTGTGTTCATAAAACAACAATTAGATTTCAGCAGGTCACACAAAGTAGTCTTAAAAGCTCTGGTATGCAAAAATCTCTTTTTGCAGGCTTGTTCTGTCAACAGGAGGACCTGCCGTGCTGAAATTTGTAGATGAAAAACTACAAGCAAGTGAATGCTACTTATTCTCAAAATATGGGTTATAATACAAAGTCTTGTTATAAGTATATTCCTCATCCCAGCAGGAACACGATAGTTTATGCCAGTATAGATCAAAACCCCACAAATTCTGTCACAGATAGAAAAATTTTTTGTAAGCAGATAGTTTGGGAAATATGGCACTAGATTTTAAAGAATCCTATGTTAACTAAAATATTTTGGAGGAGAAAATAACCAGTGAACACAGGAAACAAAGTATTACAAGCATGCTAGAGTATAATTACTCAAAACTTAAAAATTACCATGGCTGATTTGCTGAGTACACACTCTAAAGTGTCACTCAACTATTTCTTAAGAAAACTGAGAAACTGATGTTCTGCCAGATGACACCAGCATGATAGCAGCTGCTTAAAAATAGTCACTTTCCAACTGCATATATTTCAGCCACTTATTTTCCATTTTGCATAATACCGCATCAGATTTTTTTTTAATTAGGCAGGGCTTCTTTCAGGTATTATCATTTATCACAGTCCTGATGTAACTACTGGACTTTCCCAGAGCTTCTTGATTTGGATCTACATCCTCTTGACCCTTTGAAGACCTGAGAGCAGACTATACATTGCCTCTAATTCTGGATCTCCAAAGGTACTTTCAGGGAAGACAATGCTTGCTAAGTAGCCCATATGAAAGCCTCTTGTATCAAGTACCAAGTTCTAATACACATCAATACAGTTGCTTACTCATACTCATTCCCCACAGATCAACTACTTCAAGCTCTCCAGTTCACTGTTACTTCTTCAGAGGCACAGAAAAACTGCAGTGAAGCATACATAGGTGCCAGAGCCATCAAACTCCACACAAAATAATCAAATATTGCTATGCTTATTCTTGAACCCCACAAACAAACCCACATATATTCCAAAAAAACCAAGTCACCTAGATGTGTTTACCAACTTCAGAGACGTTTAATACAAAGAAATGTTAAATTACTATAATGGGGATTTTAAATATTGATTACTTATTTAACAGCTGGTACCTCAAAAAACTCCCTGAAATACAAGCCAATACTGTTAGTATTGCAGGAGAACAGAATTGATCAACAGTTTTAAACACTGCAGAGCAAGAATAAACCAGTAAAATCACTGGGTGTGGGAACAGTGGGGGGACGAGGAGAGAAGACTAGAACAGCTCGTAGTTACAGTGCAAAGCCCTAGGTGCTTCAGCAGCCTACCCCTAGCAATGGCAAATAGCAGATTCATAGAGAAATTTAAGAACCGGATAAACAGACAGTGATACTGCTCCAGAATACTCTCCAAGTCTCCAGCCATCTCATAGACAACCTGGCTGAGAGCTGGCATCTTCATGTTTTTTTCCAGGACTCCCCTGTCAAACCAAAATTAAAATCCTAAACTACAGTAAAGTTTGAGAGGAAAAAAAACCCACAACAAATATGAGGGACAACAGAATAGAAGAGCCTTGAGTTGACTGGATGGAAGAAATAGTTAAATGCATAATTGAATCTCATGGTTTTCCAAGTCTTTCCTTCCATACCTGGCTAAGCAAAGATGAATAGCGCTGTAGGCCTGTCCCAAGAACATCTTTTCCACACATTTCTTTTAATTCACATTAAAGTCAGTGTATCCATGTGCTATAGCTTCGGTGAAAGCATCTTTCTAAACTAGCAACTGCAACCAAAACCAGATGTTCTAATTCAGAGAGTTGTTTCCCAGGCATAATTGGAAGTTAGTCTGATCTATTCTATCTTTGTTCTTCTAAGTAAAAGAAACCATACTCCATCATATTTTTGTCTTATAATATTCTTATATGCAAGTTTCTAGGTAGAAGAAGCTTAAAACACACATGTAAGGCATGCAGAATGAATAAATATTTTCAGACTAGCATAACTGTTGCTTCTGCTTTCCCTTTTTATAAAGTATTTTGTACCATGCAGTCTTAGGCTTAACATTCTGTCTATGTGTTAGAGAACTTTAAGTTTCTCGACTCTTCTGCACACACTAAATCAAGAGAATAGTTACATTAAAAGATCAATGGTATTTTCTGTGGCATTTCACTTTTGATGGTGGTGAAAATAGTTAGCATGCATTCACATGCCCAAGTACAGTCTGTGTGAACAAACATTTGAATGAGAATTTTCAACTTGCATGGATTATAACACAGCGCTTAAGCAATAAATACTTGCTCATTTTCTGCCTTTAGTTCTGAAAAGCTCAGGGACTTATCCCCTTGACAGCCTTCCTGTGGTAACCCATATTACCTCCTCAAAAAACATAAAGAGAGTTAAGTGCTTCCTTACACAAAAAAATAGCTCTCATTTTGGCTGCACAGTCTATGTGTGTGAGTGCACAGGTAGCGCCCGCAGATGCGAAACACTAGCATTCCCATGTGTTGAGCCAAGAGGCTACCTGGTGTTTTTAATTAAAGTGCAGTCAGCTGAAAATCATTAATATTGCCAGAGAAAGAAAAACAACCTTTACTCTACTGGGCACGGGTAATAAAGTTTTGGGTTTTTAACTCACTGAGCTCTATTTGTGAAGGTTAAGATGAAGGTTAGCTCAGAGAAGGACTGCAGCTGTATTTGTAGGCCCTATGGTTGCACATCATTCAACCCTTACCTCCACAAGATGAATCACAGATTTCATTGCAAGATTACACCTGTATTTTTTTCTTAAAATTAACATTATTTACTCTTTGTAATAGAAGCATGAGTATAAAACATAAATTTAAGGCAGGCCATCTAAATAGAGCATGCTTCACTTCAGCATACCAGGCAGGACTAATCTTGCAGAGCTCTGGAAATTTAATTCTGACAATGTAAACCAACTGCAACTGATATTCTGCATAATGGAACTAAACTGAGGCATCAGTATTCTGAGGAAGACTGGGAAAAAGGTAAAGATACTTTTACTTGAAAGTTCTGTTTTTCAGTTTAAAATCTTTTCATTTTGTGAAAATTCTTGTTACTCATTTGTTAAACATAAATAATCTCAATATTAAGAATCAGTATTTACCACTGTTATTTGTCAGGGACTTGTCTGGGAGGGGCACAGGGGGGATGCGTGTCAGCGGATACCTGCAACTTCCCTTATCGCAGCAAGGAGTATGTCTCCAAACTGAATACACAAAAACTTTGTTTAATGTTCAATACCCACAGAATTTACCTGTATTTTCACCTACACTTTTTTTCCCCCTGTTCAAAACTATGTTATACTCTTCACTCCAACAAGATTATAATTAGCGGTTGCAAGAAAATTTGAAATCCGAGAGGCATACAAATGTTGGTTCTCATACCATTCTTATAGCATAAGCCTTTTCATTGCTTAAAAGAACCCCAAGATTTATTTGCTGAAGTTTTGTAAAACTGGGCAAGAAAGATGGAGTGCACCCATGATGTCTTCCGAAATGCAGCTTTCAAATAACAGAAATTTAAAAAAATTGGACTAAAAGACAGATTCTGTGTCGTATCCCCTCATTTTCTATTTAGGAGACGTGGCAACAGGAAAACAGCAATCTGTTGAAAGCTGGAAGAATCACTTGGGATTGAAGAGCTCAACGACTCTTTAGGAAATAGAGATAGTACCACTTGTGCTGCCAAATTTCTCTGGAAGAACCAGGCAATATATTTAACCTCTTTGTGCTCTAGTTTTCCCTTTACTAAAACAAGAATGCTTCAAATCATCAGCTTGCAAGTATAGACATGTATTATTTGGGCTATGAGACTACACAGTCAGATAAAAAATGACAAGTAGAATAGTAATAGGAAAGCAAGAAAAATCTAAGCCGTTATATATTCAGTGGAGCTTTCCAGAGAAATCTTAGAATATTTAGGAATGTCAGACTACCAAATTTCTAATAGAGTTTAATTTTTCTTAAACACAGATATTACAAAAAGAAACAACAAATCTGATAATAAGAACTGTTCTGAATTCAGTGCTTACATTTAATCACTATAGATGTAGATGTGCTTCTGCACCTACAGATCTTCTGTCTACACCAATTTCCCATTACAGTGTGCCATCCCAAAGCCTACACTATCTCAGTCTGCCTTTAATTTCTGAAAGTCTGTTCTCCCTTTATTTTTTGAAGAAAGTGAAGATTAATTAGTCTTTTCCTTATGTTAATTTATTTCTGATTCAAACTGTTGATCCTATTTTATTAGCCTTGGTGACGAATACTCTGCATTTCTCACAACTGCAAGGATAAGGCTGCTTTGTAGAGCTGACTAATATCCTATAATCAAACAATTCCATTAATTTGGAATGTGTCTTACTGATTAATAAAACCTTATACAGAATTGAATGTTTAATCTGTATTCATAGCTTGACACTAATGACTTCCTTAATTCAGCAAGTTATGCAACAGATGATAAAATATTTAAGATACTGTAAATTTAATTTGATTATTAAAATTTGATATTATTATCAAAGTTTTGTCTCATATTCTAGTCTAGTTTTATAATTAAATTCTACATATCTACAGGCTAAATGAACTGGGCATGAGAAGCATATGAAGATTAGTAGATTCTGGCCCCTGGGGAGAAATTGAGGTATTTTGTTAGAAAATGAGAACAGGCCTGATAGGACACTGATGGAACTGCTGTGGCAGCAGTTAACATGAATCATGAATATGTGCAGCTTGTGATTTAAAGAAACCTTTACTTTCGAGGGCACACCATTTTTTGATAATATGCATTTATCTGCATTTCTATAATTTTATGTACAATAACATCAGTGTATTAGGTGCTCATATTAGCATGGGAGCGCCTGGAAGTGTGAAGTTCTCAAAAGGGATGCGAGGCTCGACTCAAAACTTGAAAGAAATTGGCTCAGGTGAAGAGGTTTCCATTTCCACTGCAAACTAAACTCTTGCTTCTTTGATACTATGAGACAAAATTCTACTTTTCAGTATTCTGCAGGTTTTGCTCTGAATCAAAACAAAAGAAAACCCATATTCAAATGAGCTTTGGGATTGCTGTAACATGCTAAGTGGATAAAGAATAGGCCCATTGATTTTTCTACCACTGAAGCAGAAAAACAGCAAAACAAATCGGAACTTTCTTGGTGGAATGATAGTTATCCAGGGTTCATCAAGTGACATATATCCCACAATTCTGTCTTTAATCACATACAGCACATGTATCACTGCCTTCGATAAAGTCTATTCTTCTATTAGTTTTGTTATTGTCTTAACAAAAGATGTAGTCAGCTCATGCCCAGTTTCCAGATTCCGTACTCAGTCATCACTAAGATTATAACCCTTAAATAAAACTATCATTTTTGGGGTTTTTTAAAACGTTTACTTTTCATCTTTTCTAGATATATAGTTCACAACCATGCCTTAAACTTCAAAAGTATATTCATTCAAAGATAAACATTTTATTTTACTTGCTGATCAGAGCCTGTCTCTTCCCTCCCATAGCACTGCTGCAAGTAAAATAGCCTCTGGTATTAGAAGTATATTTATTCCAGCAAAAGTGCATATTGTTCATTTTTAACAGAAATAGACTTTAAAATGGCAGCTACTCATTTATTCCTAGTTCGTTCAGATGGTAATTTCCAGTGGCAAAATGCAAATAGCACTTCCAAGGTACATTTAATGTAGGTTTTATATTACAATGCAAGGCATAACCCACAGCCCTGTATTATGACAATGTATCTGTACCACTCCTTTATTTAAAAGAAATGTTCCTGAACAGAATCTAGAAGATAAGCTGAGCCATAACTAGGATTCCTCAATGGCTGTTCGAGTTTCCCTGCACTGTTTCACCTGTCTGTATTTGCTAGTGATCCTCATCAGATGCTGTGCTGACAGAACTACTGATTCTAGAACAACTTCCTCTCATTATGGAAATTGAATGAGTACTGAAAACGAAAATAAATCTTTAGCAATGACAGTCAAATTGTAAAATGGTAAAGGAAATCTATCATTTGCATTTCTTATTTCCCAGTATAGGCAAATCCACAGTACAAAGGAGGCCCTTAGGAAATAAATCTAGAATAACCTCCGTTTCGTTAGAGAAATCTTACTTCAAGACTTTTCATTACCATTACAAGTCAATAGTTATTTATCCGTGTAGAAAGAATAACATAAAACAAAAATACTGCAAGTGTTAAGAACATTTTATGAAAACTATAATAGGAGTTAGTGTTGGAAGTAATCCAGGATAGGAATGAATGCCTGAGATGTACTTTTAATCCAAAGATCTGCTATGTCTCATGACCGCTGAAAATGTCTGGATATCCCCCACAAAAATAGTGCTTTTTAGAAGTGTATGCTCTTTGGAAATGAGTCTTGTGTATGCCTCGGTACGGATGGTTACTAAAACAATGGTTTATTCTGGTAACGTCTTAAAAGCTAACATAGTTGTGATAAAACAGGGCACTGAACTTTACGGTTTAAAAGCATACCTGCTTAAAACAATTTTTTTTTTTTTTTTAAAAAATCCCTTCTGCTTGTTTGACACTGAAGAGCTAAATGGGGAAATACTTGACTAAAGACACTCCCCTAATGAAACATGCATGTTATGCCTTATATATGATAAGATTCTATACAAAAAGTGAACTAGTCTTTAATAATTTTTCAGTATTAATTACAGAAGGTATTTCAAGATGTACTATATAAATGTAATGAAAGAGAGTAGCAATTAGTACTGTCTTGTGATGAGGGTGCTTGAGGCTTGCTCACCTCATCCCTGGGGATGGGCACTTAACCACCTTCCTTAGCAGTTACTCTAGAGTTTAATGATGAAAAAAAAATCATTGTCCAGTTAAAATTTCACTGTTACAGGCTGTGATCGTTGCCACTTTCCTGCTCTACAACTTCCCCTTACCTGGCAAAGAGCTGCAACTGCATCCCCCGAGCTTTCTCTCCAAGCTGAACAAGGCCCACTCGCCAGCAGATCCTTGTATGTCACCAGCCTCAGCCCCTTTCCTTGGTGCCTTTCAGCTGGACTTCTAGTTTGCCTATAAACTTGTTTCATGGACTTCTCAGTACAGCAAACATTTACCTTATCAATCAATAAATAAAATCGGCTTCTTCAAAAAAAGTTTAAAAGGTAGATCATCATTTCAGTATCAAAGAAAACTGCTAAACTGTTAAATGAACTTTCCAGGAAAACGGCCAGGCACTGGCACATGATCAAACTATTATTTTCTATTAATAATTTGTATTAGACAATACTATATTGTACTATTAGACAGTACTAGCAACTTGTTGAAATGGTCCTTCACATACTTAGCACATGTCCAAGCACTCCCCCAGATAACCACCAGGCACAATTTACAGAGTTAAAAAAAACAAAAATCAAACCCGTCCACAGGCAGTTCACACACAATAACTGTTTTCTGGAGGCTAACAGACTCCAAAATAGCTGTAAGTTATTCTAATGAACATCCCCAAGCATGTTTAATTTACCGATACTGATGTCTCGTATGCTTCCATTATCCTAGAGACTTAACCAAAGACCATGCTTATCTCTCTCTGGTTATTATTAGAAAATACAAATTCATAGCTGATGTTTTGTGATAACCAAGAATAAAAATACTCCTCTCTTGTCATCAGTTGTGTAACATCCATACCAACTCATACCTATACCCAGTTAAATTACACCAGAGCAGGGAATGGTATTAAGTGTCATTCGGTGTCACTTTTGCCCTTTGTATATAAACCAGGGAACATACCTCCCCTGCACAGACAACTGCTCATTCTCAATACATCATGCAGTAATAACAAAACCCTATGTTTTACTGCAACCAATGAAACTGTCCTAAAGAATGTGCTGAATACATAGCATATATGGTAAATACACAAGGAAAATGCAGTTAAGCCCCAGAAGATATTGGTTAAAAGCTCTATTCCAAAGTTATGTGTGTTGGAAGATCACTTCTCTTTTTGAAGTTTCATCATGACAAACTTAAAAATGCAAATACCATGAAACGAATGAAGTGCAATTAAAACTATATCCAAGAGAACTTTTAGATGGCACTTTTCCCTCCTTAATGCCTATGACTTCTATTAGCAATAAAACAATTTTCCAGTTTCTTGGGAAAAATAAACTCCCTAGCTGAGACTTTATTCAGGACTACAATTTTTCACAGAAATGTTAAATATAAAATAACTTGTAACATTACCTTACCAAGGAACTACAATTAAAATGCTCATGTTAAGGCATCTAACACTGAGAAGTTTTCCTTACAGTGTACAAGTTTAAGAGGAAGAAAATAATCACAAGTAAAATATTCAAATAGGATTTTTCATCCCTTTACAGATATTATATCCTGAATATTGATTAAGCTGTACTTCTATTTTAAAACTTTATTTTTCCCGAAACATGTACACTAGTACCTATTAGTAATTAAAGCATAATTAGTGCTGAAGTAACAAAAGCATACAGCATTTTGTTTCTTAATATATTAAATTCCTACTCTCTCTACAGGATTGTTTTCATTTTACTGAAATACTTG
>VZSC01015401.1:248472-291783 GCA_013398225.1 Steatornis caripensis
CTTGTGCATTTAGAATCAAAACATCTAAGAAGTAATTAACAGTAAGTGTTGTCTTATAAGGCTTTAATTATTTTACAGTAAAATATTTAAAATCAACATTTAAAATAAAATAGGACATATGTAAGGCTATTGCTGGTGTTTAAAAACAAAGTTCTTCAAAGTTAATCTCATTCTCACATTAACATTCTCCTTTTATGATGTAGTTCACAGTTTTCCTACTAGTAGATTTCTTTTAAACTCTTTTGAACATTAATTGGCATAATTGCTAAAATACTTTGCCTTAATAAAAAGAAAAGCCAAGAAATAGAGAAGTATGTGCTAGCTCATTTGGGAGAAAAAATTGTAACAGAATGTGACAAGAACAAAAGCCAATTTCATATTTTAAAGATAACCAGAAAACTATCTAACATTCACATATCCAGAAAGACAAAATAAAGAGGTACGTTTAAGAGATATACAAAGGAGTGGAAAATCACTTTCTACAAGAAAGATGAGTTGACTCAGAGTTTCCTTTCCACTCCAGGAGATTCTTGATAACGCCATTTAGGGATGTTTAAAGCAATATACAAATGCAACTGTCTTGAAAAGATATCCATTCTTTCAACGTTCTTTGTTGTTTTTTTTTTTTGTTACACTCTTCTTTTACACTTTTCTATATATATATATTCTATATATATATATATATTAACATTTTTCTTTTATGAAGCTGTTTATCTCTACAAATAGCACCATTGCTAAGCTTTGAAACAAGATTCTGATGTTGTCTTTATATGTATAAGATTACCATCCTGCAGTGTACGGAGGGTACAGCCATTGCCAAAATACACAGCTATCAGTTGTGATATCTGAGTCAACACTTGTCCTTTCAGCTGTAGGGGAAGACAACTAATGGACAGAAACTTCTAAATGAACCACTCTAAATGAGCCTTTTGTGACAGTATCTCAAACCCTAACACAATATTTCATAAATGTCCCTAAAACATGACAGATGCTTTGATACTGGCTTGATGGGAAGAGGGATTGATGTTTTGAGCCCCTCTTCCCTAGTTTATTACTTCTTTTCTACAGTAGTCTCCCAAAGGAACTTAACAGTTCTTCAGGTATCTTTAGAAATCACTATGCATATTTAACTACTAATTTTAGGCATTAAATAGATATACCAAATCAAATGGTTAATGACTATTACGACAACCCCCCACCCCCAAAAAGGTTTGAATCTCTTAAGAAAATATGTATCTTTTATTCTAAATATTGATCATTTGCAGACAAAACAACAAAAAAGCAAATTAAAGTTTATCAGGTAGCAAGAAACTGACATTCCAGATCAATGAATCACTCTGTTACATTTAATCCCAACTGATTTGAGTAGTTCAGTACATCTTCCGAGCTTGTCTTCATGTCATATTGTAAAGTGTAAGGCAAATGAAAATTTATTAAGCTATGAATCCTTTATTACTTAAATTCAATAAGCTCTAAATGGCTCATCCATAAATGGCAGCTCAAGTTCTCCATGTTTAAATTTTTTAATACAATAAAAAGCTTTAGAAGAACTGACACACTGGTCTAGAGGCAGCATGATGTACTGCAGTAACTGAAACTGAAGCTTAAACCATCACTCGTAGACAAAGGGAGAGAGGCAAGGCCACAGGGAACAAAGGCACAATCCAACAGAGACTGAACATTATCCCTGAACCCTTGAAGCCAAAGATGAAGTTGCCAGACACAGAGAGGACAAAGTCCTCTCAGCAGCATTAAAATGTAAAGATGAAATTATATATTAGTTCCTGTTGATGAAGCAACCGATCGCTGATTACTCCTTTGTTACCTAGATGGACCCAAATGATACAGACTACAGATTTTGACATTAGAAAATTACCAAACCAGAGCACTGAATAACCTGTCTTGCAATCCAACACACCATCCACTCCCTCCAAATAACTGCTTATACAGCTGGTGCCTACCAGGCAAAATTAACTTGAGTAACAGCTCAGAACATAATACCAGTGTAAGAAGGATGCCTTCTTTAATCCAAATCTATTCTCATGGGTACTGTTGTCCTAATGAAGAAAAGTAGATGATGCCGCTGCCAGTTTTGTCTCGCCCTCTCGTAGTCTTAGCAATAGAGGCTGGACTTTCAGGGAAGTCACAACCATCAGAGCATGCAAGCCTCACTGAAATGTAACAAGGGTCAGTGCCTAATGCCAGTGGCTACAGAAACACTATCACAACCATTAACTAAGGAAGAGGTGAAATCCTTATGATCAGACAACGGTAGCTGTAACTGGTGAGGTTTTGCAGATGAGTGACATAAGAAACAGACAATGCAGGAGGTCTTCAAGAGGTAGTAAGAGACCAATAAAACATCAGAAATGGTTACACCCCACACTGAACTGATGCAGCTGACAAAGAAACACCATTTTTATTTGGCTCCTGGATGGACATATAGCTCTTGCAATTCATTCAAATGACATAGAAATGCAACAAGTCAATTTTAAAACTAATTGCCTTTTGGGATCCAATTTAAAATTAGTTTTCATATTCAGAATGCCCAATAAACAATACTGAAGTCCAACATGAAATAAATTATAATACTTAGGCAAAAAACCCACAAAAAACACCACACAAAAAATACCCCTAAACACGACATTGTCTACTGCTCGGAAATGTATCCAAGCTGACTGCATTGGAGCAGCAGCAGCATGAACATCAATAGTAGAAGTAGGTTCTGATGTAGACATTCTTCTCAAGGTCATCTTCTTCCCTGCCTCCCCCCTGATTTTGAGCAGTGTCGAGAACTGGAAAACTCCAGGAAAGCTATATCAAATATTTTTTGAGGCTTATTTGGTCATCTTGGCAGCTTTGTACTGGGCAGTAAGAATGCTGCATGGCATCATAGAAGCACAGACACCAATTGGTCCTTCTGTGCCACATCATCGTCTTTTTCACATCACTTAGCTTACTATGCAGTGATTGATATACGAAGATGAGGTGATTGATACACAGTACAGGAGTTTAACTCCTGGTGTGTGCTAAAGGCCAAATAAATTACTGTACACTTGCTACTGCATGGGTACAGAGTCACAGTACTAATACTAAGTACATGTTTGTCAGCAAAAAACCCCTAAACTACTGACCGGAAAGACTCAGTTATTCAACTGAATGCTGAGCCAATTTTCACTGTCAGAAGTATCTAGGAAACTATTTATTTTATTATTATTCTGATATTAAATCTATCTCAATGTTTATTTGAAACACAAGTTATCATGATACTGTAATATGATGCTGTTCTTAAATTCTAGATGAAATAACACATTCTTATACCAATGAAGTAAACGCAAGTTTTGTTATAACTTCAATAGCATTTAAAAATTGCTCAAAATGTGCTATTTAGACTGGACTTGTTAAGTCTTCATAGAAACGTGCTTAAAATGGACCAAATGTGAAATTGCAGACCAGCAAGTTTGTGAAGCTTGTATGTAATTTCTTCAGGAATTCCTATACAGGGTACATAAGCTATTCCTTACTTTACCAACAAAACCAGTCTTCTCCAACTATTATGTCAATGCAGCCCAGAAACAAATAATTATTCTGTCATTTAGTGACCACATGAGGAAGAAAACTGAAATGAATTAAAATAAGAATTTTCCTGTTTGTTGCAAAACAAATAATGAAAAATATACACATGCACACACACTTTTGTCAAGGGACACAAGAACACTCCATTCACTCTGAAATTAATCATGGATTAAAACAGCCTACCCTATTTTTCCCTTTCACTTTTTGTAATCTATATCCCTTCTAAATTATATACTCTGAAAAAAAAAAAGTTTTGTTTAGAACGTATGAAAGCAAAATGTATCTGTACTTTCAAAATCAAGTCTTTATGCCACACTTTTCCTGGCCACAAGCGTATGCTGAATTGGACAACATAGTTTGAAGTTTGAGTAATTTTCTTTAAAACTCTACACTTAGTGAAATCTTTAAACCAGAAATAAATCTATAGCATTAAACTGCATTTTTTGTATTTAGAGAGACCGCTCCTATTTAAGGTATCTTCTTTTTAAAGCTGGATCCCACTTGCCATATTCATTTTCAAGAAGGAAGCTATATTCTGTTAGTTTTACAGCAACACAAATGAACTACTTTGACTTCTGCTTTGTACAGTAACATTTGTCTTGAGCTGTGTTTTTAATCCAGTTTTCCTCTTGGCTTGAAGCAGCTGGAATCTAAAATACCTACACTTGGACTGCTATATAGGTCTCATTTGAAAAAAAGAAAGGAAGAGTGGTTTTGTGGAAGGGATATTTATTAATATCAATACTGAAAATCCAAGTGTGTTAAAGAGTAAATACTTCACAGTATTCAATATACATTGAACATTACAAGTCTTCAAAACTTAAAGAATTTTTGAAGGTTCCCTCCAACTTCTTTATGCTTTTCTTTTAACTTTAAGAAAGTTTTCCAAATCCTATTTAGTCTGCATGCATAAAAATAATAAATGTTTACTCACATTTCAAATAAAAGAAATACACTGATATTGAAAAAAATATACTTAAGTAGTAGTAATTCACAAAATGCCACTGTAACATATGGTAAGAGAACTTCAGTCTGAGATATTAGTTGGGTTTACATTTAAATATATAACAAAACAGCCTTTGGTATAAATTTTGTGCTATGTAAAGAAGGTACAGAATTACATTTCAGGTGAACAAAAAAGTATACTCTATTAAGCCAGAAGAACATGAAGAATAATTTTAATTTGGAAATGCTGTTTCCAATATGGAAAATTATGTTAATATGCAGAATCACTTAAATATTTAAAACATCTAAAATTCAAAGAGTTTTTGCTCCTAGTTTTTAGCTATGTATTTCTGGAAACTTCTCATTATGTGAAAATATTCATTGCCTTGCCTTTTCAACCTTTATAGGATTTTAACACACTTTGTAGCTCAACAATTTGAATATCTCACAGGTCATAAATTCTACTTTTTAACATCTCTACTGACATACTTCAAGACTAGAATAAGATTTATATTACTTGCATCACTTTCTGTCAATTATCCACCTATTACTTATTCACTTGAGCTATCCAAGTGTTATAGCAATACATTTATAATTCCTACATGAATTCCTACGCATTATTTTTCAGTTGCCACCATGACAAATAACTATATCATCACCTCTGTCAGAACTTTTTAATCAATAGATCTCAAACGTCATCGTAAAGAGGGAAAATGCTCAGCAGTTACCATTGCTTTCGCAATTCATTAATTTTTCACAAAGAATCAGCTTGGGGAAACAAACTGTTCATCAAACAGGACTGATTTTCCTGATTTCCCAGGCTGGGCTTCTTAAGGATGGTGGGAAGACAGCTTGTTATAAGATTTTTTAAAAAAATTAATAAAACCCCCTATTCTGGCATGTTGAAGTTTTGCAAATAGTCTGAAGCTCAGAAAGTTTTCAGAAAACAAAAGAACCTAAATGAAATGTTCTGATGAAGCCAATTTCATTAATGCTTGCTTGAAAAACAAATAATTAAAAATATGAGATTTTATTTTGAAAGACTTATGAAAGTAAGTATGAAAGTATGAAAGTATGTATGTAGTATGTATATAGTATGAAAGACTTATCTCAGCATTCCTCCTGGTATGTGAATGCAGTATGCCATCTATTACCAGTAAGCACCTCAGCCTTGTATTGTAGCTGAAAGAATAGAGACATAGAGACCCCTAGAGTAAAAGCAGAGATTGGAGAAGGCAGAGACCTGGTTGTCTTCCATCTCTACACTGGTCTCCTGTGGGGTCTGTTTACAGAAATACATAAACGAATACTTGCAAATTGCATTTTCACATTAACAGAACACAGCAATGCTTCCATAAAAAAGTGCAGTGCAGTTACTGTAAGGGCATTAAAAGAAAGATTGCCCTGCAGCTGCTCTCTCAGCTACAACATCATAGCATAACTTCTCAAGAAAAAGTCTCAGTGCTATGAACCTCTCCTGCTCCCAACAGACACGTCAGATGAGCCTTCATGGGAATCCAACACCTGTGCATGCTCTGACAATGTGCCTCTGTCTCAAGTGTTCCACAGACAAAAATTCAGTATTTCTACCAGTTCCCTCCAAAAAGGTAAATACCTTACCTCAGTTAATCCTTTCAAGAGTATATTTTCACAGTAGATTGTTATAATGTACTCATTCACAATACAGAAGTGGGCATCTGGCGGAAATTTTTTGAGGGGCAAGAGAGAGGTGTACATACATGCTTTTACAAAGCTTTTTTCTATATTAAAGTCTACCAGCATTGTTGCACAGAAAGAAGAGGAGTTGATAAGTTGCACCCATACACTTTAAAACACAGGAAGAACTAGGTAGTGCAGCATGGCATAAACACCACCACCAAAACTTATTTCACTTATAAAATCAAAGGGTAGAGTAAGGTGGAGTAAGCTGCAGGAACGAAACATAGCTATCTCTGCAAAGAGAGCAGAACCAATATCAATAGCACAAAGGGAGATAAAATGATTTTGCTAAAGTTTTTACTCCAATAAAAAGCCTTCTGACAATAGTTAAGGGAAAGAACCCAGCTAGAAAAAGCAAGTTACACAGACAAAATTGCTGGAGTGGACCAATTAAAGAAGGATAGTAACATAATTTCAGGAACTTCAGAAGCAGAGAGGTTGCCTGCTTGTATTCACACAAGGTAGATCAATTACTTCTACCTGAACTTCACAGTCTACTAGCCAAAGCAATTGCTTCAGGAAGTCAGTCTTTCATTTCAAAAAAGGTTAGCTCCCAGTTATTAAGTGACTGAAAAAAAAATTCCTCTATGAAGACAGGGCTCTAGTATTATGCCAGAATTAGATTATAAACACTTTGAAGCAAGGACTGAATCTTACTAGGAATTTATTCAGGATGGAACCGGACTCTGTTGTCTACTGAACTGCAGTGTACAGGCACCACTACAATCTTAATAAAAAATATAATAGGTGCTAATATATCTTCACTGGACATAAAAACACCACCACATAAATTCTGAAGGAAGCTGACCTTCAGCTAGACCTTAACAGCAGAACGTTCAAGTGACTCACAAAAGGGTCATGTAGCTAAACTGAGATTAAAATTCATGTAAGCATCTTGAAAAAAGACCAAAAAAGAAAAGCAGCTACTCACTTAGAGAAGTCCATGCACAAAGCCATACATATGGCAAAAATACCTACAAACACAACACTCATTGAACTTGCCTAGATTGAAGAAACTCTTCTCCAAGAATGGAAGTTCAGCCTTGTTTTTAATAAAATCATATTCTAAATCCACCCCTCACTACATCAAAAAACTTCTTCCCCAATTCACTATGCACCTTCACTCACCTTTGTTCCTTCATTTCTGTCCTTCCAGTGTGGCCAGCTGCCAGCAGTGCTCCTGCTTCGGCAGCCCCCAGCTGTAGCTGGGGCAGCAAATCAGACCTGCTAGTTGGGGAGTTACACTGCAGCTGTATCCCTGCCACTAACAGCTTGTCTTTCTCACCCCTCTGTAACCCTCAGTTTTCAGGAGACACATAGGAATTGCTGATCTTTGAGACTTTTATCCTTTTGAAGAGAGAAATTTGCTCTTTATCTTTCAATGTGCTTTTTTTTGTCTCCTTACAGTAGTACAATTGGTATGGTGCTAAAGCTAAAACAAGCAGAAAGTAATGAAGAGAGAAACCTCTTCCCCCAATTCAGTACTAAGAAGCTGTGGATTACCAGCTGGATGATGCTGTACTGAAGAAAATACATTCTCACGGCCTCCAAAGGTCAAAAAGTGAAAACATTGCCAATTCCTTGCACTTCTAGTAAAGCTAATTGCTAGTTTTCTGCAACAGCTGAGCTGGCATTGCCTTTGCCTTCTGAAAGACAAAAGGGGCAAGAAATACAAGGTAGCCATCGCTGATGAGTTTGCTTGTACTCAGACAAAATAGGGGTCAGAGTGCTCACAACAAAAGGAACAACAAATTGTCAAAACAGTAAGAGAAAATTAAGCAGCAATCTCTGAAGATATAAAAGATTAAAACTAAAATGTTTAGAAGGAATAGAGTAAATAGAGTTTGCAGTACCCCTCTGATTCACTCTCCAAAAGCAGAAATTAACAAGTGCTTTTAGAAATCTGTTGTGTGCAATGAATATTGAAAGTCAAAACCAGAGAGTTACATTCTTAAAATCTCATCAGCTTGAGGGAGTAAATGACATTTCTGATTCACTTTCCAACAGAATTGGTGACAAAGTTCCCTCTGAAAGAGCCTTGAGTTTATCTGTCTGACCAATTTTCTCCAGAAAGCAAGCTGTATGTAAAATGTTTTTCTTTGGGGAAATATGACAAGAATCGGATTAGTCGGTCACCAATATTTACAACAGATTATGACACATATGAGTTTGGTGAAATCCTGACAAAATCAGTACATTTTTTTCATCAACCAAGCCCTGAAGACTAATTTATAGCACGCCCACACCGAGATAATAGGTTTCTCATGAGCTACAGGATTAGCCAAATAATGCAATCCAAGAATGGAAAACAACTATTATTCTACAAGTTCATAAACCCATAGCTCTGGAAAAGCTTGTTTCAAGTAGTAAGCTTTTAATACACTTAGAGGTGGGCAAATATTTCCCCTGAAGTATGATCAACATTTACAGATCACTATAACAAATGTAATCACAAAATACAAAATAAAGTTTCATGGTAACAAGGCACTCTCCAAACAATGAGACTCAAACACAAGACAAGGAGAGAAATGAGGTTTGGAAAATACATGAGCAAGTGTATAATACAAGACCAATCTGGTCAGACAGGAAAAACGCACATTCGACTTGTGACAGAAAGCAAAGTACATAGAGAGTAAGGTAGTCACAACTGCCATATTTACAACACTGTATTGGAAAACCAGGAATTTTCAGGGCTCACCGGCAGTAGTATCCAGATTGTATTTGTCCAAATTAAGTCAAACGAAAATTGCTGCAGGAAACAGCAAAGTGAAGACAAAAGCAGAATGAAGCGAGCTAATAAATGTGAAAAAACAGAATCAAGAGCAAACAAAGTGCTCATAAGCTTATCCCACTGTTCTGCTGCAAGAGGTTTTCAGTTGTCACAGTTTTGGGGACCCTTTGGCCAACTCTCTGTTAGATTTTCAGGCAGGAATGAAAAATGTTTCATAAGACAGTAAGAATCCACGGCACAGGTTAAAGCAATCACATCGAAGCTTAATGTGAAGGATGTTCCTGAAGTTGGTAGAGAACTCCCACTTCCTTACTGAGAAAGCAAGAAGAAACACGGAGAGGGCAGACAGCAGTAGAACTAAAATACACACTTCATTAGCAAAGGCATGAGAAAGGCAAAGCTTTTGATGCAACACAGAGCAATCACGGAAATACGGAGGCCTCAATGGGCTGGACAACCGGAGGCATTGCTAGTAGAGCTTGTTCCACAAACACTTTACACACATACATTAACAAATAATGTACCAGCAATTTGCCTTTAAAGCAGTGATTCCCAGAATGGATGTCTGTAGGGCCACCACAAGGCCGTTGACTTTGTTGAATGAAAGCACTTAGAGTCCCCCTCACACATGGACTGTGCACTCCTGGGCTTCTGCAGCACAGGTCTGAGGCTTCTCTGCCTTGCAAACTGCATGCTGACCCAGAAGACAAATCAGTCCGGCAACCACGAAATTATACATTCACACGGAAAACCGAAGCATATTAATCTGGTGCAATCTCAAAGACAACCCAGTTCGCAATGAAGCTGAGGCACTGGATGGTACCATGTAATTGGTGAACGTGTGTCTTGGAGAGAAATAAAGACCCTGCTGTTTGGTGGTTGATTTGAGACGTTTCCTCTGGAAATTGAAGAGCATTATTTGGTTTCATTTTTACCTTTAAAGCTTGTAGGAGCTATGATATTTTACCTGAAGAACACCATTTAGATTCTAGAATATGACAAGATTTACTCTTGTTAAACAGTTTAGATAATGATTTGAGAGAAAAATCAGTAGGAGTAATAGTGAAACAATGAAGCCAAGCATGTCAGCAAAGTTGATTAGCAAGGTGTATAATTTAAATTTTTACTAACAAGATTAATAGATGGAATAAATAAGTAGAGAAATTAACTAGCAAGTTTCACATAAAAAACTACATAAATTTTTATGTAAACTATACTGTGTTACATAACTTTCCCCCTTTTTTTTTTTAAACTAGAGAGAGGGAAGAGAAGAGAGAAAGCAAAACCTAGGATGCTAGTAACACGAACACCATCTTAAGAACTACCGTATAGTTAAAATCCATTTCCTAGAATGACATTCTACAATTAGTGACAGGATAAGAACCAGAGAAATGTGTAACATTCACAGTATGAATAAGAAAAGTCTATTTGTTATTTCATACATACAGTATGCTAACTGGTCTAAGTTATACATTGGTAAATTTGATTGCATATCTGTTAATCCTTGAAAAAAAAACTACTAAGAAATTAGGTTTGTATCAAGAACGTGGAGGTTTACTGAGCTTGATAGTACGGAGGCTTTAGATACAGGGTCACCATAGGCTATGCAATATTTGAAATGTATATATTTTTCATATTTCGGTTCTGAAAAAGAAAAATCCAGAGAGATTCCAAGAAGAGAGTATTTTGAGAAGACTTGGAATGAACAATGTTGAAAGTTCACAGGTTTCTTTTTTCTGCATCAGCTCCTTAAGACTTTAATGTGCTTTGCATATCTGCCTTTATCAGAAATACTGACCAATAAGTTTAACAAATGACATCTCTGAGTCCTGAGAAAATAGTAGAATCAAGCTTAAGTTCTAAACATGTAATAATTCAGTGACTAGCAACAAGCTTTGCACTTACGAACAGGACTGTGGATTATCAATTCTGTTATTTTAAGGCAAAATATGATTTCTCTGCATGAAAGTAATTCACTTCAAAACACATATGTATTTCCTTTTACTAACAAAAATCATATTTACAAGTACAATCAATGACAGTGATTTCAATATTCCTTCCCACACTGATGAAAAAATAAAATTAATGCAGGTCTATGTTAGGAATTCAGAACTATTTCATGCCTTTATTATGTTTATTACCAAATAACTCCAGCCAAGTGATACATGTTTTTCATCTCTGAATTGGCAACAGAGTAAGTATGAAAATACTTAATGTAGATATCTCAGTTCAGGCAGCGCGGTTCAACAGTGTTTGTTGCCCACAGTCATCCAAAGCCTTGTTTACACTCTTCAAAATATTTTTTTCCTAGCATAAACATGTAAGGAATACAAGAGAAATCAATTTTACTGCAACTCAAATCAAAGATGGTCAACCATAAGCCAGCTGCGAAGGATGCCACAGTAACAAAACTGGTATGTGTTTTTATCTTGAGATACTTGTTCATGTTATGAAGCCATGGATGAACCAGTGGTAAAACATCCCTCTTTAGTCAGTGAAAACAAGAACTTTCTGACTGGGCTCTTACTGCGGCAGCTCTTCATTAAATTCATACACCTGATTGATAATACCCTTCTGCCTCACTGGAAAATGGCTTCACCCAGTGCCCCCAACCACTTCTGTTGGGTATTTTTCCTTCATAATTTACTTTCAAGTCAGACAGAAATTTTAACTAACATCAGTGGGAGATGCTCACCTCTTCCGCTAACAATTTGAGCCTTAGCTTCAGCACTAGTGATTAAATTAGCAAGTTAAACAAGGTAAACGTGGGAGGAGGAACCAGAGACATCTTTGCTGCACCTTCTATTCCAAACTGATTATGCTGATGGCCACATTTTCTTTTTAAACCACTAATGTACCTGCCCAAACAATCCATTTTACATCCTTTTCACAAATAAGTCATTTCACCTGTGGGCATTTTTCACAGAGCATAATCCGCTAACATAATAAAAGGGGACAACTGAGGAGGAACACACAAACTAACATCAGTAACTTCCAGACACTGGCAATTTGCCTGTTCTTCACAAACCCGATGTGTCCTTTGTTTATTAAGATGGACAAAACATTCCCTACTTGTTCAGCCAAAGACATTGGCAAACCACGGGCATTTATTTTAACAACATTAAATTCAAGGGCAATCCGAAGAGGAAGGAGCCGGAGAACAAACTACTTCACAGAGCATTAAAAATCCATCATTGTGACAGCTGTCTTCTCCAAGGAACCAAGAAAAAAATTCCAACACAGGATACTGAAGACAAGCTTACACCCAGATACATGCGTGCCTTAGAAAGGAACAATAGATTTTGTGCTTACTTAAGTACTTAATTCATTCATTAATTTAGACTGTTCTTAGCTAGATTTAAATAATTGTCTGGTTTGCTTTGAGAAAAGGCACTGGCCAGACTATGATCTCCTATCTTGATTACAGCTATTGCTATAATTTATGTTAAGCCACTTTATGTCTTCACTTTAGCTTTTCATTGAGAAACTTCCTTATTTTCTTAGTCGGTCACAAGGGAAGCATAATCAAACAAGTCACAGTTAACAAAGAATATATTTAAAAGTAACTGTAGCTTCTTAGTGTTGAATAGAGACTTTTTTTTTCCCCCAGAAAATCAAACTGCTTCCAGTAGAGAAACATTTTTTTCCTTAGACCTTACATCTAGCCATTTCTTTTTCTCGTCTTTTTGCAGAGGCATCACAGTCCATTCTAATTGCTTTCTATTTCAGCAAATTTGGCAGCGCTGATGACTTCAGCCCAGATAAAAGCTCCTTTTAGGTGAACATTCCTAGGCTGCTCTGACAACTAATTTTAGGCATCCCATGTGCCTGCACACATTCTTTACTCTTTAAATCCTCCNCTACACCCAGATACATGCATGCCTTAGAAAGGAACAATAGATTTTGCGCTTACTCAAGTGCTTAATTCATTCATTAATTTAGACTGTTCTTAGCTAGATTTAAATAATTGTCTGGTTTGCTTTGAGAAAAGGCACTGGCCAGACTATGATCTCCTATCTTGATTACAGCTATTGCTATAATTTATGTTAAGCCACTTTATGTCTTCACTTTAGCTTTTCATTGAGAAACTTCCTTATTTTCTTAGTCGGTCACAAGGGAAGCATAATCAAACAAGTCACAGTTAACAAAGAATATATTTAAAAGTAACTGTAGCTTCTTAGTGTTGAATAGAGACTTTTTTTTTCCCCCAGAAAATCAAACTGCTTCCAGTAGAGAAACATTTTTTTCCTTAGACCTTACATCTAGCCATTTCTTTTTCTCGTCTTTTTGCAGAGGCATCACAGTCCATTCTAATTGCTTTCTATTTCAGCAAATTTGGCAGTGCTGATGACTTCAGCCCAGATAAAAGCTCCTTTTAGGTGAACATTCCTAGGCTGCTCTGACAACTAATTTTAGGCATCCCATGTGCCTGCACACATTCTTTACTCTTTAAATCCTCCCACTACTCATAACCTAAGATGGTTCATCTGTTGAAAATGTCATGAAAGGTAAGGCACATAATAGGTGCACAGTTACCCAAACTTAAACATAGTATTTTTTTGTAAGGAAGGAAGGTAGTTATTAAATTGCTTTTGCTTCTCAGATTTTCCTGCTGAGAACTCCCACAGGCAGACTCCACATGAGTAGTTTCTCCCCTAGCCAGCTGCTCTTTTGACCACGTAGTCATTCCTGATAGCTCCTTAACATAAATGAAACTGTGGCCATGCAAGTCTACTGCAATTCAGACTGCTGACAGAGTTGTTACTCCATTGATTTCCATCTAGCGTTGTGTTAATGTAAGTCTGGATCTCGTACTTTGCCAGTGGAACAGTACCTCCTGCTAGAACACAGCTTTCACACAACGTCCACTTTTGGGTTAAGTGTGCCTATTGATAGCGAATCTACCCTGTTTAATAAACTATCCCCACATTATCTTTTCTGGAACAAATTTCCATCTTCAGTCTATATTTCACAGCTCTCCATTAACCAAATCAAATATCAACTGAGTTGTTAATAACTATGGTGACTCAGGGTTTCAGTGAATTAAATTAGTGTAGAATCTTATATATAAGATAGGTAAAATTAAAATATTCCATTTATAATATATAAAAAAGATGATGTTGTACATTTATGTACATTTACCTTTAATGTTTAGTTTCAGTGGAAGGGCTGCATGAACCTGAGTGTCAAAATTCCTCATTGCAGGAAGCAGAAAAAAAATGACCAAACCCTTGATTCTCAGAGGCACATCACATTTTCAGTAGAGTAACTTTTAACTACAGAGTTACAAAGCTCAACCCATTGGGTATTTGTGCTGAACAATTTCCTATTAAATAAATTCCTTTTTCATTTAATAATGGCAGTACAACATTGCCCATTGGCAGTGATAACTACTCAAGGTAAGTTCAGGGTTACTGAAGCAAAGCAACTGATTTAAGTAGAAAGACTGTACAATGAAAATTCTTTTTATTTAAGGCAGTTACACTTTAGATATTTAATAAGCATAAAAAAGTAAAGCCACACTGTACATTTTAGCCTGCCTACTAAACCAAAAGGAAGGATTTGTACAGATGGTATGAAAAAAGTTAAAAGCTAAATTTTCTTTGTGGAAAAAGGAAAAATATCATGGAAACTACAGCAGCCTCAGTTTGAAATCTAGCTCATGCAGACAGATACAGTAATCAAAAGTTTTTATCCTCTACCAATGAAGGGGTCACCATCAAAATATATAATGGTTGTACACATAACACAGTTTACCTTGTTTGTAGAAAAGTTTTATTAAAAGTCCCATGTGATGGATTACGTAGGCTAAAAGCAGCAGGCAACCAAGTTGGAACAGAAGTACCAAATAGAACTAGCTAAAGAACAGATAATAAAGAATATAAGCAAAAGAAGATCTATATCCAGCAAAGAGAAAACACTTAGGAGAGTCCTACTGTACATGCTAGCATTAGGGCAAGAAAAGCATTTTTTAAGATAAAAAAGAGTGAACCAGACACACACAAAGATTAAAGAGAGCAGAAACGTGGACAGGTCAAGAAAAAAAATCTTCATCAACATAGCAGAAAAGACAGCTGTCAGGGAATGGTCTGGTAGCACGTAAAAGTACCGAATATGTAGAATGCATCACTTTGACTTACATTTTAAATGGGAAAATCTGACAAAACAATATAAAAAGAGATTAAAGAGAAATACGGTCAGGACTTTGACAAGACCCTCTCTGAATTAAAAATACATACAGTAGCTTCCATGTAATACACAGAAATTGAAGAATAATAGAAAAAAACCTTGCATCCATTTTGCATTAAGCACTATGACAGTTTATGAAGAACTACTAGCCACTATAAATCAACACTGTAATACACTGTAATCCACATTTTCCCTTTACTTGTACATCATGTGAATATTGGTAGGATAAGAACAGAGGGTAAGAGTAGAAAACATGTATTTTATCACTGTGTTTCTGTTTGTCTAAGGGAACACTGGAATTTCTGTAAATAGAACCCTGCCCATACTCATCGTGAAAGCATATAAAGAAAGATTTTGCTTTGTTACCTGAAACAGCATGTTTCCCCAAAGCAATAGATCATCTCAAACAGCAATCTTTTATAATTGCTTTATTGTATGCCTTGGAAAAGATAGATTTCAGGGATTCTTAACTCCAGCTACAGTGTTCATTTAAGTAGTTGATTGTAACTATATCTGATCTCAGTGAAAAGACCTATATTTAACCTAATTTTAGATGTTTTCATCAAGTGTTATTTGACAACACCTAGATTGATACAAATTAGAAAGGCCAGTCATGAGGGCACTTCATCCTAGAAGATGGAAGAGTACAGAGTGGAGAAGGAGGTGGGAAAGGATCAGACATTGCTGTGTGAAGAATTCCTCGATAAACCATCAAGTACCACTGATGTCTTACAAGAGACGATTGAAGGTTCAAAGGAATGAAATGCTGCTTAATGTAGGTAGAGGAGTGCCAAGACCGAGGAGTGCTATCTCCTGAATAAATTCAAATTAAGTATGTTTCAAGAGGAAGGACTGCTTCTCACTACATCTCCTAGAGGATACTGGGAGGAAAGGAAGCTATAAAAGCTATAAAGTGCATATTACACTGAGATATAGCACTTGGGAAATACAGTTGATGCAGGAAGATAAAATCCCTATAAAGATGCATTTCAGGATAGGAACAACAGCAAGTTAGCATGCTGTTTATCTGGGACACTATTCAGGCTTAATCCAGTGTAAATACACCAAGTATTTACAAATACAGGAAGTATTCTTCCAGGGGTTTTTTATGTCCATTATTTAAAAAATGTTGTAGCTGTGCTGCTCAGCTTGGATATTGAAAATAAATACTTTTCAAGGTATTTTATCTAAAACTGAACTTGAATCCGTGGTGAAAAATTTACTAACTGGCTGAAAGCAAGGTATTTCTTGTCGAAAGTCCACACTACAGGGTGTTAGAACATGCCTCAGAGGCTCAACTGAGACCTGGTACCTCAGAAGTGAGGAGGAGGAGTAGGGGTTCACCTGTTTGATGACAAAGAGATGGATCTGCAAAGCAGTGACATAGCAGGAGCTTGTCTGACTCAAGGAGTCCAAAGATCCTGCTATAAACTCCCCTATTTCAAAACTGACTTTCATTCAGAATCATGTGACCTTTACTGAGACATCGGCAGTAAAAAATTCCTAGCCCCTCATCCACTGAGTTGTGAATTTTGTGGCATATCTCTACTGTTAAAGATCATAAAAGTGATTAATTTATTTTGTGATTTGAGGTACTTTAATGATTTTTCTAACATCAGAGTGCCTTCTGCATTTTTTATCATACTTATAATATTTCTTCCCAGAAATTTAAAATAAAAAAGGGAGAATGAGAAAAATTGTGATGAGACTTCAGCAAATCATAATGAAAATACCTTTCCAATAAAGTCCGCTCAAAGAATACATCTAAATAAGCACATGGAAAGAACTGTAAATGTTTGGTTGTGTTCTTATTGTGCCTACTGATAATATGCTACAGTTCCCACAGCTAAACTAGAAAGGTTTAAAAAACTACCAAGAGCATGTTCTCAGACTGTAACGTGAAAAAAATCCTGTCTTTCCACAACCAAGTAAGCATACTTTATGGCTAGGATTAAGAAAACATGGAGGAATATTATGCTGTATATCTTTTTGGTGGTTTCTTGGGACCAAATGACCCCAGACTCCCTCTTAGACTGGAAACATGTTGGTTTTGTCTTTTCACATTAGATTACTAAAGTATTTTTTACTCTAACAGTAGATATAATTAGAGAAAAGTGGAAAAATTTATGAAACTTAAAAGGTACTTAGGAACTGTGAAGTACAGATCTCCAACTTTCCAGTAAGCAGTATTCAATGTCATGCTCTCTTTTGTAAGTATGTTTCTAAAATATTCTGTATTTGTGTAGGGCTCTGTCTTTGCACTATTCACTTAAACCAATGGCATGGCACTTTTCTTTTACAATTTTCATATATCTATTACAATTTTCACGTATCTATCTTGAGATTTTAAAGAATGTAAAACTTACTACCAGGAGGTCTGGTGTCAGTCAGCTTGTTAAATAAAATACTTCTCTCTGCACAATTTTGAAAGTTGTATTTAATTCTGTATGTTTTGTCGCTAAAATGAAATTCTGGTATTAAGCCTTAAACTCTGCTTCAAAGTCTGAATTTTCACTTCTCCACACTTTTTTTTTTTTTCATGCAAGGCATTTCAAATAAAGTTAACTGAAACTTTGGAACAGTCTTCAAAGTTTTCTTGGCATTCAAATGAAACACAATCTTTTGCCACAATGAATACTACTATTTGCTAATTGCTTTGGGGCTGCTGAAGCAGAAGAAGGAGCACTAACATCCTCTGTGCCCCCGCTCAGACAGCAACAAAAGAATTATTACAAAATGATCCATCAATTCCAAATGTATCTTCTTTACTATATTTAGTTTAATTCTCTTATCTTTCTCTTCAGTAATAGTATGTGTGTAGCCAATACCATAACAAGAAAATTAAAACAATAAAAACAGCTTATATAGCTGTGTAAATGTGAAATAGCAGAAACTGCTATTTTGGGATTCCTTATTTAAATGTGGCACATACCACTTCATCTCCATGACCAATGACTTAATACGATGCACAACATCATTTTCTACCACCATACACACTATAATACCATATTTAGTTACTGCGAGGAGAAAATCCCTGAAAAAAAAAACTTCCCCACTTGACTTTTCCAATAGTATTTATCAGATTACTTTCCAATACAGTAATTCTTCATCCATTCTTGCTGGTGCAGACCTCCAGTTGGAATGCTTGGTGGAAGACCAGTGTTTTATTTAGAATGCTATACAGAGTATCACTTACACCAATTCTCTTGTAGGAAGTTTTTTTTTTATAATTCCAAGGATAATATGTCAGAAAACCTTTCGTAAGGCTAAGTTCAATGTCTGCTTGTAAGATTGTAAGATTAATTTGACAGAAAATATGTCTTTGTACATATTAAACACAACTTTTAAACTAATTTATTCCCTAGATCTAATTAACTGATCTAATCTAATTGATCTCATTGGTTTTTTCTAATACTTCTTTATCAACAAGTAGTTTATGAAAGAATCTATGACGGTCCCTCTCTGAGGCATCACAGAGTGAAAACATTCTTTTAAATATTCTCTTCCACCAGGCTGTATTTTGAATTTCACTGGACTTGCCACAGCTGTTAAGGTTACAGAGAAAAGGAACCTCCATGATACCAAAAGAGAAATTCCCCGTAATTTCCATATGGCAAACTGCTGAAGCAATTGCTGTTTTAAAATGATGTTGTGATTGCTATTTCTAATTAAAACATTTGCAGACAGATTACCATTTGTCTAATCCTCTTTAAAGTATATATTTGAAGATAAATTGCCAATACACAACAAATGTATTTAACTTGTGAAAGAAGATGGAGTCTTTCAAAGGTAATGGAAACGCTAGCTATTGAAAACACTACAATAAAAGAAACTAATACGGACTTCTCCAACCTGGCACATTCAGTGAAATTATTGGTAGAGGAACTATAACAGTCTGAGGATAAACTGTTTCAAGATGTTGAACAACCTAAAACAATTTGTCTGGGATACAAAGGATCAACAGTATGAAAGTATACCAAAGATTAGATTAAATTATCATATTCTGAGAGAATGAACACTTTCTGGATTGGATATTGCTTACTGTAGGTAAAGCAAAAAATTCATCTAGCTAGGAAGAGAGAGCTGCAGGTCCATTATGTATTAAATTGCTGAAATGTGCTTTTAATGGTTTACTTTATTTACTTTCATGCCTTCTTTACAAATTACAGAAAAATATGAAAATAAATTCCATATGATTTCATCTTCACATCTGGAAGGAGAGCTCAATATTTACCCCCACTCCCACTTGTGCTACACTATCACTTGGACCTTTTCTTTCCAATGCTTTCATAAATTTTTTATTCCTTATTGTCCAAGGCCGCCTTCAGGACTCAGTACTTTTGTTCCATTAAACTGCGTGCAACTGGCTTTATCAATAGCTCTACCACCTGACATCAGCATTCCACATGCACTGAAATGACTTTGATTCAGCTTCTGCAATACTATTTTAATAAGAAATTTAAATAAGAAAATTCTTCAAAATATGTTATACTTTTTAGGAGTCAGAACAGATGTTCCAAAGTTATCAAACAAAGAAATAAACAGTGTGCGTATTGGATTAAACACAAACCCTAGGGGGTTTTTCTACCACATTTTGTTCTTCAGGGACATGCAGGACTGCAATATAAAAAAATCAGTTTTCCGTCCTTGCAACATTTACTTCAGCGCTATCCACTATTATGCACTAAAAGTCTTAAACCAGCAAAATCACAGGCTTAATGTACAGTAACAGAAGCAAATTATCTGTATGTCTTACCCTAATATTTGCTGCTTCTTGGCCTCTGATTGATTACAAGTGGAATGTCTGTTTATTTACAGAAATTACATAGTTCTCTGCATATATCGACCTCAAACCTATTTTCCTTGCTGGCTTAAATAGGAGCAGGATTAGAACTCTGATAGAAGCTTTATTACATAGGAAGCATTGATTTGAGAGATCAGCAGTACACTGTTAGGCAAAAGATATTCTTTATCAAAGCTAAGTAAAACAGGTTATAAGACAGTCTGTTGAGATGCCTTATGTGTTTTCATGAGATTGTGTCTTTTTATCCCAAAGTATACTTGATTACATAGCCTCATTTTGCCAGCAAACTGGAATGGCATTAAGTAGTAATTTATTTTTGCCATGAAGTATTCCAACGATAAGTAAGAGAGATTTCTCCTTCTTTGGAAAATAAGACAGTATTGTTAAAGCCACGTGCTCCTGATTTAGCATATGCCATGACGCAAATGTAACACTGGTATGAAGAAAACTCAAATCCAGCTTCAGAGCTCCACTGTTAAGCAGTTACCTGGAGTGCTGCCCCAGCTAGATTTAGGCATTAGATACAAGGATACCGTCAGGAATTTCACAGTTCATTTTGGGAGCGACTTTCGAAGAAATGCTGTGGCTGCATATGCATTGACTTTTCTCAGCCAAAAGGGCAGGTACACTTTGCACTAAGCTGACTATGTATTGTAGCAAATGATATTTTTTTGATAAACTGTCATGAATTTTAGGAATATGGAGCCAAAACACTAATTCTATTCTTTGCACGTACATCTTTTCATTTGTGCTATTCCGAACCAACATTTCTTTCATAATAACTATTAGCCTGGGTACTGGCGTCATTCTAGAGAGCAGTTTCAGTTGGTACAGGTTTGCAGGAGAGTGTGGATCTTTTTCTTTGTCTCTTCCTACAGACTTTCATCAGAAATCANGACAAAACACTAATTCTATTCTTCGCACGTACATCTTTTCATTTGTGCTATTCCGAACCAACATTTCTTTCATAACTATTAGCCTGGGTACTGGCGTCATTCTAGAGAGCAGTTTCAGTTGGTACAGGTTTGCAGGAGAGTGTGGATCTTTTTCTTTGTCTCTTCCTACAGACTTTCATCAGAAATCACAAACAGACTGCTGCAGCCTTTGCTAGGATGGTCAGAGACATTTATATTTGTAAAACTGAGCCACAGAAGTCTGCATTTATGAGTAAACAGTTCCTAAACTACTATGTAAGAAACAGCTGAAGAGGAACAATAGTACTGGAGATGCCAAAGGTTCCTGAATTTTCATAAAATTACTGTGTTACAAATCCACAGTATGGTTTAAGGTACTTTAATTTTACATTATTGTATAGATCGAAGCTCTATACTCAGCCTATACGTCAGAGATAGATAACTTAACATTCATTTGTGGTCACTGAGATTTCTAAGGATCCTCCCCTACATTGAGATATAACCAATATTAGTAAAACATAACAGAAATACTGATATAAGAAGCATGTAAATCTGAAAGAAACTTTGCTCTTTATTAAGGGCTATCCACACACTTCTCAAAAATAGCTTGCTTTAATCTGCGCAGCAACCTCTTTGATTCTTTTTAATCTGTGTCTTCTTAGAGACCACATAAAATAATTTCACTGGGTCCACATTCACAGCTGTTACATTACATCTAATCAGCTTTTTCATTTTCTTCCAAGCTATCTTAATAAAACAGGAAATTACCAGGACAGTTGTTCAAAAACTTTTTATATGTATTCCTCATGTTCCCATAATCAGCACATTTCATGGTCTCAATTTTCACTGAATGGAATGGAAATGTGAAGGAGTTGTTGATCTCACACTGCCCTAGGTTATACAGAATCTGGGC
Organism: Steatornis caripensis; assembly: GCA_013398225.1. Lineage (NCBI taxonomy): Eukaryota > Metazoa > Chordata > Aves > Caprimulgiformes > Steatornithidae > Steatornis > Steatornis caripensis. The sequence goes on from VZSC01015401.1 coordinate 270,264, forward strand.
TTCTGATGCCTGGTTACATGTCACAGGGGTGCAGATCTGTGGACTAGCATGAGTTGTTTAATATGAATGAGCAATTACTCATAGGCTATACATTCAGCCACACTCTAGCGGAGTTTGTCTCTCTGCTTCTACATCAAACTCAGTTTTTCTGGAAATGTAGAATCTTTTTTTTTAACTTTATACTGCAAAAAGTTAACCATTTACTAAAATTTGTTTACATTAATCTCTTAAATTTAGTTATTTCTATAAATCCTCCATTTATTTGAATGAATTTAAGCTAAAGATTTAATTAACTACAATGTAGCTACTAGTTGCTCCTGCAGAGCTCTAGATTTTTATTATAAACGTGTATTTTATGTAAATTGGATCACATTTGAAACTTGCATTTTTATTTAATCCCAACAAAGTATGCAAATTTGAAAGATTCTATTAAATTCTGAATAAAAATACTGTTGGAACCAATATTCCTAATGTACACTTACTTATCCAGTGCTTAACTAATTCCTCTAGACAAATAATATTTTAGTATCTGTTGTATTTTAAGGATTTGCAATAATTGTGTTTTGAGAGTTTAAAGTTCCAAAATTTGCATACTGTTTAGCTTATTGTTTAGCTTCTTGCGCTTCTACATGTTGAAATAAAATATTTTATTCCATGAAGAACAAAAGATTTGTAGGCGGAGGTGACAGATTTTACCAGACTAATTGAAATCATGGAAAAAGCAGACAATTTTTCTGCTCTGCCTAAGACAGTTCAGAAGAAAGACTTCTGTGCATGAAAGACTATATTGAAATAGTCTAATGAATTAAATTACCTCCACCTACAAACTTTGTCTAGTTTATATCAACATACCAACATCATCTCAATAACACCACTACTTATACTTTATATGTGGTGATAATGCATCTCTTTCTTACCAGGTGCTTCACCTACATCACTGTTCCAATAGCCATCCTATACCCTCAGCCTCAAAATCTGGCAAGTAAAATTTCATAATTAGAGATGACATTTGAAAGTAGAAACAGCCATACTAAGGCCTGCGGCCTGTCGCCTTGCAGTTGGAATGTTTTCAGTGAACTCTGTATTTCTAGCAAGTTTTTTTATGCTTCATTTGTTAACATTTGTGCAAATTATACCTTCTAGGACCAAATTCTTAAGATTTGTTCTCTGCTCAACTAAATATATTATACTGTCAAAACATGATACATCAAATCACAGTGAAAAAAAAAGCCATTATTTCACCTGCAATTGGGTAGGAGGTATTCAGATTTTAATCCAACACTTACTGCATATTAATGCTAATATTTTTCTTGATATGGAAAACATTCTGTAAGTGAACAAATCTAGCAGTATCCCTCACTTCAATGGGATGGGAATAGCAACATCAAATGCAGTACAGAAGCTCTGGTACACACTTTAAGTTGTAATAGATCTTTAGAATTCTTCAGCCTCTTAGGGACCTTTGTCCTATTTTGAACTTAATTACCCACAATTCACTAGAAAGCCTAACTTGACAAGATTTGGCCAATCACCTATAAAAAAAGAAAAGTTTTAAACATGCTGTTCTTTGCACAATAGTAAACTTCTAATAAAGCTTTTCTTCCATGTACATATATATGTCATTTCTCATTCATTTACAAAATCTGGAAATAAAAACAGGAAATAAAATTAAAATATTCAAATATTAGAAGACATATTACATTTCTAATCCATCTATTCCAGCCAAAAGCATTAGATCAGCTAAAAAAATTTGTTACATAGCCATTCTGGAATGCCATTTCTCACAAATTTTAACACTTTCATTACAATTCTGGGAAGAAAGTTGAAATGGATATTTCTCTGTATGGGCCAAACTACTTTCACATTTTCTTTCTGTCAGAAATACTCACGTGAAGCATTTGTTTTGAAAAGTCCCACTGCAAAACAATCACATTTTACTCATATTCCTGTATTAAATACATGTGGCCTTGCAAGTACATCTCATATCAGGTGAAGAGGGGAAATCTTTACCTAAATGAATTCAAATTAATTCAGCACCTTTCACTGGCAATGTCTGTTTCTTTGTCAGTATACATGCAACTGCTGTGTATTGTGGCTGAAGAAAATCTGAAAGCAGCTGTTATAATTTAGAGCTCTTGTGATATGCATGTTTCACTCTTGAAACCATATTTCTAAAACTCTTCATCTGAATGCTACAGTTCTGAGCTACAAGTGACGTGTTCTTTGCAACCTATGTGAGAACACCCGCAGTCGCTCTTGGAGCCTATTTGCAGATCTTCCTTTGGTTTCCCTTGGCATCACTGAGCCAAATGGTTGCTGATTGATAGCTGACTGAAACAGTATGTTGAGCTTTGTACTTGAAAGTATGCTTCAATTGAAGTAGCGGGGAAAATTCACTTTTGTGATCCTATGAAATACAGAACTATTCATGTGCCATTGATCAAAAGGACTAAGTTACACTGAGAAAAGGCTCTATTATTATAGATCAGATGTTTTGATTAAATTTCCTAACCTCTTGTAGTAAATCCAGTTTTATCATAAAACTAGCTAGTGCTGTTCTTTAAAGAAATGATCCCCATGTAAGTTCTCACTACAATAAATAATGTTTTTAAAATGTCAAATTAGAACTCTGAGTATGCTATCAGTAATTGCAAAAAAATGACTTCTTGTAGACAGACAGATGATTATACAGAGTGTAACGACCAGAGAATGGAAAAGAAACAGCTTTCTTAAGAGCTGCTTAATTCCAAATGTGGGTCTACTACTGGCTTACCCCAAGGTAGCTTGAGTGAGATAAGCCACTTCTTTTTTACCACATTTCCCAACTATGATTTGATTTTTTTCATGGGAAGAATTTGGCATTATTTCATCAGCATTATCTTGATCTCAGTAAGCCTAAAAGGTTAAAACTAGTTTGCTTTACAGAAATATCAGGTATGCTGAACTCTTTGGAGTGACAGAGTGGAAATCCATGGAATGCAGGAGGGGAGGATATCTCCCAGAACACTGAGCCTCACTAGTACAGGTACACCAAGATTCCCGTTCCTGCTGTAAAGCTAATCCAGAGCACTGACTATGATAAATTTAGTAAGTTAATAAAGTTAATAATAATGACATAGTAAATCTTCCTAAATGGTGTTCTAATATATACAGTCAAAGTCCACAGGATATGTATCACAGCCTCAAACTTGAGATTATGTTGAAGAGAAATGTTATATAGATCTTGCAGCGGTACAGAAACTAGAGAGAAATCCACTTTAACTGAAACACATTCTTCTCAGGAATTGCCTCCTATGATGCTATTTATAATTAAAATTACAAAGCATCTTAACTTGATCAAGACAGCAACTCACACTGAAAATTTAATTCTCAGAGCCAGTACGGTGGATTTGTTAGGCTGCAGGAATAACCTTTAGTGTCAATTGTTTTTTTTTTTAAATGCGTAACTATTGTTTCTATCTCAAATTCCTCTTTAAGAAAGATAACGAATGCAAGCTGTACACCATGTCATCTTGATAAGAAAAAAGCCCAAATAGGTCAATGATTTTAGCTAGAAAATATTTTACAAAGAGGTGAAAAATAAGCTACTTGCCACAAGGATATGTGACAATGTACTTTATTATTATATATCATATTTGTTAAAANTCAGAGCCAGTACGGCGGATTTGTTAGGCTGCAGGAATAACCTTTAGTGTCAATTGTTTTTTTTTTTAAATGCGTAACTATTGTTTCTATCTCAAATTCCTCTTTAAGAAAGATAACGAATGCAAGCTGTACACCATGTCATCTTGATAAGAAAAAAGCCCAAATAGGTCAATGATTTTAGCTAGAAAATATTTTACAAAGAGGTGAAAAATAAGCTACTTGCCACAAGGATATGTGACAATGTACTTTATTATTATATATCATATTTGTTAAAATGAACTATTTATTCCTACCGCTGTTGGGCCACTGGGTCAAAATATGTTTCAGTCCTTATTTGTGTTCATTCAAGGATCTGTGAAACTTTGAATATGACACATCATGGCATCACAGAAATTTAATGAAGTTTACACTGGTAAAACCAAGGCTGACAAAAAACACTTAGCTTCCATCCAGTTTTTTTATTCTAGAGGTAACAGAAGAGAAAACTGCCAACAAATATCCTTAAACAGATTGAAGTGAGCTAATGCAGGTAGAAATATTTTTCTTTGTAATGTATTAATTATAGAATCATCCATGTTGGAAGGGACTTTCGGAAGTCATCTAGTTCAACCTCTAAATCAAACCAGGATCAACACTGAATTCAGATCACATTGCTCTGGGTTTTGTCCAGTCAGGTCTTGAAAACCTCCAAAAATGAAGAATCCACTGCCTCTGTGGCCACCCAGTCCCATTGCTTAATTGTCCTAATGGAGAAAAAGTTCTTCCTTACACCTACCCATTTCATTTTATGCTCACTGTCTCTCACCACCTGGCTGTACATGCCAGCAAGAAGTCTGGCTCTGTCTTTTAACCCCTTGTACGTACTGGCAGACTGCCATTAGGTCTTCCCAAAGACTTCTTTTCTGCAGGCTAAATAAACCCACTTCCCTCAGTGTCTTCTCAAAGGGCATAACCATATTGGTGACTTTCTGTTGGATGCTCAAGTTAATCAACATCTTTCTTGTACTGAAGGCCGAAAACTGGATGAAGTATTCCAGCCATGGTCTAACAAGTGCTGAGTAAAGAGGAATAATCATCACTGCTGGCTATGCTCCTGTTAATACAGCACATGCTGTTAGAACTCAGCACTGCGAGGGTACACTGCTGGCTCACCTTTAGTCTGCTGTCCACCAGGACTGCTAAGTTCTTTTCAGCAAAGCTGCTAGCCAATCAGTTAGTACTCAGCTTGTATTCTTCCAAGGGGTTATTCCATCCCAGCCATGGAACTTCACTTTTGTCCTTGATAAATTTCACAAAGTTCCTATCAGTCCATTTCTCTAACTTGCCTAGGTCCCTCTGAAGGGCAGTCTTACCCTCATGAATACTGACTGCACTGTCCAATTTGGTGTCATTCACAACCTTTAAGGGTAAATTCTAGCTTCTCCTCCAGGTCATTAATAAATATATTTAACAGGATAGATCCTAGGATAGACCCTCAAGAAACTCCACTTGTAAGCACCTTCAGGGCAGATTGTAAACTGTTGTCAAGTACCCTTTGAGGCCAATGATTCAGCTAGTTTTTCACTTATATGGTGGTACAGTCCTCTAGGCTAGAATGTTCTACCCAAACTTAAACTCCAGGTACTATCATTCAAATCATGTACTAACTCAGTGTTTACTAACAAAAATTAGTTTTCTAAGAGCTTTTAGCATTATGGCTCAATGAACTTATAATCTGGGAACCAGTCAGCAAGTACAAAATATACTTCAGGTAGGAGAAAGGAAATAATGACCCCAAGGACCCCACATTTTAGTTTTGGTTTACATAATCTAGAGCTTCTGCATTTTGTACTACAGCCTTAGAACCTATCACCAGTAATAAATTAAAAGGTCTTTATTACTGTCTTACTAAATATTCAACAGTGAAATTGTTCACGCCTGGAGAGTACATATTACTAGCTGAACTAAAATGTATTGGGCTTTTCATTTATTTCAGAAATCCATGTGCTGATGTGTCTCACTAGATACCAGAGAACTGAAAATTTCAGGACAGGGGGTTGAATAGACACCTGTCAACCTCACAACATCAGCCATGGAAAATCTTCAGATTAACTGAAATGGAGCATTCTAGTTCTCAGTTCTTATTTGCATGTTAATGATGGCAATAGATATGTCATATCTCACATGTAACTTTTTCCTTTCCTGGAAAAAAACAGCATCTCCAAGTGTCCAATGGGGTTGTCTTTTGTTAAAACGAAGTTTCAGTATCCTGATCCCAAACCCAGTAATTTTAGTTAGGTTATTTATTTTCCTTGACCATAAAACTTCAAATAGTTAATATTTATCTGTATGAACAGTTCTTAATGTCAGCAATTTTTTTAACAGAGCAAACGGGTCAAAATTTAGTTTCCTGATAGAAAGCATAGTAGTTAATACAGACAGTTAATTACTTCTCTGATGAAGTCACGTTTCTTTTCAAAAGACAAAAAAGGACATTGTTTCCTTGGATGAGGATATAATAAAGAAACAGAAGATACCGTCTTTCTTCTAAAGCACCTAGCTAATCAGCATTCATCCAAAAATAACTTTCTGCTTTTTCTCAAGACCAGGTCTCTAGTGCACCTGGGAATATCATAGTATGCTTGCTGTCATCTTTCTTCAGCTCTGTTTTGTACGGATGTGATTTTGTTTTTTTTTATTCTGAGGGTCAGGCCTATTTGTTTCATTTGCTGATTCCCTTTTTTGCAGCCCCTCACAGAATAATTTGCAAAGAGGTTCCTCACCCTCTTGTTCCTTACAAGCACACTAGTGTTTCCAATGAAGTGTGACTGGTTTGATAAATGCCACTATCAGAGAACCACAGAATCATTGAAGTTGGAAAAGGCCTTTAAGATCATCGAGCACAACCATTAACCTAGCACTGCCAAGTCCACCACTAAACCATGCCCCTAAGTGCCATGTCTACACATCTTTTAAATATCTCCAGGGATGTGACTCCACCACTTCCCCGGGCAGCCTGTTCCAGTGCTTGACAGCCCTCTGGGTGAAGACATTTTTCCTAATATCCAACCTAAACTTCCCCTTGAGGCCATTTCCTATTGTCCTATTGCTTGTTAATTGGGAGAAGAGATCAAATCCCACCTCACTACACTCTCCTTTCAGTTAGTTGTAGAGAGCGGAAAGGCCTCCCGTCAGCCTCCTTTTATTCAGGCTAAACAACCTCAGTTCCCTCAGCTACTCCTGATAAGACTTGTGCTCCAGACCCTTCAACAGCTTTGCTGCCCTTCTTTGGATGCGCTCCAGAACCTCAATGTCTTTCTTGTAGGGAGGGGCCCAAAAATGAACACAATATTTGAGGTGCGACCTCACCAGTAATGAGCACAGGGGGACAATCACTTCCCTAGTCCTGCTTGTCACACTATTTCTGATACAAGCCCAGATGCTATTGGCCTTCTTGGCCACCTGGGCATGCTCCAAACAGTCTGAGGAGCAGAGAACTGCAGCCATGTGGATAGATGCTGCAGAAGCAGCAAGAAGCAAAATTTTAACTAAGGTTACGGTGTCGCATTTCTAATGGTTATGGTGCCCCATTTCTAATAGATGATTCAGCCAGTCTCTGAGACTGGAGTGCTTGGTGGGGGTTATGTACTACTAACTTCTTTCCCGTGAATTCGTACTTGTCTAAAGTGTAAATTTAAAGAAGGCGGCCAAGGGGATACCATTTGAACTATTGCATGCCCAGGAAAGGAAGTAGTAAAGACTAATTACAAATACTGAATACTTCAAAATATTTTCCAATGGCTGCTATAAACCCTGCCATAAAATTTCACAGAGGTAATTCCATCACAATGACATTTTTCGTTTCATAACTACATATACTTGTACATGTGAACATGTGCTTATGTTGTTCAGGAATTTTAAAATTTAACATTGAGAACAAGCGACACAGATTATTCCAACAGCCTGAAAATAATTCTCTCTTGCAACTTGTAAGCAAGTTCAGCTACACATGAAAAACAGAAAGTGGAATCTGTTTTTTTTCTGTGATCAAAATAATGCAGTGCATTGTGTTCAGTGATTCTTGTGATTTGTGTGAGAAATAATATTTCTGTGATCTTTCCCTGTTAAGCTGCAGTTCTACTTAACTTTTAAAAGTATTAATTTTATACTGTGTTTCCTTTTACTGCATCATAGATAATGAGCATGAAAACTTGTCTGTTCAGGTTATTGGTACGGGTCAAATTAATTTGTTGTAATTTTTTTTCATCCAAGGACTTGTACAAAAGTTTAATTCATTAAATGTTTGCAGATAATATATAGAAAAATTGCTTAGATTTTCTCAGGTTACTCCTCTAGGCAAAAACATTTTTCGTTCATCTTTACATGACTGAAATCTGCATTGATATTCTAGATTGGTCTCCAATATTGGGTTGATTGATCTTCTAGCACAGGAATGGCCTGTTGCAACGCACAAGAAGCCAAGCAGGCATGGCAGAAGGTCAACATAGAAATGGGGAATACCTGACAGCTCATACACAAAAAGGAAGTGTATGGAAAATGAAAACAGGGTCAAGCCATCCTTAGAGGAATTTAGAAGGGCCATGTAGGAACACATATCCTGGGTATGTAGGAACAAAATTAGGAAATCTAAAGCCCAGATTAACTTGGAGTGGGATGTAAAAGACGACAATAAAGGATCCCGTAGGTACACTGGCAACAAAATGGGAACATGTGGGCTTACTGCTCAATGCAGCAGAGGACTTGAGGCCAAATGACATAAAAAAAGCTAGGGCACTCACTAAATGTTTTGCCTCAGTCTTTACTGGCAAGGTCTTATCTCAGACTGGGAAAAAGTTCAACAAAGACAAGTGCCAAATCTTGCGTCTGGAAGGAAATAAGACCATACAGTGGTAAAGGTTGGGGACTGATTGGCCAGAAAACCACTTTGCAGAAAAGGATTGAGAGTCTTGGTGAACAATAAGTTGAACGTGCCTTCCCAGTACAACACTGACATACCAGGGTGAGTCTAACACAGATTCAACAAGATCACGAGGGGGGTGAAGCACATGAGGTGTAAGGAGCTGTGTTCAGCCTGAGAAAAGAACACTAAGGAGGTATCTACTATGCTGTCTGCAGATAATAAATGTCTGGTTACAGATAAGTCACAGCCAGACTGCTGTGCACACAATGAAAGGACACAAGGAAACTGTCTCACGTTGCAGCAATGAGAACTCTGGTCAGATACAAAGAAAAAAAGGGTTCACAACAAAGACAGTCAAGTGCTGAACTAGGCAATCCAGAGAATGAGGAATCTCCATCCTTGGAAATATTAAAAATTTTCCTGGAAAAACTCTAAAATACCTGGTCTACCTTTGAAATTAGCTTTGCTTGTGCAAGGGGTTGGACCCCTAAAGGCCCCTTCCAACCTAAATTATTATACAGTTTTATGATTTTGTGAGTTTTCTTGCTTAACTTAGTGGCATTGCCTTCACCAATCTTAGCATTGTCAAAACAGAATATACCATTTCCTCTTAACAGTAACAGGATCTGTCACTCAGGAGTCATCTGACAACATTCAAATGTTGATCTCTTCCCTAAAGATCATGGGCATGATCCTTTATCTACTAACCTTTGGAACTCATCTCTTTGAAGGGAATATTCTAACTTCTACAAACCCATTTCAGTCTATGCAAAACATGACTGATATAGCCTTTTATAAATTGCCTGTTGCTCTGAACGTCACCCCTTTCTAAACATCTTTACAGGTTTTTTTTATTTTCTCTGTTTAAATCATATCAGAACTCTGCACCTCCTTCTCTATTAGTGTATCTACTGTTGTGTGCCCACACAAATAACTAGGCTGTCTGGCCTTTAAACCATTTCTCTTTTTTATTGTTCCACTTATAAGAGATTAGGTGACTAATAATAGCTAGAGGGACAACAGGAAAAATGGGTTAACTGTAATCTATGAAACCAAATAAAACCTTTCTTGCAGCTTAGCTTACTCTTCACTCACATCTGTTCAGCATACTGAATTAATTTTCCTGTATGATAGCAGGCACGTAGCATCAAGTGGGAAACTTGAACAGAAACAAATTCTACTACTCCAACAAAGACCAACCATCTCTATAGCATAACTTTTTACAGTTAGAAGAGGCTTAAGAGACTAATATATGCTTCAAAGTTTTCCTTAGGCGTCTAGTCCCAAAAGATACATACCAATAAAAGCAGAGATCGTGCATGTATATGGTATTTTTGGTCATATTCCTGTCAACGTCAATCTGACAATGTCATATTTCTGGTTTTGGCCACTGGAGCTACCCTTCACTACAAGAGCTAATTATAAATGTACATTCCCTTTTCTTTTATTAAATAACTTGTGGCCTTTATGCATACTTTTTCCAAGATAACTTTCTTGTTCTCCTGTAGCAAAACACATACAGCTGGTATAATCACATGCTGTAACAAAAACCACTGTGGTGGGTGTTTTTGTTTACGGTAAGTGTCCACTGATCATATTATATGATAGCTCTTCCTGATCTCCATAAAACACTTACAGTAAAACCTTATTAAAACTCTGGTGTATTTCATCTGTTGTAGGCACTGTGTAAGGCAGTGGTGAAGCAGTAAGAGTAAATTCTCTCAAAGGTGAAAGCAGAGCTAATGCGAACATTGGGAACTTCTACTAGCTTTTAAATTGAGTACACATACAATGACTGTATATAATTTCTCTTTTGTTTTATGTCTTTTCATAACAGCATCAGTATTATCTGCAAGCTGAATGTAAATGACTTATTTTCTATGAGACATTGCAACTTAAATGAACCCTCTACAAATTGTATAAATTCTGTAATAGAATATTTATACTTCAAGAATTATATACACGGTAGAGTCTTAATGCGTACTACTAAGCACAACAACTGTAGTTTGAAGAGCTATAATTTTAAGTCTTTATTGGTACAAATCTACTGGTACAGCTACACTTGCAAAGCCAATAGAGAGGTATGGTTTATATCAACAAAGTAACTGTGTTTGTATTTGTAAGCCATCCTCCTGAACAACATCTACTACATAAAAGTAGATGATTTGTTTCTACACTTTTTGACCAAGCTACTCTACTTAGTTTAACTGACCATAACTCTGCATCTCCATATAAATGGGAATTTTTTTAAAAAGTATGTATTAAGATAGTTTTCTAACAGATGTAGATTGCTTCCAAAAATCATCAATGAATAGATTAAATATAAAGTTTGATCGTTCTCAATTCCATCCACTGATTCAACTTTTTAAGTCTTAACAGCCTAACATAAGGAATGTTTTATGACAGGAAAAGGCAGCTGAGAATAATCTCATTTACTTAGATAAAAAAACCTGTAAGGACAACCAACTACAACCACCCAATTACATGGTCTTCCTAATCAGTGTGTTTTTCTATTCTTCCACTTCAATTGTATAAAAAATTTATAAACTCTATAGTTTTTAACAGAAAATGTAAACAGAAATGTTTCCTTTTTTGAACTTCCTATCTAATTCCAAATTAGAATTTTTCATAATAGACTGGTATTGTGAAAGCAACAGCATTAATTCACTTTAATCTTTAGTTAAAACAAAAAAAATAGTAACATATAGGCAACCATAGAGGAGAAACAAAATCTTCCCTAACTGCATTCATTGTTCACTGAGTAACAGAGGACTGTCACTGATCCTATCCTGATCAAATGGAAAACTACCAAGGTTAGTTCCTGATCAAGTCATCTTCCCTCTATTTTCTGTGTATTCTTCTTTCTTGAACTAGCAACATGAGCATAACGTCTACTGGGAGCCAGTCTACAACTATCACAACCTAAGAAAGAATTTTAACTACTATATGTAGTGATAAAAGATTTCAAAATTGCATTGAAAGTATGAGTACTGGGACTTTGAGTTGGAGCTTCTAACAGGAATAAAGCAAGCTCAGTAGAGAAAGATGGTTTGTATTTACCTATAGGACTTTGAGTAAATAAAACAAGCCCCCAACTGTATTTTTAAAACATATTTAAAATCTCAATGGATGCAATTAATCAATTTACAGTAATAGAAGAAGTATCAATAAGCGAAAGGTATTTTCCTTTTTAATCTAAACTTGCATTTATTATTTTCTTAATGCTTTAGAAACATTGTGAAGGGTCTACTTACTGAATGACCTGTTGGTAATATATGAAATCATACACTGGAAAGTATTCAGTCAGTACAATGAACAACTGAGAAACAACAACGTTGACTTTCCTGGGGCCAAAATAGTTCAGTGTAAGTTGCAAAGAACACAAACAATTCTTCCTTGTAAGATACCACTTCAATCTCTACTTTTGGATCTTTACACATGTAAAGAAAATGAAGACTGTAAGCTACAACAGAAAAAGACAAAATTCAAAGGTTTCTAGTAATCTGTTACAAAAGCAGATCTAGATGAACTGCATCCAAATTGTTTACAACAAAGAGTTTATTTCTGTGGGCGTTTTTTAGCAAAACACAATCTATTCTAGCAGTGTTTTCCTGAAAACAGAAGCCATGGTGACTCAGTTAGCATATTACTAAATCCTAGCTGAAAGGCCTTCTTCATAAACCTGCCTAAAAGATTCATAGATACAACCATAACTTTTACTTAATCAAAGACCTGTTGACCAGCAAATTGACAGCACATTTTGTTTGGTTGCTACAAAATGCATGTTTGGAAAAATTCCCTATCCCTAATATCAATTCAAATGCATAAAGTCTTTGAAAGCGCGAAGTAGTTTAAAATATATGTAATCTGTAAGATACATATGTGTGACTAAATCAAAATACCTATTTGAGTAATATAGATATTTTGAATGAATAATGCATTGTATAAAAAATGCCGGGGTCATACCACATCAGTTAAATTGTGCTAGACTCAAAACAATACTGACATTTGGGCAGTGTAAATAATGCCTAGTTTTGCCAAAATTTCTGTGATGTATTATCAAATATGTGGTATTTTATCTCATTTCTTTATTTTAAAAAAATCTCAGACAATTTTCAAGACTACGTCTTTAGTTTATCAAGGTCCTACCTTGCAAGGCAGCTGCAACCCTCCCACCCTACCTCTTGTGAAATTAGCAGTCTTTTTTATCATATCACTCCATATGGGAATATTGGCTAGTTTTTCTTGGTATGAGAAAGGACACATAAATTTGCATTTCTGACATTTGTTCTAATAATTTCATAGTCTCTTAAATTTATGAATGGACCAAACTTCCAACCTTGTACCTAACTGTGCTGCGCCAAAATCAATTGGAGTTACCTGTCAAATGATCCATTTTACTAATCTGAAAGATTTCTACTGTGTATTATATCACCTAATCTATCTGAAGCAATACTACACTAACCCTTACCATCATTCTTTATTGATTTTTTGATGCAAATTGTCTCTCAAATAGCGACTGATCTGTCAAATTTATACTGAAAATAATACACTCAGTTACTAAGCTTTACTGAAATTCATATTGTACTAAAACATCACTGTGTACTTTTGAGACCAGTATATTCCATTGCAAGTTAACATACTATGACATTTTGAAATAGTGATAAAACTCATGTCTATCTATATTGTATCAATTTCACCAATTGTCCTATGTCACTTCCATGCACGTTCAGATTACTTACACTCATTATCTTTACTTGCTTTTCTGGCAATTGAGTTACAGTATAGATGCAATTCTTCTGAAGCACTTCAGACATCTGGTAAACATTTGGCATGATGTGTTTTATCTGATTTTACCCATCAGCCCGAACGAAAACTAGAATTCTAATGCACATCTCTATTTAGTAATGAAGTTGTACATAAACCAAAAACGTAAGAGCAATATGTACCAAGATGAGATGACCTCATCATTTACAAACTTTAAAGAAATGATCATGTTATTATCTGTTCAGAAAAATCTCTTAAATTATGCCTCTCTTTTTTTTCTCTTCTTTTTCCTCATGCATTTATCTTTTTTCCCCTCCTGTTTTCTTTTTCGAATAATGGCATCTTCAGAACAGCTGTACTGTCTCTTTGTTTCAGTGCAGATTTCATTATTCAAACCAGAGTAGTGCTAACCTAGCTGTCAACATCTCTAGCTCTTTATTCTCAGTCCTTGAATATCTGTACAAAACCAGTTGTTCTTAATGAATCCTGAATGCAACACATGCAATATTACCTGGTTAACATGACCTAACAAGGGATGCACTCTCTTATTGATTCCGTTTCTTAAAGCAGTTACTGTAATGAACATTTCCAGCATAGCCTTCATGCAAAAGGTCTCCCTAACTAACAATCTGAGTATGTCTTTTATTCAAAAATTTCCTAGGACGCATTTCTGTTTTCAAATTGCTGCTCATTGGAAAGGAGCATATTAGTTTTCAACATATACTTATATAGAGGAAGGCCAAAGGGTTATGTTTCAGAGGGGTTTTGTATTGTTTTAAAAGTACAATTTATTTTTTTTTAAGTAACTACAATGCTTTAAAGATATTAACTGATAGTTATTTTCCTAGTTGAAGATTTAGAGGTTATGCCTATGAATACAAACATAATAAAGAAAAAGAACTCCAGTGCTCAGAGTTATGTGATACTCTTAATACCGCATTAAGACAACATACTGATGACAGGATATGCTCAGCTGACACTGAAGTCCCAAACCATAGCCAACTGATATAGCAATATAAATATACATGGGCAATAAAAAACCCTCCCAGTTAAACTCATTTAGTGGTTGCGGACATGGGAGACTGGAGCAAATCCTCACTCAGTGTTTGATAACTGGGATCATGACATCTTGAAGGCTACCTGCAGTTGGGGTTATTTTACAGATGGTGGTGAAAGTTTAAAGATGGAGTCTACGTATTTAAATTACAAGGTATTAATACTTTCTAAAAACCCAAAATCTCACTCGTCTCAGAAAATTCAGTCATAACACTGTTGTCATAAATTAAGTACTTTATTATTACATTGTACTATATACAATTTGTCAATTTTGGTTTAAGTACATTAAACTAATGTCATCATAATTTCTTGGTTGTCCCATTTTCCAACTGACCAACTGCCAGTTACTATTTCTAGACACAATTACAAATTCAGCACAGAATGTGGCAAAATGAATGCAGAACAGATTGAACACCGAGGGGAATCTAACTGATGCAGCTAGCAGAAATGAAAATGTTGCAAGCCTGCTGACAGATTGGAAAGGAGTAGAAGGAAGCCAATGAACTGACAAATGCAGCCAGAAAACTTGTGAGACAGCAGGGTACAAAAAAGCTAGACTTGCAATCGGGATATAATAGTAATTTCTACGATGCAGCACATCACAAGATGTGCATTATCATAGAGAACAGTCTACAAATATGTATGTATTATAAAACCATTACTGCTATTAATAACTCAGCAAAGTCATTAATTAAACAAATGGTCTCTGCACTTAACACAGTATTTTAATTAAGTTAAACTGAAACTGACAAAACTGAAAATAGTCACAGTTACCTAAAACACTGTGAATTTTCTGCTGGAAAATGTGTTTCATTGTGTTTCAAGAAAATCAGAGTAAAAATGTGACACGTGTTGATCACTCCTTTATTCTTGACTAATTCCAGGATTCACACTGCAACATTCCTTCAGTACTTTTGTGTAGTGTTATTTTTTCTCTTAGGTAGCTGAAGTCTAAACATTTCAAGAACTCTTTAACAAGTTACAATACCAGATTTGCAAAATATATTGTCACATAGCTTGAAGACTATTTTCACTGTGTTTGGGATAGAAAAGAATGCACAATATCTCTACAGAGGACAAGAAGATCCCCTTCAGAATTTTCAAATTAGAATTCGACCCCCCAAAAAAGAAATTATTATTTATATCATTTGTCTATAAGGTCTTTAAAATTAGATTGAGCTTCTTTTTTATAAGATAAGTAAATCTATCAATTCACTTAAGAAAATACTTAGTATTTGATATTATTTAAAAATTTTATGGACATGGAAATTCATTTTCAGCTAAAACTTTTTATTGAATTCCCCTGTCCATAAAATGCTGGTCCTTCCAGTTGCACTCTGAGTAACACTGGCGTAACTGTTGTACACTGCTAGAGATTTCTGACAAAATGTCCTTTGGCTGTGTAGCCCCCATCCAAGGCAAATGGAAAGTTAGATCCACAAAGGCATACCGTTAACCTTAAGTGCACTAAAAGAGTCATAACTGAAGGTAAAGTATCTGATTTTTTTACACGCATAAAAACCCTGTTCTGGCATGCTTCTGGCATCCCTGATGGAAAATGCAGTAAGTCCATTGTGCAAATCAATAGATTAAGCTAAATGCCCTATGTGGTCCCAGGTGAACACTTCTTTAGTCCATAAACACAGGCTGAAATATTTGTGCTCCACTTCCAGAGGCAGTTGACTGTAATACTTTCTTTGCTTTATTTTGTAGTCATTGTGCTGCCTTCATTCTCGTTTAGGTAGATGAATTTACTTCTGGTAAGATGCATTTAATGTATGCCACTTCTATGCACCAAAGGTTCAGAGATTTTTGTTATTGCAGTTTCTGTAGGGTTTCACACATTTTTGTGGCATATACTGCCCATATCACACACGTCTGTAACTTTAACAGGTACAAAAGTCATAGTCATTAACCTATATTGCATACATTTTTAGATTAAGGAGTTCCATCAGGTATGCCAGATGCCATCTGCTTGTATACCAAAGTGTGGACATGAAAGTCTACTTTCTACTACTACACTAGTCCGCTTTCAGATGATGGACAAGACAGTCTTCCTGTTCCTTCTGCATTCACCTGCAAGTGGTAAAATTTAGTCCCCTGTTTTCTTTAATAAAGGAAAAAGAGCAGAGAAATCCATAAATGGTAAGAACTTTACATCTGTCTTTAATTTAAGGTCTCAAAATGTACTTCACTCTTCAAAAGGATTTTTTAAAATCCTGGTATTAAGGAAGTTGCTGTCTCAAATATCATATCAGTCAGCATTAGCTGTGGCATTATTTTAGACAAACTAAGATTTTGAATAAAAGTATTATTCTTCCAGTGTCCTGTTCCCAAGGGTAATGATAATAATTAAAAATTGTATCACACAAAGCTATGAACTTTACAGGGCTGTGTTTCATTTGCCATATGAACTACAGGGTATCTACAAATTGTTGAATTTCACTTCCAAGGAATCCGTGTGTGATGTAGTTGATATAGAACTTATTTTATGACACTGCTCAATACTATTTAGATGTCATATGCCAAGAAACTACAAGAATTACGTATTATCGTTCCTAAAATTTAAACAAACCAGCTTTAACATATCAGCGCCAATGTAAGCAGATCAAAAATAAGTAACATTCAACTCTTGAAGTGAAATTTGAAGAAGTCAAAACAGAAAAAAATAATCAAACCCAGGTTCTATTCAAAGTAATCAAAAAACTGTATAAAATCACCCACAGAATTGCACAGAAACAGTATTTCACTAATCTTCAGAAACTTTTTTTTGTATCTTTGTTATCCTTGACCTTAGTCTTAAATCACATCTTAGTAGCTAATCCATTTCACTTTCAGTACTATGACAGAAAATAGTGGCTTCAGCAAAGCATACTGTTTCTTAGCAAGTAGTTTAACGCTTACTGCACCTTTCTTTGATAATATTTCAGTTGTTCTACATAGCACCTACAATAGTTGTATTTAAAATTACAACTTTAAAAAAGGAATTAGAAATACCATTTCAAATGCAACTATTTCTTTTAGCTAAAATTTAGAAGCTTTCAAAAAGCACCCCTACCTGACTTTTAACACTTATAAACAAAATCTTAATAATATACTTTTTCATAATATTACAAGAAGACAAATTTTTAAATCCTGTTTAGCCAGCATATATAATTTAATATTTTTAACCTCTGTGTATCCTGTGAATCAGCAGGATGTAGGTTAAAGCTGCATACAATTACAAAGTTTCATTGGAGTGTTCACAGAACATTAAAATGCTAGCAAATTTTGGACTACAGTTCATGTAAATATTAAATCATTCTTGTACTGGTCTTGAAAACTGTCAAGTCTCAGTTTAATTTCTGTTATGAAACTTTCCAAGAGCTGGTGCTGAGCAAACTATGGCGACAACAGTAAGGTTGGTTTTTTCACATACTGGCAATATATCCCTAATATTTACTGGATTTACTTTGTAAAGAAAAGAAAAAGAGGGATATTGAAAAGAAAAAACTTCTTTTCATTGGAACATCTTAAAGAACATTTTTCTGGGGCTGAAAGCCAAAAAAGCTTTCTAGGCTTCTTTCCTCTGTATAATGTAATGCAGTTGACTATAACCATGTATTATAGTTACAGCTATTATCTTATTTTTGACATTGTGTTGAAAAACCCCACAATTCATTACTCTTAGTAAATGTTCCTATGTCTAAATTTGTCTTCACTGAAGTTTTGTCTTTTTTCTGACTAACCCTAACTCTGCAGACACAAAATATATGGAATGAAAATTTTAAAAAGCCCTACTATATACAACAGTACTACACAAAAAGGCATAAATATTACAGCAGTGAAACATCTGTCTCAATGCTCCATAAAGATTCAAGCTTAACTCTTACACAAAATGTATCCCCTTGCTTGTGATTAGTTTGCTATCCCTAGTATATTTTATTGTATGTTAATAACTCAAAAACACATGCAGGAAGTTACATTACTCCAGGAGAGACAAGCAATATAAAACTTAATAATAACAGATTATAAACAATCTCTCGCTCAGGCAACCAGGTTATAGATTCATGATGATTCCCATGAGGAAGGAATATTCTGATTAAAGCCATTACACTAACTTTTACCCTGTTATACTGGATTTTATGTAGCCGTCAAAGAAGGAAATCTTTTAGCCTTAGAAACAGACTTCAGTATATAAATCAAAATAAATATGAAGAACAAAACATTAAGGAAGTTTCCTCCCAAAATGGGAGGAAAAAAACCCCAACACAGTTGTTTTCATCTTCATCATACTCTGATCCTATACTGTGGGTAAATTAGCTGGGCTTGGGTTAAAGCCAAATTTCCCATAGCACTGCTACCTCAAATACATTACAGATAACTTGATTTTTCACTGAGCTGGTTTGATACATGTTTGTCTTAACATACTACTATCTATTCCATAAAAGGCTCAACATGTACAATATTTGGCAGGTTAGTGTTTCTGGAAGAACTTCTCCATTGCATTTTTTCTTTTTTCTCTTCAGAAATGTGCAAAATTTCATACAAAATTAGCTTTCCTTTCTAATTGTTTTGTTGCATGTTATTTTTAGAGGCAAAGGGAAAATCATCACAGAAAAACAGTCTTGGAAATTTAAAGCTGGGTTAGAGCGCTGAAGGCACAAATTCAAACATTAAGTTGTACTGAGCTGCACAAAGCGCGAAAGAAATTCCAGAATGTGCTGTAAACTCAAAACAGGTAATTGTACAATTCAGTGGACCAGATCTAAGCTCACACAAGCCTAGGAGTGTCTATTTGTGCATCTCTCATGCTCATATACAATCATCACTGTATATACAAGACTGAAGTGGCCACACACATAGTAGAAATAACCAGATTTTGAGCTGACAGCTAGCAATGGCAGCAGGTAGCTGCTGAAACAGTTCTGCTGCATTCCATTGTGGAGGACCAAAACTGGAAAACAGCATATGTTTTTGCAAGTGTTCTGTTAAGAATACTGTCCCTAAGGCTGTGTCTGTACTAGTACAGTAGATGAGGCTAGGGCAGTAGGCTTGAACACTGATGCACTATCATCCATATTTCTTATTTGTTAGCAGAGCCTCCAGTGTGGCTTTGATCTTTGCCAGCTAGCAACTCCCCTAGATATTTTCTGGACATAGTGCATCTGGATAACGCACGACAGGCAGGGACTGTTTCCAGCAAGTAGTATGGATGAGGCCTGCAGTGAGCTAACGGTTATTAAACTAAAAGTCAATGTCTGGGTTTTTTTGATTGCTTATTTACATACATATTCTGACACAATACAGATATACAAGGCCAGTCAGTTCCTCACAAAATTTAAACATTTTTTAAGTTTAAGCACACCACTTCAAAAGAAATACCTATACCTTTAAAGACAGGCACATGGTAAAGCACTTTGGCAAGAAAAGAAAAAGTTTTTCAGCACTTCCACTACACAAACAAATAACAATAAAAAAGATACAAAACAGACTGCCGAAGAAAGCAGCTCCTTAATTTCTGGATTTATAGACTAAAATCTGTTCATCCCCTAGGTAGAGGCTCAGATAAGAGCAACTATTCAAAATGGCTTTATGGAGACACCTGCATTCAAAGCCAGCGCACAGATCCTGGTTTATCTAACAGCATAGACATACGTGTCTATGTCATGAGCTGAAGCTCATGGTCATGTTCATTGTCAGAAATCAAATACTGCATTAGACAGACAAGCAATGTGATTGGTTATGGCAATTCCTACACTTGATTTTATCTAAAGAAATACTAATGTTTGAGTTTCAATGAGGAAGAGAACAAAAACACATGGAATTTCATTACTTCTCATTAATTTCACTTAATGGATAAAAAGTTCGGTATGGGCCATGGGTCTTCTGATTGCAGGGCAGAAAGCTTGGAAGTAAAATTACTTTGGTCAGTAAGAACAGAGGAAAAGAAACTGAACTAAGAAGAGAAAAGTCAAGAAAAATCCTGATGCAACCACATGGGCAGCAAAAGCAATTGCCCTTAGTTATTGTGTCATGGAATGAAAAGCTAAGGCTAATCCCCTTAGCTTTCCTATGTGAAAGTGGAATCCAAAACTAATCCTTTTATAGTAGCTATACCACATGAAATGGGGTGTTTAAACAAATCCCCTTAATCATCATAGCAAGAATCAAGGAGCTAAAGTCAATCCCCTTAGCTACCCTACATGAACCAGGGAACCAAAGCAATCTCCTCAGTTATGTTAGTGTTAATAATGAACTCTATCAGCCTTTTAAACTAGTTTGATATAAAATTGTTAGTAGTGTTGTTCTGACATACCATGACCTAATGTGACTATGCAGTAATACCTATGGTATAGTAGTAGAACATTACTAGCCAAATTTTATGGTGTAAATTACGTGTCTAATGCTCACCATTTCATGACTTACTAGTCGTAAGCATAATGCAAGAATATCTACATATCAGTTAGATGGGAGGTAAAACAAACTGTTTGAGCTCTTCCTTAAGAAAAATTAAGAAATTGGGAGTATTCCTCATAGCATGGAAAGCTGACAAAAAAGTACGAACAGACACGCAGAATAATCACTGACCAAGGCCATATTAAGCATAACATCACATAATTTAGCTGTTGTGTCTGCTAACTTAAACTTTGTTACTTTCTTTTCACTTACTCTGCAATTTGCCCCGTTTTTTAACACTACGAGTCAATTTCAAAGGAACATTAATAGACTTCTTAAAATAACTGTTGCTAGTTGAATTCATACATATTTGTTCCATTTAGTGATAGCCTTGTTTGGAAGTCTTTATTGGTTTGGCTTTTTTAAACAGATCTGGTTGATAAGATACTTCCCCAACATTACAATACCTAGAGGCAGGTTCACCTCCACCTTCATCTTGTCTCAGTGTATTCATTGGAAAACTTTCAGTTGTTCCTAAAAAAAAATCCACAGGACCATCAAGCCTCCAGAAATACAAAATGAAATCTGTACCATGTTGCCAAGTGTGACAATTCATTTTTGTTCATTTCAGGGTTATATGCTTGTCTTAACAAAACAAAAAGTTAGCTAGAACATCTCTGTTCTTCAAATATTGCTCTACATCTCAACAGCACTTGTGATCTTTTAATTTATTTCTGCAAGTCACATATTATTTTTCAAACTCTTAGGAAGGGA
>VZSC01015401.1:291955-315025 GCA_013398225.1 Steatornis caripensis
TGATTAAATACAATAGAGGAGGATTATCCTCTTAAATCTGAAATATAGTTATAATTATTATTCATAAATGCAGGGATTTTCTGCTGAGTTCCTTTCTATTTTGTTCTTTACAGAATTGTGATTATTAAAACTAATTCAGTTTCCTTATTAGCAGTCAATAAACAAATCTACAAACTATCTATTTTCCACTTTTTGAAGCAGCTTATTAGGATTACGTGAAGAATATCCAATTCTGCTATGACTGCTTAAAGAACGACATAATCCATGCAGTAAAGGCCTCTCTACTTGCTTGGACCCCTTTGTAGGGTATGCACATTAAATCATTTGTGCAAATTCCTGTGTAAAATGTATCTTCTTAAATCTGAAGTTTTTAATTCTTTACATTTTGAACTAGCAATTGCTGTACACTTTAAATGTTAACTGTTCCTCAGGGAAGAGTTTTCAAGCTCGAGTGTTGTACTAGAGGTTTAGAGACAGACATGTAGTGGCAGAGAGAGCAAAGCAAAGAAGAATTTCTTCATCACCATGCTTTCAGTCCAGATGCAGTAATTTTTTCAGTAGTCTTAGGCATAGTTTTACTACACCAATATTTATAAGAGGGCCAGGATGTCATCTCAGCCCATGAGTTCATGGAAGAGTTGTCTTCAAAACAGCAAGTGGGATCACTTCAAAGCAGCAAGGAGGAGGTCAATAGGCAAGGAGCGTGCACAATCCAACACTACTCCACTAACTACTGCTTCTTGGCCATCTTTTACTTAGCAATAGTCACAGCCTATACGTCTACTGAAGTTTTTAGCATGAATTCATGGACAAGGCAGGACATACCACTGAGGAAGCTGGCAAAACAGGGACCTTTTGACAGAAGATAATATGCAGACAAAGGAAAACAAACAAAGCAAGGAAAAGCAGGGATAAAAATCTAGTCCCTACCTACAAGGAAGAAAACAAAATGCATTAAGCCCTCGAGGACTGCAACTAACATTAAGATTGCAGATAATGTGAAAATGGTAGTGACAGAGTCCTTCTTCCATGCTTTCTCAAAAACAAATGGAAAAGTCTGTCTCAGCACCACAAGGGAAAAAACTCCAGGAAGCAGAGCGGTATTTGATTGTGCCCCAAACTGCTCCTAATTGCTGTACTAAGATCCACTTGGTGAGAATTCCAGCGGAGCATAAAATCTATTCGTATACAATCATTCCATCCTTACAACTGTTAAAACTATTGGTACCCACATCTCATAATTTAAAGCATCAGAACATAAATTATTTACTGCACTTTGCAAGTTAACTTAAAGGAGGCTTAGAGAACACTTCAAGCTTGCAGATTTCTTGATAAATTGGTTACTTTTCTCTAACTTCAAGAATTAATTCAATATATTTAAACTTCTGTGAAATGTTCAAAAGTAAAGCTGTTTTGGTTTTGGTTTTGTTTTTTAAACTTTCTGTTAATTGTAACTAAAGGATTCCAATATAAGGTCAGCATACTGCAAATCATTAAGAATATATTAATTCTTTCATTTGCATTACACATAGAAGATTCGCCTTTAGAAAATAAATTATTCCTGTCACTAAAAATTATAAAAAGCAGCAGTTTGCTAGAGTTTCCCTCAATTACTGAACGTAGCTTATGAGTAAAAAGCAACTGATCCCGAGACAGCAAAGCGTCTTTTGCTGCTGCCACCTTTACTTTTTACTCTTGAGAAAAAAAATATTTTTGTTGTTTTTTAAAAATCTAGAGAGATTGCTTTTCAGAATATCTAGATATTTATCAATTACTTAAGCATTTATGAGACCATTTCCTAAGCACACAGGAATTCCAAGGGGTATTTCCCATGAGATCAGTATAGTGGTTCTTAGTCTCTACAAATACAATGGTTCAGCTAAAGAGATGTTCAGCATGCAGCTGATATTTCCATAAATATTGCTTTTCTTCCACTTTCCCCTTGTCCTATCTTTTCCATGATTTTGTCATGAAGGCAATATTCAATTTGATGTTCTTTATAGCTCCATGTGTGTGCACAGTGAATGCTGAATTATAACAGAACAATATTATATTTAAGTAGGAATGGATTTGAGTAAGTTTTTCAAATATCAGAGTATTTACTTATTGACAGAAACCATAAAGATTCTGTATCTCAACACTGCTGAAAATATACTCCCCGCTAATTAAATGAATCATTCTTCCTCCCTCAATCCAGTATGTTTGCTTCTCAAAATATGATTCTGTCTCTACAGAAGAAAGACAGGAATGTGTTAACTTTAACTAAATGATACTTTTTTCTTACTGCTTTTTTTGGCAAGCCAAGAATATGAATGTGAAACCCACAAAGACTTAAAAGCTTTTTTCATGCATCGAGTACATAGAAGTGCAACCCATGTATGGTACTCTGATTTATTTTAACTTCCAACCAATGTATTTTCAAAAAAACAATACAAGATTTAGCACACATTTTGTGAGGCTGCACAACTAATAAGTTAAATGTTTACTGTGTTTCACCACTTACAGTGTTTCACATACATACAACAAGAAACACTACGGAAAACATAAATACTGCTACTACCACTCTGTGCCCTCTTTTGCTATATAATATACAACATACACTGAAAAATAATGAATTTTCTTTGTGCATTATAATTAAAGGATATGCATTACACAAGATACATTAAAAATCAGTATCCCAAGAAAAAGAAGTAAACAATTTTACATTTGCTGTTTGACAGTTTCTGGGCACCGAGTGCACGAATTGGTTCAAACAAAGTCTAAAAACTTCTTCAAGGAAAAAAAGACTGGTATTTTAAATATCACTTCTCTGCATGAAGGATTAAAAGACTGCCTGCTTTGCCTCCTTTTTCTGTTCCTGATGCTACTTAAAAGTGATTTAAAAAAAACCCAACCAAATCAAAACCAACAGGGTCCTTAATGGTCATGTGTCCTGGTTTGAGCTAGGAAAGGACCAATTTTCTTTTAGTAAACTTACTTTTTAGTTAAGTCTCTTCTGAGAAGCTGCACACGCTGAAATTAACTGCATGTTTTTCCAGACAGTGTCTGCTTCTAGCAGTGATAATGCTCAGTGTTTATAGTCAGTGCTGGAACATCAGTAGGAATAGCATGGAGAAAGGCTCTTTCTTATAGTTATCCCTATGGAGCCCAAGGTCAATGCTTGCTTCTGCTGACTTTCTTATGCGCCGGAACTGAAAGAGCAGAGAAGTGGTCAGACCTGCGACCCTGCTGTGGGGAGGAGCGGGTTGGGCAGGTGACCCAAAACTGACCAAACGGAGTATTCCATCCCATACGCGTCATACTCGGTATAAAGCTGAGGGATCACAAGGGTCACGTGCTCTTCTATAACCAGTGTCCGAGGAGGACTCTGTCCAATTCTTCTGCCTTCGATTCCAATCCATGCATTCCTAAACCCAGTTCCTGTCTGCTGCTGGGCCCAGTTCAGGACTTTCCCAGCCCTACAGCATCTGGGTGATGTGATCGTCATCAGGGGGAGCTCGATATTGGTTTTGTATATACTTGTATATATTTCATTATTTTTTTTCCTATTATTATTATACTTTATTATTGTGGTTAGATTAAAGCTGTTTTAACTTTTTCAACCCATAAGTCTCATTCTCTTTTCTCTTTCTGCCCCCTTTTGGGGTTAACAAAGAGCATCTGTCATCTATTTAATAGCCAGCCCAGCTTTAAACCGTGACACCATGAAAGCATATAGTCAAGCAAGCAAGCAAAAGAGTATTTGGGGTGAGGAGGGAGCTGGGGAAGTTGATCTTGTGCAAGAAAAAGCCCAACTTATTAAGCGTGATATCGTTTCATTACTAAGTTGATACATTTGAATTTCAGCTATGTGGCTTCAACATGGATTTTACCCCCTCTTGGTATGTTTTATGTTAAATATTTGAACAGTCATGAAAAATGACATGGAGATGACAAGCTCCTAGCTTGACACCCTAGTAAGAACGAATCCTACTAGAAAACCAGTAAGAAAAATGCTTCTGCTTCATAGATGGAGCATGATTCCAGCTATACACACTGCCTTTACTAGGAATATATTTGTATACAGCATCATCTAAATTAAACAGGAATGGAAAAATAATGCAAAAACTATATGCAACATTACTGTCACAAAGTTCAGACTTATTACATAATACATTAAAAATACAACAAATTGCTTTTGGTTGAGCAGTTTAGAGACTAATTTCTATTGCTTTACTATTACAGATTACTATTTAAGTATATAGCTGTTCTGTACTGAATCATTCATTCAAATAAGTTCTGTGATTCTGTTTATAATCCTCCTTCATTATATCTGCTTTCCTACGAGAGTTTGTTTTTTTTTAATTTACAGCAAATCATAACTCATTGTTTAGGCTATGAATGCTTTAGATCTGTGACTGCACAGTGGCAAGCACAAATGGTCACAAACATGTTTGCAATATCCAAATAAGAACATGATGGTGTATTTTGCCAATAGCTATCCTCTGTGGAATCTGTAATTAAATGTTTCACACAAAACCAAATGAAATATAATCAGGGTACTGCCCAAATGGATGTACAAAAATAAAAAGAAAACAAGAGGATGACAAATACTACTTCTTCTTCACAATGCCTGTCACATTTCGTGAATTGAACCATCTCAGATGGAACATGTTCTGGTGACCCTGCATCCATCCAACAGGTACTCAAATTCCCAGCACAGTCTCAGCTAATTCTGTGGCCAGGATTTTCAGGTTACATATGCAGGCAAATTAAGATTTTTGCCATTTTAACAGGAAATACAGGTGAAAACAAAAACTCAGGCATGCACCAAATTACCCAGATATTGGCAGTCCCAGGGACATACATTTTCCAATAAAATCTTTTATATTCTAAGAGATGCTTCTAAAAGAAGCATGGAAACTTGACTCCTATAGGCAGATCATCGCATAGGAGAAACAGCAACTCCTCTAGAAAAGCTTTCCTAGACATTTAACTAGATCTTGCATATACCTAATTGTTTAATCCCTATAGATGGAAATTAACCTCAAAAAATATCCCTCAACATACCTTCTTCCTCATACTACATTTCTTGACTGTCAAAAAGGATTCTAAATATGGCACTGCAAAGCATGATGCCTGATTATGTCCAAATTACAGCTCAAATACGCGATTTCAAATACTTTTCTTAATGTCAGCTCTGTAAATTTCCCATATTGTGTGAAAATCTGATTACCTTCCTTCTTTTTCCTTCATCCCTGTTAAATGCTCTGACAGCTAAATCTCTACCTTCTATTAAACGTGTTATTAAAACCACAGCCTCTGTGACACCTCTGAAATCCTGCTGGCGAGCTTTCACAGATGTAACTGCATATCTTTATTGCAGTTGATCTGCTGTAATAGGGGGAAACATTTAGACTTTTGGATGCACTTCTTTTCCTCAAAAATGTCCTCATTTCTTAGTTAAAACTTTGCTTCTTGCTACTTCTGCAACACCTATCCATATGGATGCAATTTTCTGTTCTACAGACTATTCAGAGCTATTTGCATGGAATAAAAGTGAGATATCTTCAGATACGAGTCTTTTTGTGGTATTGGCATTTTTTCCTGTTGAGTTTCACACAACTTTAATTTTAAATATGTTTTCTGGGTCTGGCTGGGATAGAGTTAGTTTTCTTCGTAGTTGTCTGCGTGGTGCTGTGTTTTAGACTGGTGACCAAAACTGTGCTGATAACATACCAGTGTTTTAGCTGTTGCTGAAAAGTGCTTGCACAGCATCAAGGCCACCCCTGTTTCTCATTTTGCCCTCTCAAGGGATAGGCTAAGGGTGGGCAAGAGGTGGGGAGGCGATACAGACGGGACAGCTGACACAAACTGACCAAAGGAATATTTAATTCCATATAATGTCATGCTCAGCAATAAAGCTAGGGGATGGGGGTGGTAGTTTTTCAAAGTAGCCATTGCTTGGAGACTGGCTGAGTATCAGTCTGCTGGTGGGAGGTGGTGAGTAATTGCCTTCGCATCACTTTTTTTTTCTCCACTTACTAAACCGTCATTATCTTCATGCACAAGTTTTTGCCTTTCTGATTCTCTCCTCCACAATATGCCATTAAAGCAGCAGCAGATGTCTTTGAACTATGATGCCTTGTTGACAGAGCCACAGTTCTGAAATTTATTCACAGACAACTACAATTACATTTCTTAATTCTGGTTTTAAATGCACTAGAGTATCTTATTCACCCCACAAAGCCTGACTTTAGGCTACTGTTTATAAAGATGGTTTAGTGAACATAACATGCTCTGACCCTTTTCAGCCATTAGATTGGGTGCATGATTAAAAGTAGTTTACAATATTCAAGCACAGATTACAGAGACTAGGAAGTATTATCCTATATCATACAGTCATATAGCATCATAAATATCACATGTTAGCTATCAAAAATGTAACACTACAGGTTTTGGCTAGTCAGACTTTTCAAAGATAAGTTGTCTGGTAGATATTTAGAACATGAAAGTCAGACATGATTATATAAATATTTTGTTCAGGAACACTCAGTGGAGGATGATCTATATTTACATATCTGGGTTTGGGAATACCACTTTTACCTAATAGATAGATTACTGTGTGGTATAAAACTGTAGTTCTAGAAGACAATTATGAGTCACAGTGAGAATCAACTGAAAGTGAGCTCCCAATATTGTTACTGTAGTGAGAAAGCCTCGTGGGATCTCTTTGATGTTTAAACAGGAGAATATTAAGGAAAAGTGGCATGATGATTTGTCACTGTAGAAAATAATGACAATTACCGTAAATACTACATACTTGTGTCCCTACTTTCAAAAAAGAAGAGCCATACAGTGATTTGAACTTCAGAGAAGTAGGAGGAGGAGCAATGAAGGACTTCATCAATTTAGATACAGTATGAAGCTGAGCAGGAAGACTCTGACAGTAGGAACCCTTTTTTAAACAGTGTTCTCATTAATTAATGGAACAAATTACCAAGGGAAATTATGGTTTCTTGATGTCTTTTAAAAAGACACACGTCAGTGAAATACTTGTTATGGAGTAAATGCAATGGCGAGGCGTGAAATCTTACAGCCTTTGATATAAGGGTAATCTGATGAATTGTTCCTTCTGGTCATAAAGAATTTAAATAACTATTGAGTTATAATAGTTACAGTATTAAAAGCGAATATTAGAAGTACTGATGATATTGTAATTCTCACTGCTACAAGAAATGTTCAAATTGCAGTCATCCATAAAATCAACATGTAGTAGCCATGTGGATATGCAAATTTATGTTTATAAATACACATCACTTACCAGGTTTCTATTTCATAGAAAAATCCAAATGACTGGGAACTGCAGTTAAGAGAATTTGCATTTCCTTCACACTATAATCTGTGCTATTTATTTGTTGTTTTCTTTTGTAAAATGTAGTTCCCTGTAGATAACAAGATAATATGAAATGCAGAACTAAATTGTGGACACAGAGTATCACCATATCTACCATACACTCCCTGTCTTTTTCTTCTCATGCCATACTGCTACCTGAGCACGTTTAATGCACCAATCTCACTATGTATTAGTGATTTTGCTGTGCACATCTTAGTCTTATAGCTCAGATACTTGCTTATGTTTTACTTGATTATCCTGCCGTCTTTTACCACTTTCACATTAATTGCTCTGTTCTCTCTTAATCATTTCCCGACCTTATATTCCTTCTTAGTATATTTTGTTTGTTGTGCCTAAAGATTAATTTGATACTTGTATTAACATTTCACACAGTAAAGTCATGCTGCCTTTCTTTGTTCTTTAAGTCAACTTTCTCAGCTAACTTCTTACACTGTTTTCTACTCTTTATGCATCCAATGACTTTATAATGGAGAGTCCTACTTTTTTTGCTAATTGCTTTGTTTATTGATAGCTTTAATAAAGGAATGGGCCTAAGCTTCTTTCTCTTTCTTTCAAATTATTTTGGTTTTATGTGACTTAAAGGGAAATTAGGAGAATTCCAGAAAATATCAATCCACTTAAGATTTTTAACTATTAATTTTCTTAAGTATTGCATAAGAATGTTCCAAGACATATTTGCCCAACCACCTTCAGACATATTGCTTAAAAATGAGGGTGAAGATGGATGCAGCTACATTGAAAGAAATGTTTGCCAGGTGGCACTGGAAAACCTCAGTATCATCTCTGGTTACAACATAGACAAGATTCGTAAGTGACTACTGGAAACAAACCACACTAAAGACATTCAAAAACGTGTACCATAAACCATAGATACGTATTCTAATTAGCTAAGAAGGAGCTAAAAAGTGAATTGTTGCCTGATGCATATACTGCAGAACAATTATTATAACAAAGAGGGTAGGGGAAGAAAATCAGTACTTTGACAAGTTCAGCCTCAACAAATTCGAAACAGAAAAAAACCCCTACAACTGTATATTAGTGAGAATTATTTAAAAAATCTTAAAAGATCCCCCAAAGATAGCACATATTTGAAACATAATTACTTCAGTGGAAATATCAATAGAAAAATTACCAATTGACAAGGAAGTTGCTGGGATTAAAATAGTTTCATCACTCACCCAGCTGTCAAATAACTTAGGGGACTTCTAGTAGGCTTTTAGCTGCTTAAGGCTATACATTTTGCCTACCATGACAAGTCAAGGTAGCTTGCATAAGCCCCTTCCACATGAAAATAATTCCTCACAGCCTTGTGTTATCAGTCACTTTGCCCTTCTATTACACTAATTTTAAAATGGTTTTGGAGTTCATGAAGTGGCTGCACACAAGCTAAAATTTAGGTTAATGTCAGAAGCAGAATATTTTTTCATTAATTAATTTTCTTCTTCAAATAACAACACTTTTTTCCAAATTAACAACTGCAAACTAGACTCAGCTGATGCAAAATAAGGCATTGTTAGAGTTAAGTAGGTGTACTTAGGGAAGAATTTTATCAGAAATAGACAGGCCCTTATGACAATAGTCTCCAAACCATAGCTCATGAGCAAAATTTGCTCACAAAATTGTGCTACATTGCTTAATGCAATAGGAAATGAATAATAATTTAAAACCAAAGTTATGTTGAAGCCAGAAGGAAAAAAACCCAACAACTGGAGTTCCCCAAGGTACATTATTTTATTAGTATTACTGCTAATGTATAAGTTAAGGTTGCGGACCACTACATTTCAGTTTGGCTTTCAAGTTTTTTCCTTTCCCCGCTAATTTTCAAAACCTTATTAACCACTTCAACAGTGCTTAACCTCCTAGAAAAAAACCTGCCATTCTAACAGTCATGGCACCACAGGCTGTAGTGAGAAAACCTGACAAAAATAATCCTGTCCCCAAGGTGAGTGAACTGACTTTAACTGGAACTTTGGATAATGGTTCATATGCACTCAACTGGCCTGCTCACCAGCTCACATTCACATCCTTTTTTGAAACCTATAAAGGGATTCCTTCTCATTTTTTGTACCAATCAAAAAAAAAAAACTTATTTGACATTTTCAAGGTTATGGAATGACAGTTTGTTGAGTAAATATCTACTTTCATTCCATAGCACATGCTTTTTCATAAATCAATTAGTCATTTTGAACTATAGCCCAAAGAACAGAGGAAGTATCAGATGTGCCCATTATTAAAGTAGAAATTTTAGACAGCTCATCACTGAGAAGCTAAATTGGAACTCAATCCACAAAAGCTTATTCTATGGACCTCAAAGATATTAATGTTTTATGCTGCACTTCTGTAGCTCTAAGCACTTAATTTATTACCTGTTCAAAACACAAGGAAAAAATCTGACAAGCAAATAAAGAAAACACATTTGTAAGAAAAACTATTGTATTCTCATGCTTCAGGAAGGTTGTACAAATAATGGGGAAGAAAATGAAAAAATAAAATCACATATTATATTACCAAGGAACGGATAACAAAGTTGCACATGACTCGTCTTTGCAGCTAAATGATGGGATTGCATACGAATGCCACATATAAAACTACTGTGCTGTATCTTTACTTGCTCAGGTAGGCACCTCTAGAGGTTACCAAAACTGCTGAAAGCTTACAAATACTACGTTATCAATCTAGTATAAATAAGAAGTCTGGGAGGTGAAGGTTAAGGTTCTGAAAATTCCAAAATAATATCTCCCAATTTCTTCCCCCACTTCACCCTAGCCTGTTAGTTTAAAAATATCTGAGGTATACTCCATATTACCCAAATCCCAAGCATTAATATTTCAGTTGCCATTTAATTTAATGGAAACATTCTTTGTGACTGAGCATGCCAGTAAATTAATAACTTCTGTTGATGTCACAGTCTCACGAAAACCTATAATCCCATACTTCTAACCTCAAAAAAGTTCATCAGAGCAGTAACCACATGTCAAAGACATTTTTCTTTCACATGTAAACACCACACATACTTCTTTTTGGAAAAAAAAAAACCAGTTTGATTAACACGTAAGATTTACGCAGCATCTGAACAAAAGTCTCTATCAAAAAGCACAAAAAAACCAAAACCTGTCACTCTTCTCCAGGAAAAGGGAAAATGATGATGTGCCCATCATGGAACAAAATAGGTTCTTATTTCTCCAGTGATAATCTCAATCACATCAATAATTATGCCATATTCTGAATTATATTAGGACAGATAAGTAACTAATTAGATAGCACTGTGGACATAAAACAATATCTCTGATGTTTGTGCAAGATTTAGAATTACAACAGTTTTACTCTACTAAATCAGTAAGCATAATAGGAGTTATTAGCTGACCCCAAAAGCACTATTTTGCCTTACATTTTAATAAAAATCAAGTGATAATTAACATGAACATTAGCCTTTTGTTACAGAGACTGCATAAAAAAGTGACATGAAGAAACACACAAATGTAATATTCTGTTAATTACATGAGCACTTGTTAGCTCAATTTTCTTCATACCTTTGTGTAAGGTACAGGATCCCAGAATAACTTAAATAGAAACAGTTTAGAAATACATTCCAGTTCAGCTTTTAACTTTACTATCTTTAATATTTTATAAGCCAAAGTAATGTAACTTTTGATATTTTAATAGCTTTATGCATTTTTTCAGTATGATCAAATAATCCAAAATGCACATTTGGTATATTTTAATGAAGTTTGTCAGAATCACACTAACTCTGAAAAATCAGCAAACATCAATTTTAATTAGCAGTTCTGTATAACTCTCTGTGAGTGAGAAAAATAACTCTCATTTCACATAAGTAAGTAATTTGTCTCCTCTATTTATTTTGAGGTTTTTGTTTGTTCCTTCTTTCTGCACTGTTTCAGAGATGCAGCATTGCCACTATGTCCTACTGCTCACAGAAGCCTTTCCTGGAATGTTGACCTAAGGCATTTTCTTTTATTCCACTGTGAGAAATGCAAGACCTCATTTCTTAGCATATCTGGTCTTAATCTCCTGTATGTGACCAATATCTTATAGTGTTTTTCTTAAATGGGTCATGCCTCTCCAAATCACGTATTCTCACCTGTACAACTTCCCCAAAGGTTTGTTCAAAAACTTCTTTGCTGTAGTGCACATATGAATCCTCATCCCATTTAAAGCTTAGATTAATTCATTAACAGTTTAGATGTATTTTCTTCCTGAGTTAACAGTCCGTGCACACCTCTCTTAACTGCCTTCCATACTTAATTTATTCAGTTGTTCTCATGGTTTTCGCTCCAGCATCTTCTGCCTGTTTTGTGTCCCAGGAAGCCTTATTCTGTATGTTTTCCTCATGCTACAAACCACTTTTCTCCCACATATTTACTTTAGCTACTTTTTAAAAAAATATGAATAGAACTTAACTGGGAAATTCTCTAATAACTGAATCCCAAGTACTGACTCAAATGTAAACTTGTATTCTAGTAGATGCTGCCAATTCTTAAAGCACAGCAAAGGTCCTAAGACATCTGAAAACCTCAATATGCTGCAAAACTGATGTTAAGGGTATGTATGACCAATCAAAACAGATACGTTGTAATAGCTATGTTTTAAATCAACTTTGAATGCAGCTTTTTTTGTGCTTGTATATTGTGATTATTGTTATTGGAGTCACTAAAGCTTTTAAGAATTTACAGAATAAATTAAATTGTTACCTTGTGTGCTTTCCAAATACCAGCCTCCCTGTTCAATTTAATGGAGCTAATCACAAATCTACAGCAAAAAATTCTCATCATGGTATATGAGAGTATTTGGTTTTTGCTAAAGCAAAAATTCCTTGCTGTATTTTCTCATCATAGTGTATGACAGTATTTGCTTTGCCTAGGATTTTTGAAGGAAATAAAACTTTCAGAATTATAACTCAGATCTCATAAGACTGCATACAAAATGTAAAAACAGAAGAATCTGTAACAGACTGAAATTATGTATAGGAATACAAAGAACTGGAAAACTCAGAAAAAGAGTAATCCATAAGGTTGAAAATAGGCTGAGATTAAGAAATGTCACATTGCTTGAAACCCCTGAGGGCAAAGACACAGAAGGCATTTTATAAAAATGGATTATTAAGGTGCTGAGGATAGATAATTTCTCCTTCCTTCTGGAACAAATCACAAGAAATAAAATAACTAAAAACAAAATAAGATTTTTCACTTAGAAAAACAGTATTTTCTGAGCTCATTTCAGAGAAGCCAGTGATTATATGCCTCATACACAAGAATTAGGAGATAATGCCAGCTAATATAAAAATAAGTAATACACAATATGTACAGTCAAATCAGAAGTAGAACCTGATACAATAGGTGTTAAATGCTCAAGTATACAGTATATTAACTTAAAAGTTAAACTACAAATACCTCTGACATTGTAATGTGCATTAGCTAGGTGGAAAGAAAAGACGGGTTTTGGAAGTGTAGCCATCAGCAAAGCACTGACAGTTGAATTTTAAAGAGTAAAAATGCTTCTCTTCCCCACGCTCACCTGGCCACATCATCTCCAACTATACCAGACACCTCTTAATACTCGGGCCCTGTACGTAATGTCAAGTGTCTCCTGGTAATCTGTACTAACAGTAAAGTAAACCCATGTAAGACATTAAACTGCAATAGTGAACTTTGATCTAGAACGGTCAGTGCAGGAAAAAACACAAAACTATTTAAATATTTTCTCTGTTCAAGCTGGTTTAATGACATTAACGTATTTATAATGTTTTTCTGATTTAGCTAACTTGATACCATTTTACTAGATGCTAAAGTCCATAGTAATCTCCACTTAAATCATTAAAGTTTTGTTTTAAGTTATAAAATTGAAACATATTTTTCCTTTTATTTCTCAAAAAATGTAGCCATAACATATCCCTCCAGGGTAGGAATTTTTAATATGGAACTTTATGATGTGTAACAGTTAGAATCAAATTTAAAGATAGATTCTTAACACTCAGAAAAGCAAGAGAAGGGAATAATAATGTGTACTCATGTCATTCTCGCATCTGTTATTCCTACTTACAACACAGGCTCCTGAAGTCCTGAGAACAGCTGAAATCTTTCTGACAAGTCTATATTGCAAGAACATCCACCAAAGTATAATAGCCATTCACTTCCAGAGCTGTAGAATGTCAAAATCAAGACAATAAAACCAAAATGGCGACTTACCCCATTTAAAGGAAATGTTTTCCATCCTAGTTCCCCGAGGGCGGCTGTAGTATCAAGTAACACAACTGAAAATGGAAAAAGAAAATGCATGTTTGCGGTATTGCTTGGATTAAACATACACAACATAGTAAAGTATTAAACTTGTATGAATTGAACTAGCTATATTAGCCAGGTACATCTGCTTAAAGCTATTAAAGCTATTAAAATGTCAGACTATGAACAAGAATAGAATCTAACCATTTAGGCTTTCATGGCTTACATTTCATTATCAAGTGTCTCAAAAGATACAACTCATACAAAGCCTAAATCTTTTGCAGAAGTCACTGCCCAATCACAATACACTACCAATGCTTAATCACTAAAAGGTGCCAGAATAAGCATGCACATTTCTGCAATCCATTGCCTAGAAATCTACAAAGCCTGCATGCGGACTTTGGCATTAAAGCTAATAACATAAAGAAAAACAGACTTTCAAAAGAATGATGTTTTTAAAAAACCATAAACTTCCCAGAAATTAAGTTATACAATATACAAATTGTATATTGCAGAAAGAACACAGAAAGACTTAACAATTTTAGAGTTGATATTTTAGCTGGAATATCATAGTGCTGAAAGCTGCCACATACATTTATGCATCATTTCTGCCATATCAATTTTGGTTTTTTAACATATCATAGCATGTGCATTATTGCACTTATACATTACAAAATATTTCTGCATTATTTTAATATGTTAAATTACATTAGCTTCATTTTTCTCTTCCTTTCACTAATACTGCAAAAATTATACACAATACAGCTCACAGTGATAAGGAAGCTGCTGTAAACTAAATATTTAGTACATGAGACATTGTACCTACATGTACTACTGCCCTCTAATGGAATTGTTTAATCTGACCCTCTAATTTAAGAAATGCAAGTTAGGATTTAAACATTAAACTAAGCATATATAGGGTAGTTTATTTTAATTACCAAGTTAGTGTGTTTTCAATGCTCAGTTCCTCCTTACAGCCCACAAATTTCAGTTCTTTGGGTGATTAAACGCAGGAAAATGAAGCTATTAGTTTGGAACATTACACCACAACCCATACATTTGGAAGGTTTATGCTATTGCACACTATCTTCCACCTCTTATCTGTTTAAATAATCAATGTACAGGTATCTATCATGTGTTTCTATAAAGCAGTGCAGCAGCAGAAGCCAAGTCGTATTTTTTTGCCTTATTGAAAAGGCACATTGGTGTGGAAACTGTGGATTCATCAGCTTATTAGAGGAAACTTGACCAAGCATCTCCCTTTGTCTTTTGTATTAGTGACAGTTAAGAGTCTCTCTGTCTTTGAATGTATGTTGACTTTTAACCTGAAACTGAAACAGTCTTATCAGCAAATTTACAGTCAGGTAACAAGCTCAATATTAACCAAATGAAAGTTTAATGATTGATTTGAAGAAACTAATGACATTTTAAAAAGGATATTCAACAAAGAGGAGTGTTCTGCTCTCCACTTCACCACTTTACCACCAGTTTATGGAACTTTGTGAATAACTTGAAGATAAATTAAACATTTTTTGCAAGCCCTATATTACTTCCAAAAAATGGAATCACTACCTCCACTTAGACTATTGCTGCCTTCTGCTTATTTACAAAGCTGTAATTTACAGCTGTCATAGTATTTTCTATTTGCATCAGGCTACCATTCTCTTGTTGAAGAGCAAGAAAAGCATCTGCCCATTTGGCCTCCGATGCAGCAGTTTCCTATGTAAAGTTGTAACGTACTGGGGACCCACCACCTTCAAAAAAATTAAGCCACTGAGTTCAGACATTTCCTTTTCATAGAGATGACCAAATGCTCACTTCGCTTCTGGGAATATATTTCAGTTCATCCTAGGAGTTTGTTTTCTTCTCTCCGTCTCTCCTCCTTGTCACGGTTTAAAGCTGGGCTGGCTGTCCTGGCCCAAACCAGGACACTCCTCTTCTCTCTCCACCCAGCAAACATGGACTATTTGTAAATATACTTGATTTTCAGCTGAGGTTATATCTTGCCACTTATCAACTTTAATACAGAATTACATAAATGATCAAACGAAAAACACTATCTATTAGTGCTATAGCTATGGATCTGCAAGCAGAATTTAACTGTTTCTACAAACAGCGTTGGGGCTTGAAGTGCCATTTCAGTTTTACAACTTCTGTGATAGCAGGAACATGATTTAATAAACACCATCCAGGTATTCAAAACTAGTATTTCCAAGGAACAAGCTCCAAAATACAGGAAGGAAAACTAATTCATTTCTTCAGTGGAGCCTGAATTAATTAATTCCTTGCCCGAATTAATCAAGTACTACTTGAAAGCTCAAAGCTATACATTAAAAAAATTAAAAACCAGAGTAAATTCATCACTGAAAGCATGCTAAATTTAAATTTAGCTGAATTATGACCTAAAAATATTTCTTGTAGACATTTATCAAATGATTACCATCAAATAACTGAGTTTGGTTAAAATAAAATTGTTGATACATTTTACACATCAAGCATCTTGTCTGCTCACTTATGCTCACCTATATCTACCAAATCTGTTAGAATCTCAAACGGGAGAATTCAAACAAACAACTACTAACCAGAATTAGAATACTATTACCTTCAGAGTCAGAAATGAAAATCACAAAAATTAAAAGACTGTAGTTCCAACGGTACTTGTATTAGAAGACATTAAATAATGACCAATCAAAAGCATGCAAATACTGGCAGATCAAGTAAACGTTATGTTTATGGCAAAGAAATACAAACCCCAGTAAAGCGGTGAAATCAATGGAGCTGGCTATAAAATGAGGACACGGATAAAGTAAAAAAATCCTTTCACAGATCAGTGATTTGGAGGTATCTACATGATAGACTTCAGTGTGGGACAGAGATACCCAAGCTATCTTTAAATGAGGTAATTAAGAAGCATTCTAGCCCCAGAAGCACAGACCTGATGGCAGACAAATTTGCACTGCCAAGAAGCTTCCAACTTGCAGCTCCTCAGCAGAAAATTCACTCTGCCAAAAAAATCTAGACAAGAGGAATGCCTCTGAATTACGTATATATACATCTGAATTACATACAGGAATGAATGTCTCTCTAACTGCAGAATAGCGAAAGCTTCTAAAGAAAAGGAAATTTCACATGCAAAGGGACTAAAAAGAGATGGTGGACACTACACATATGGACACTACACTTTTGCTTAAAACAAAAGATTATTCCCTAAAAAGTTAATGGCACCAAGAAGCTATATTTAGTGACCCTTGTCCCTATGCTTACTTATTTATACTCCTTTATATGCCATAAAAAGCCTCATTCCTCTTAAAATTAGACTTCACGCAAAGTGGCCATTATGGACAAGCCATTAACTACCAGGAGAAGCAAAAGTGCGTGTCTGGAAATACTGCAGTTAATATTTATGAAAGTAAGCTATAAATAAATTGATTGCAACTGGAGCAATGTTATTGACATTTCTGGTACCCAACCTCCCCTTGTAGTAGCTAGTTTTTTGAGGTGACGTAGAGTGTAAAACTTGCAGAGTGAACAGGAGTGAAAGAGTGTAGGTCTGTCATTACAAAGTCATGTCACAATTCAAAATTAACTCTAAGATCCTTTAAAAAATCTCTTTGGATAAAAATAACTTAGATTTAGCACTTGCATGTCCTTCCTTAAATAACTGAGCTAGGAATACTGTCACTTGCCCAACAATAGCATACATTCTTAAACATACAGCTGTAAACCTCTTGTTTTAGTTAACCACATAGTCCATACTTAGAATTTAAAGGTGTTTAGCTTTGTTTTCTAGTACATGTTTTAATAGATATTACATTATTGTAACTCTTTATGCTGTATTGAGCTCCAGTTTCCTTTTTTTTTGGACATATCTTACACTGCTATTATTAGACTTTAAATAGAAATTAATCTTTTCAGAGGTTTTGCCCAGTCCTGAGGGAATTGTTTTATTCAAAATTATGATGAGCAGAGCTCTGAGGTCTGGCTATGGAATTAGAATTCTAATTCCAAAATACTGTTCTGAAGATGAACTCTACAATCTTGTCTGTACAACCAAGGAAAAAGCCTTCCAAATATTTATTTCACCAGTTTCTTTTCTCCTCTTCTTTCTTTACACAGCTCCAGTCACTCTGACCTAACAGTTTTAAATGAACAAAAGATTTTAGCCAACTTACTTCACGAAATCATAGTCTGACATCAGAATAGGCCATCAGATCACCCGGCTTCACCTCCCACTCATTGTGGATGAGTATGTTTCACTGTTACCTCTATAGAGGGTAAGCCAAAGATTTGCAAGGAAAATAGAACGACAGACATCAATTTCCTAACATGACACTAGTAACTCAGGGAGCTGCAGAAAAATACTAGTGTGGAAAAATCCCAAGAAAAAATGCTGAGACTCCAATGAAGACAACTTGGCAAGACACAGACCAGCTTACTCCAACACATCCCACCCAGCTGAGAACCGCTGGGCAGCAGAGACTCACCGGGTACCTGCATTGGTAGTGGGGAGCATTTGCTGCCTAGCGTGGCAGCAAGTTCGCCCTATTTGTCTGCTCTGTGGCTTTGCCCATAAACGCATGCCATGCTTTCAGAAGCTATGGATGTCCTGTGTGCAGAATCTCTCTGCTGCACTGAGTAAAAGATGTCCAAATAAAAGATGGAAAGTTTCAGTAGCTTCCAGAAGGGTAGGTAGTCATTACAGGTGATACTCAGAAAAACGTAAAACTGGCACAATTTTTTTTTCTCTGAGAACTTACTGACTGCAATCAGTTTATATTTGTAAGACAAACACACTGAGCTTCTAAAGTCTCTCACTTCCAGCCCCCAAGAGAGTTCTTGCTCTCTTCTGAAGTGTCT
Organism: Steatornis caripensis; assembly: GCA_013398225.1. NCBI lineage: Eukaryota > Metazoa > Chordata > Aves > Caprimulgiformes > Steatornithidae > Steatornis > Steatornis caripensis. Next base: position 310,445 of record VZSC01015401.1, read on the forward strand.
GCATGTTTTTTCTGGTTTTATGGTCTTTTTAATTTTAAAAAATACGATCATTTGCAGTATTCTGAAATCATTCCTTCTAACAATATATATTAAGAGCCCTGCTTATTTCTATATCTTGTTTATATATCCGAGGACACATTAGCCTATTTTTTACTGCAGCACTGCACTCATAAGCAGTTAGTAGTCTATCAAGATCACTGTCCTTTACAGAATCATTTATTTTCATCATTAATTTTCAGTTTGTGTTGCATTTTTATTCTTGAATGTACAAAGATCCATTTGTCTATATTAAAACAAGTTTTACTTGTAAGGGCTGACCTTTACTAAGCGATAAAGGCTGTGCTCTGTCTGCATATTCTCTTTATTTACTTACTACTCTTTTGTCAGCTATTGATTTTATATTTATTTCTATGTTACTAAAAAAAAAAATGTTGACCAGTTAGAATTTTGAATGATGTATAATGAATATGGCAAATTCTAGGATTTAACAGTCACTGAAAAGTACTTTAAGCTTTCCTGGACCTCAGTTTTTAAAAATCCATTTACTAAAAAATTTGGTAAGCTTTTTACTTTAAGCTTTCCTGGACCTCAGTTTTTTAAAATCCATTTACTAAAAAAATTGGTAAGCTTTTTACTGTCAGAACACTTTGTGATATTTTGTCGTACTTTACAAAATCTAAACATATTACCTCTGTGGTTTGTCTGCTTGAGAAAGACAGAAAGAAGGAAATATGCAATATGCAAGTTACCTTTGGCAATTAACATGTAATCCACTGGGAAAAATTATTTAAATGCTTGGGCTTTTTTGACCAGGCCTGTTTTCCATAAAACAAATGAACTGGCATTCATTATATACATATCAATTGAATCATTTTCCTGCATTTCCATTATTTTGCATGCAACAGCTATCTGGTTTAGGCAAGATTAACGAGCTGCAGTAATAAAGGATGAGGAGCACCTGTCTAGATAGCAATTCTGCTGGGAAAGTATATAGGAGTCACAGCAAATCATATAATAAACAAAGTATTGACAATGCTGTTTGACTGAGATAAACAGGATTACAGCCAGCAAAATATATAGAGTAATCCTTCCCCTCTCTTCAGCATTTCTAAGCCTTTAGTGGCAGTGCTGTGTCTGGTTTTCAGTGCCTTACTTCAAAAAATACCTGGATCAGTTGCAAAGACACCACAGGAGAGCAATGGCAACAATGAGGTCTCTAGAAAGGCTGTGCTCTGGCAGGTCTGAGTGCACTGGAGTCATTTACCTTGGAGGTTAAATTAGAAGAACTATCCACTAATATTCTAGTGTGTAAAAGGCTGTTTAAGGCAGAAGAGAATAATCTGTTATCCATGTTAACGGCCAAAAAGGAAGAAGAGATTTAAATTACAGTAAAAAGAGTTTTATGTTAGACTTCAGGAAAATCCTTACTACCCCAACAGTTGTAAAGAAGAGGGATAGTTGTGACTAATTGGGAAGCTGGGGAATCTCCACCGTAGGAGGCTTTTAAGACACCTTAAACACTGTCAGACCTGGTTGCTATGTAATCTCATGTTGCCTTGGGGCAGAGTAGGGAAGCTAAATGACTTCTCGAATCCTCTCCAATACTGTAATTTTTATAAAAATCTAGTTACTTGGTTAATGGTGCTTCCCTTTTCTTTTCAAACCAGTACTCTAACACCTGCACTCTTCCAATATTCTTGAATTCCCTAAGTCCCCAAACTCATTAAATTTACCATCAGTAGCCCAGAGATCTCAGCCAATTCTTACAGGACTCTTGGAAGAGAACTACTTACACCAGATGGGGAGTACTTCATATTCTTCATATTATGTGAATAAATTACTAATTTCTAATTTTCTGAATTCTGAACACCTTATTTTCTGCATCTTTCTAAAAATAGTACAATACCATTCACACAAACATTTTTATGCATAATACAATAGAGAAAATCCTATTATCCTGAGTGTTGTGAGACTTGGGCTTTTACCTAACACACTTAGCTTCCATTTTCAATGATTTCCCAATCAAGAATTGTAAAAAGGAATTTCCACTTGCATTTTTTCATTTTCATTTTTGCATATCACATAAACACACAACTAGAAATCTCCTCTAATGAAAGAGAACTGGTCAGAATAATGTTTCATGTACAAAACCCCAACATCTCATTCATGATAAATTCACCCTCTCAGTCCTAAGAAGTTTGCAACATTATTAGACTGGGTGCAATATTTTTTATGTTGGATAACTGCCTAACTTGGTGGTGTTTTCTTCCCAGTTACGTGAGGTCTTCAGTGAGCGTCTTCAAAAACTAATTGCTCCACAGCCCCACTTTTCTTTCCACACATTACATACAGATGCTTAAGGAATAACTTCACTCTATTTTCTAATTTGATTCAGTTAACTGTTTCAGTCTTACTGTTCCCTACTACTATCTGGATAGATATAATTTCAAATCCTGTGGCTCTGAGCCAACAAAATTAAAACAAACAGTGGTTCTTCTGCATAAAATGCCACTGCCCACCTTTTTTATTCAACCTTTTTTCCTAGAGAACCTTATTGCCTATTTCTTAGCAAGACCATTTTTTAAATGAAATTAAAATTTATGCTCTTTGCTATATCATTTTATGCTTTCCTACACTTTCATAGTGCTCCTGCTACTTCAGAGCAAATATCATTATCCTTTCTGTACCTTAAGTGCAAGCATGCACGTTCTCCTGAGAGTAGAAGGCTGCTGTAATCCTAGTGCTCCATCTCTCACTGGAATGTAAGCCAACATTTTCATACCAAAAGCTTCAGGTTTACATTATCCTTTTTCATATTGCCTTTCTTCCATTCTCACTTGAAAAATCAACATGAATCCCTTTATTCTCATGTTGCATTGTTATTAGTATAGCCAACCGTTGCAGACCCCTCAGTTACATCAGAGTAACCTCGCCAGATTAAGTGTTAAATAGAAAAAGTGAGATGCAGCTCTGATTTATTATCTTCTTGTGCTTTTTTGGTGGAAGACTTCACCGGATTATGGAATGCATATTTTTATGCCACTGTACCATGTAAATAAGCAAGATAAGTAAACTAAATGCTCTACTTTGTTCTTGCTACCTAAAATCATAAGATACCACACCGAGAGATTTAATTTATGCAATTTTTTAAAATGAAAGAGTAATTATTGTACCTACTGAGACAACTGATGGAGGCAGAGACAATTGATTCCAACTGTTTCTTCAGTACCACTACTACACATACTGTCAAACTCTTGAAGGTAGTGAAATGGAAGTAGCAATTGAAGGAACCTTGGAATGATATGGTATTTCATGTGAACAATTAAGTGGATAAGATATATTGAAGACCAAAGCTGATTATTATACTCATTACATATCACTTTTGCAAGCTTAGGTGTTCCTTTCTGTTTGCAACTCATTTGCCAAATACGTATTTTTTCAACTCCGTGTACTTTTCAGCATTTACAATTTATGAAAGTAGAAGGAAGAAATAAGTCACTTCACAAACCATTCAAATTTTTATATTCGTTATTTGTGCTAAGAAATTGGTCCCTGATTGTATCACATTACTTTAGAAGAACAAGTCATGAATATCACATATGATTATATCTGTGGATAGGGGAATTATACGAGTATCCACTCAACTTAGATTTGCATGAACAAAAATGCAGTTTTACAATTATTTCCAAATAACAAGGCATCTATCCATAGTCAAATCAAAAAAATACTCAGATTCTAAACAAATAATCTAATGAGTGTTTCAGCACCTCCGAAGTCTCCATTAAAAAAGTTAAATCTTAATTAAATGCAGCAATACTTGACACTTAAAATTCTACAGGTAGGCCTAATTAATTTTACCACTTCTACAGCACCAAAGGATTAAGGCATTTGCCTTTTACCAGCATCTTCTAAGACTTTGTAAATGGTCTACTTAATGTCTAAATTTTCTTTATCTAGAAATGAATGTTGAAATTATCACCGTAAATTTTGATGGATAGTTGTAAAAGTCTGCCCTTCTAAAGAAAGCCTTTGGCTCTCATATTCAGGGAACAATAGACAACAGTCCTTATGTGTTAATTCCACAATAAAAAGATCATAATTAGAACACACATATAGTCAGCTAGTTGCCAATTACATTTACTGTGGCTTATTTTTAGTATTTTAACATCTACCTTTCTGAAATTAGGATGGTGGATTTTTAAAAAGTGACAAGTCTGTGGCTACAGGCTGTCAAGATTTAAATGAACTTTAGGCTTTAAAGTATGCAATCACAAACATTTCTTACTTTAACGAGTATTTTTACTTCCTTCCTAATGCCACTTTATTGTAAAATATGCAATTGCAGTACTTTAAAGACTTGTCAAAATGCTCTGATAATCAATTACTATATTTTACAATTTATAACTGTACACAGTCCATTGAATATACATGCATCTTGTCCTATCTCTACTTTAAATCACAGAATCATAGAATACCAGGTTGGAAGGGACCTCAAGGGATCATCTGGTCCAACCTTTCTTGGCAAAAGCACAGAATCAAGGAATGGTAGGGGTTGGAAAAGACCTCTGGAGATCATCTAGT
>VZSC01015401.1:321022-338087 GCA_013398225.1 Steatornis caripensis
CGGTGCAGCCCCTCAGGACCGCACCGACCCAGCACGGGCTGCCCACAGAGTCACAGACTTCTTCAGGAGCAGGCACCTCCCCTGGCATGGGGTCCTCCATGGGCTGCAAGTCCCTCTCTGCGGTTCTGTGGTCCCTCACAGGCAGCAGGTCCATCTCTGCCTTGCCGTGGCCCTCCATGGGCTGCAGGGGCACAGCCTGCTCTCTCCTCACGGGCTGCAGGGGAATCTCCACTCCGATGTGCCTCCCCTCCCTGCCTCCTTCCTCACTGACTGCTGGTATCTGCACAGGTGTTTCTCTCACCTCCCCCTCCTTCCTCTGCTGCAGGTCTCAAGACAAGTCCTTTGTCCCCTCCTTAAATCTGTTATCACAGAGGTGCCTCTGTTGTCTCAATGTCCCGGCCTCAGCCTGAGGTGGGGATGACTTGGAGCTGGGGGAGCTTCGACCAGCTTCTGACCGGGGCCACCCGTGAGTGTAGCCCCTTCCCCTACTACCAAAGCACGGCCACATAGACCCAACTGAGTTATTATTATCCATTACAGTTCTATGCCAATGCCATATAAGCAGGATGAAGTTAGTATTACATACTCAAACAAAAGGGCATACTCCCTAATCTCCTTAATGACCTGAGAAAGTAAGTGACATACAAAGGATACGGGAGGGCTATCAAGTCTACATTTGTATTTTTAATGCTTGTTAAAGGTGATGTGGTTAGTAATGATTTTAGCTGTCAGCAGTTAAGGCAAGTCACCAGTAGAGCCACAAGCTGTGGGCATATCAAAGCAGAAGCAGTTATGGCTTTCAATGTTGTCAACGCTCTCAAGTAAAATGAGCAAGTTTTCTCCTTTGATTCCTGGTGGCATCTCATTTGGTTGACAAGTTATCTACTTTAGAAATTAAATATTTAATACAGTTGGCCTTACTGCTGTAGTCTGAAAGTGACCATGATGTACAGAAAGACTTTAGTAGAACTCTTATCCAAAAACCTTCCAGGAAGGAATACAAAGGCAACTCAGAAAACATGATGTTAACATTTTGCTATATTATATGTTTGCTTTTTTCAGTGCAAAGCCTCAGAAATATAGCAGAGTAAATGCAACTTAATAGAAAGAAGAGTTGTTCCACTCATGATGAATATTCCCAGAGATATCCCAGGTTTATACTCATGATGATAAAATGTTTCCTATCTCCTATGATTAAATATCTACACAGCTAGTCAGTTTAATGCTTTTCAGCTTTGTAATTCTCTCTTTCACTGAATCAGTCTGTCACTTTTTCCATCGGCTCTTCATTTATAATTTATGGTGTCAAGCACCAAGCTTTCACACCATGAACATTTTATAGGTGCTAGGTCAGTCTGTCAAGCTAAAGTACATGCTAATAATTGGTGGCTTTGAAAGTCGGTCTCTTTACCTACAGTGGAATATCAGCATGAAGGCTCAATTGTTTTTACAAAATAATCAGCATTCCAATACTTTAACGTTATCAACAAATAAATATACAACATCCTGTCATTTACTTGACGGGAAATAAGTTTTTACTATCTAACCAAAGATCAAATTGCTTTAAAAGATTAGACAGCATGGAGTACTCAACTCCACTATATACAGACTTTGAGCTTTGAATGATATACTTTTAATGCACATATATGGAGATTAAATTTTCAGCATAAAAGAAAAAGCATAAAACAGATCTGAGAATGCCATCATTCCTGTAGTAAATTGTTATGCCTGGCTTGTTGAATAATTCAACAGTATATAGTTACAAACCTCTTTTTCTTTTTGGCTATATGATAATCTAATTGGAAAAACTTTTTTTCTGATTTCACATCAAGAAAAGAAAGAGATCACTTTTCTGTATTATTTTAGGATTTTTTTCCCAATTTTCTAGAGTGTAAAAGGTGATTTGGATATGATACATTTTTCAGTATAGCTCTTCCTAGCCCACAGCTCTCTAAATACCACCAGAAGAAATGTTGGAACTAACACCATAGCACTAATACTAATAATTACACCCCCCCAAAAATCCTGCTAAAACAGTGTAAATAAAAACAGTCACTTCTGATATGACTGAAAACAGCCTTTTTGGTAACAAGTGGTTGTCAGGTGTAACACACATGAAGGTAGAAAGCATTTGTGAGACTTACGCTGACCTGAAACTAACATGTCTTGGGCAAGATGATTTGGCAGGTACAGCATTGCATCACTACTGCTGGAAATGCAGCAGCACTTTGTGACTTAGTTCAAAGCACCACTTCAAAGGGCTACTTGAGACTTAAGTGCCTGTTATACAACCCAGTGATGCAAGAGGAATGTCACTGAGGATCGCTGGAGCACTGCCAAGAGACTTTGAAGGCAATGCCAAATATAGACCATATAATAACTACATACACACTGCTACTGCAGAGTATTGGAACATTTATATTTGAATGATTATCGCAAAGGTTATGTTTGAAGTAAAATTTGCTTTATATCATTTTTCTTCAAAACCTTCCCCCTCCCCCTTTTGGCATTCTGTCTGAAATGCTTGAGTCCAGAAAATGTGAAAAGGGGACAAATAGCACCATGACTGCAGATATGAATATCTCTACTCAAGGAAAAACAGGGAATGATTTTTTAAAAAATTTTTGCTTGTATCTGAAGACTACAATATAGTGAAAATCTTCAATGTGTCTGTGAAATGTTTCTGTCCAGTATATCAAACAATTATAGAACTATAAAATGGAAGGGACCTCTACAGATCATCTAGTCCAATCCCCCTGCCACAGGCAGGGACATCTTGCACTAGATCATGTTGCGTAAAGCCCTGTCCAATCTGGCCTTGAACACTGCCAATGATGGGGCATCCACAACTTCTGTGGTTAACTTTTCAGTGTCTTACTACCCTCATTGTATAGAATTTCTTCCTTATGTCCAATCTACATCTACCCTCTTTCAATTTAAACCATTGCCCCTTATACTGTCACTACAGGTCCTGGTAGAAACTGTTTCCTCTCTTACAAGCTCCCTTTATCTATTAAAAGGCTTCAGTAAGATCTCCCTGGAGCCTTCTCTTCTCCAGGCTGAACAACCTCAACTCTCTCGACCTTTCTTCACAGGAGAGGTGTTTACAGCCCTCTGATCATTTCTTGGTCCTCCTCTGGACTTGGTCCAACAGGTCCATGTCTCTCCTGTGCTGAGGACATCAAAGCCGGATGCAGTACTGATGGTGGGGATGCAGTACTGATGGTGGGGTCTCACCAGAGCAGAGCAGAGTGGCATAATCACCTCCCTCAACCTGCTGGCCACGTGGTTTTTGATGCAGAGCAGGATACAGTTGGCTTTCTAGGCTGTGAGCGCACATTGCTGGCTTATGTCCAGTTTTTCATCCAACAGTACCCCAGGCCCTTATCTGTAGGGCTGCTCTCAATCCCTTCATCCCCTAGTCTGTACCGATATTGGTGATTGTCCTGAGTCAGCTGCAGGACTTTGCACTTGGCCTTGCTGGATTTCATGAGGTTCACATCTATCTACACATCTATGTATCCAGTGTATATATATCTATGACCTAGTGGGAAACAGTTTTTACCAACACAACAAATACCAGGCCTGAAAAATTACTACCGCTCCTGTACTTCTTCCCAAATAAGTTATACACAAGTACATTGAAAAGCATAGGAAGAATGCACTTTATACTCCTCCTTTAGGAAATTCTGTAGCTTATACAGACCCTCTCCTTTTAAGCCCCAATATATGCAATTCCATAGAATATTTTGTTTTCACCTTTCCTTGAAGATTTTACCGGATGTAATTAAAGCGTAAAGAAAACTAGGTTGCAGAGTGACCTACAAGAAATACCACCAGCATAAGTTTTTAAGTTCTGCTAATGAAGCCTTCCAAAATGGCATGTTTTGCTGTTCTAGTTTCCTTTAAAAGAAATATACTATAGCATTGTTACATGCCTGCTTACTGGTATGGAGAAGGGTAGAGCCCTAAACCAGTTGCTTCTTCCTACAGCTCCTCTTGTAGAGTGGGAACCCTTTGAGTCAGTAGGCTGTTTTGCTGCAGTACCTCTATGGCACTAGCTGTCCTAAAATTCACAAACAAGAGACAGGAGAAGAATCAGCTAGTCTGACTCTCCTACCCACCTCCTGATTTACTGCACTGCAGTTGTCATGCAAGTCTTACAGAGCAGGTATCTCAATGGCTTTGTCTTCCTTAAAAACGGTGCCTTCCTGTTTTTAGAGTGGCATGTCTACTTGCATAGCCAGTCAGAGTCTATTCAGGACTTCAAAGGATCTGGAAGTAAAGCTGGAGAAATGGAGTACAGAGTTACTTGCAAATGATGCAAATGGCAAAGTAGCAAGAAGAAAGAGGGGACGAGGCATCAAATCAGTTGTTTTGTTGCAAGGCCAGGGGCCAGATAAACAAACCCTAAGACCAAAGGTTGGCTGGTTAAGAGCAGATATTTTTACCCAAAGATTAAGTGAGTGGATTTGACAGTTAAGGAAAAACCCAATGAAAGTGGAACGCTGTGGGAACAGCAGTTTGATGAAGGTGGTTAAGGACCAACAGACTGATGATGCCTACAGAGCAGAGAATGGATTGAGTGGGTGGACTAGAGCAGTCAGACAATGAATTTTGCAAGAGCATACAGACAATGAATTTTGCAAGAGCATAATGTGAATTAATGGAGTTAAAAGGAAATACAGTCTTGTGGAGACAGTGGTAGGGCTTAAGAGGGACCAAAGACTGATGGAGGAATCTGAGTAAGAAATGGCTACCCTGAAGACAAATGACTGTATGGGAAGACTTGGTGGAGAAGAAAGAAAAGAAAGAAAACAAAGAAAGCAAGAAAAAACATGTGTTATGTTGAACAGCAAAAAAATTAACAATGGAAGACAGAACTGGGGATGTAGGAAAACATGGATTGGAGACTGTTACACAGTCAGGAAAGGCACTAAAAAGTTGTAACGGATAGCTGGGCTGTACAGGAAGATGATGAACATTGACTCTGTTAAAAAGAAACATTTACTATTCTTTGTATATCAGGAATGATGTACAAGTTGTAAAAGGGAGACAGCTAATAGGTTTTGCACATAGTAGCTTTCATTAAGACAGCCTGTCACCAGAATTGTATGTAGCATCCAAAATATATGATCAGTTAACTAATTTGTCAAAAACTCTAAATAACAATCTTTCAAAATGTAGCAATTTACAGGACATACTAAAACTAACACAACTGAAGCTGTCTTCTCATTTCAGACTGCATGATAGAAACNAGCAAAAAAATTAACAATGGAAGACAGAACTGGGGATGTAGGAAAACATGGATTGGAGACTGTTACACAGTCAGGAAAGGCACTAAAAAGTTGTAACGGATAGCTGGGCTGTACAGGAAGATGATGAACATTGACTCTGTTAAAAAGAAACATTTACTATTCTTTGTATATCAGGAATGATGTACAAGTTGTAAAAGTATCCTAAATAGTAACTTAAGACTGTTGAATCTAAGAACAGTTTCCGGCCAAACATTTTTTTTTCTTACATGTATTTTTTCTCTACCTATAAAAAGAACTAGTGGGATTATAATGAGAATTAAATAAAGAATGAGACAGAATTAGTATTAAAAGGAAATATCTTAAGATGAAAATTAAGTATACAGTTACATCGCTAGTTAAAAAAGCAACGATAATTGGAGATGATATCTAAAATTGAATACAAATTTATTACACACTTCAGAAACCCACAATGATCTACAGCCTCTTTTCTTACAAGAACTAGCTACCACTGTACCCGAGCAATTCAAAATACTGTGCCTGTTACCCTCACTTTCCCACCTGTTCAAAATCAGTCTCAGACTATGAATATAATACTATCTCATGGCAAGTTTCCCTACCCTCTACATTAATGCAAGCAATTATTGTTTAACGTTGTTTCCCACCAACAATAATGAATGCCTTGATCAGAATCACAGTATTCTTTTTTGATTGTCCACAGTCTCTTTATTTCCAGTGCTTGCTCTCAATCAGAACAAGTGATTTAAATCTCATACTTAATTTAAAACAGATGAAGGGGGAATTTAAGATGTTTCATTCATGTAAATGCCAAATTTAACAATGAATATTATCTTTTATACTGCTATATAGCTTAATTTATTTCATCTAAGAGCAATAAAACAGAGTAAGTACTGAACGATCCTAATAGCCAAGCAGAATCAAATTATGGAAGAAAAAGCTGACGTTTGAATTATAATGAATTAAGGTAAAATTACAGCTGAATTTGAGGACAATTTCATTCAATTTGACTTTGAGAATGCAGTACTTTTTCAGTCTTACTTCAATATGATACAAACTGAAAGGTGTTTTGAATCTACAAAAATTATGAAATATGATTTGTGTTTTTATAGCTAAGCTATCATTAAATTATTATTTCTGTGACAACACCATATTGGTAGTGAACATTCAAGCTTATAATGTACATTTCCTTGTACAAACGTCAGAAATACATCTGCGTTGGGAAACTGAAACAAGTTGCGTAAGTTTTTAGCTGCTTTAAATAACGAGCAAGAGAGGTGAGGAAGTGCATAAAAGGCATGCTTTTGAGACAGACAGTATTTAACTGTGCAATTCATAGTGCAATTCTTCAAAAGTTAGTCATGACACTGATCTTATTTAATATTTAAGTAATGTTCTTGGCCAAAGCAGGTTTGGTCTAATAAGATTTTTTCTTAGGAAAGTTGGGAGGCATTGTCAAGACAACTGAAGGCTGGAACACTATGTCGGGGGACTATCGGGAGAGAAGGAATGATTCTTTATGTCTGGGATGCTAAAGAAGAGAGGACATTGCATACAATAAGAAAATCCAAAGGGAGCTAAGGATAATTTATTTTATGAAGTGGGTGCCTAGTTGCAAGCAGAGAAGATAAAATGTGCATGTCCTAGCTGATGACAAGCCAATCAAGGACCAATCAAATGACATGGGAATGAAGGAGACAAATGCCATCACAGAAAGTGTCGGAAATTTCTAATAAAAATACTACAATGGCACAAAGTACCAGTAAAATCCCACCAGCAAAACTGCACACAGTTCTGGCCAACTTTGCTCAATAAAGAATGAGTTGAAACAGCATGAAGAACAGGCAAAGGCAACTGTAACTGTCATGGTGATCAGGTATGTCTTGAACGAGACGTGAAAACAGCATGCCAAAATCCCAAAAAGAGATACAACACCTCCTAAAATAGTGTAGCTGGATAAAAATTGAGAATGGCAAGATGCTCTTAAGCTTTGGAACAATGCCAACAAAAGAATAAATTAATAAGCACCGACCACAAATAAATGCAGCTTGTAAATGCATTTTAATTTCATAGCACTGAAGTTCAGAACAACTTTCCAATGGGGGGTAATAATGGAACAGATGGAATAAACATCACTTAACTAGATTTAAGATGAAAAGTAATCACTTTTTAATACAGCATCATAAGAGGCATTTGCTTGTGGTAACAGAGTTCTTTCCCGATCCTGTGTTCCAGTTACAGTCAACAGACCCACTCAATGCAGTGTAAACAACCTTAGCATACATCACTAATGCAAATACTAATTTTTCTGTCAAGAACAATTAAAAAAACCTTTCAATGCCAGTCATGTTACAGTAAAATATTTTCTTGACCTCAAATGAAATTAAGCCACTTGCTGAATGATAAACTGACTCTTCCATTGTCAGTTTCTCTTCCTGTCTTCGAGGCCAATGGCAACCTCTCCCCTCCAACCCATTTCCTTTTGGGACACAGTAACAAGTACTTAAATAATTATTGAACCTTCTTCACAGAACTACAATATAGATACTTCTAACTACTGCATTTATCTTTAACATAAGTCTCCAAAGGACATAACCCACATTATGGACTAATAGCCTGTAAAACTGAATTTTATGAACTGTAGCAGTTTCAAGCAATAAAAAATTGAATCAATGGACTCAAGCTGATGGCATTTCCTTCCTGCTCCACAGGGATTAATTTATTTTTTGTATTTTAAAAAATAATGTACTCTTAAAAAGTGTTAGAACTCACCTGGAGTATACAAATATGTATGCTTACATACAAAGATGATATGTTATTGAACAAATGATTTTTCCCCCACAACTAAATTCAAAATTTTGTGAATTAGAATATTCATGTAAGAGAGTCAAAATAACTTTATTTCTAATCTTCTCTTCCTTCTTCCTATTTTCTTCTCCTCTTTATTATAAAACATGTATTGTTCCACCTTAATATCTGAAAAAAGGATAGCCCACTGCTATTTTAGGAGCTTTAGCCATAAACTGTATCACCTTACTGCAAGGAAAATCATACTTATGTTTCTTATAGCTGCATAAATGTTTACCTCTGCTCAAAGAACACTACCTATGTGAAGCTTGCCAACAAGAATCTTATTTTATTAATAAAGCATTTCTTATCAAGACTATTTCTTAATTTCTTTTCATAGATTTCTCTTTAAACCAGATCAAAAACTTGTTAACATATGTTCCGTATCGTAAAGGCCCCAAACATTCAAAATAAATTTTTGGGCATGCTGAATAACTGTGAAGTCAACCTGAGTTAGTACCTGGCAACTCAAATAATCAGGTCATTTGGACAACGTATTCACTGAATTTGGTGTAATCACATCTCATTTGAACATAAGAACACTGGATATCAGAAAAGAATGAATCTCTTTGTTCAGAATCAAGCATCCACAACCACAGCTAAAAGTTTAAATACATTAGTGCAAAAGAATGAACAGTTCTTCAGTCACTCTGCGCAGTCTAAATGTCAACTCACTTTTTTTCCGTCCTAAATACACTATAAAAAACAAAAACCTTAATTAAGTAGATGTTTAACTGAAGGGTATTATGAAGAACCCATCAATAGCAGGTGGTTTTTTCTTCAAGAGTCCATATGAACCTAATAAGTAAAGTATATTACATGCTACAGTGAAGGAAAAAATCTCCAACCACAAATTGCTTTGGCAGTCTCATCTGACCTGGTGAGGTAGAGAATTCTCGTCTACTCTGATGGTGGCAATTGGTCTTACTCTGAGAATATCAGCAAGACACACAAACCTGTCACCTGCAAGGAGTTTTCTCCTTATACAGCATGTCAGAACACTTCACTCAACCCCAGTATTCATTTAAATCATTTTTTAGTGTTTCAAAGGCAAAATAAAATTCCTACAATAGAAAGGGGAAAAAAAAAAAACTAATAAGTCTCTGCTTAACAGCAATAACCCAAACAGACAATTCTGCTCTGCTGTCCTTTTCCATTCCCAGTCTTTAATACTGCTTTAACACACTTCGATATTGGTAACATTCATACCCCATACCATCAGCGTGGTCTGGTAACTGTCTGGTACTTAGACCTGAGTTCTGTGATGCAGCAACTCCAGTTCTACCTGTTCCCTTTATGCCTTTTATATAAACCAAACATTGCACCTTTGAATTACAGTGTATCCTTAATTTTATTTACATAACAGAGTGCAGTTCCAGGTGAATCATTTCAGCCATCCATGTTTACAAATGGACATATAGTATGTTATTTTTCTGCTGTTAACAATTTTTGCTACTTGGGATTTCAATTAATTTCTTCTTCTGGAATTTCAGGTTAATTAACAGGACCTTCAACGTTCCTAGCTGAGTCCCTTACATAAATGAAAGGATCTCATTCTGCCAACACTGACGTATGTACTTATTAAACTCACTGGAAACAGATAAGGAGGCTGTACAGAACACTAATGTAAATTATCTGCTAACAGAGCACATTGTAAACTCCCCTTTCAAAGTATGTGTACAGGTAAAGACGACATTTAAACCAGACATCTCAACAGGGTTCTCAAAATTACTTCTTTTTCCAAAGGTCACATTTCACTTTTATTCAAATAACATGGAAATAATACTGACAGCTAAGGAAAGAAAACAAAGAAAATGACAAGATCTATATTAACACAACCAAGTCTCAAGTCATGATTTAGTGATTTTTTCAAAAGCCAGCAGCTGTAGTAGGCTGCTACCCAAGAACCTTATTTTTAAAAAAAAATTTAAATAAAAATAACTCTACTTCAGGATCTAATTCTGACTCGACCTCACAATATTTGGAAGTTTGGGTTTATTAAAACCTACTGGTTTGTGCATTTGATTCCTATCACCAACCATGGCTTGGCATCATTACAGTACACTGGATGTTTTAAAATTCCCATTCTCTGTGGTGTGCCCTGTGATACCTTCTTTAGTCACAGTTAACCTAGAAGCCATTGTGTTTTCTCTGGGGCATTGCCGTACCGCAATAAAATGAATATATAGCATGTATATTCATTATGCAATTATTATCTCCATAGCTTGGGTCTTGGTTTTCTGCTCGGATACCCAAATGGTCCAGCTGTCCTTTCCTACACCTCCCTTTAAGAAAGTCATAGTGCCTTTCATTGACACACAAGCTTGTTTCTCTTGAATCTGCACACTTTAATAGCGCGTAGTACAATTACGTCCTAACTGATTCCTCTTGAAATGATTCTACAGAACATGTCATAGCGCACAAATATCTTGGAGAACACTGATTATTCACAGCTTCATTTTTACCAACGCAGATTTTGAAGTTGAAATTATATATCAATTAAAAATGGCACACACCCACCTATGCCAGTCCACACACAAGGATGAAGATAACAAAATGGATGAAAAATACAAGCATACTATAATTTTTTTTTAAAACCATTACAGAGACACAATTCAAAGAAAAAGGTTTACCCTACTCTCAATTTCTAATCAACTTACTTTCTGCCTCCATACATATTCTTTCCCTGTCTGAGCCCTTTAATTAAGTGCAATGGAAAGCTTCGAATTCATTCCAGACAATGTTGTGGCTAGGAGGAGACAAGTCTGAGTGAAACAGAAACATTCATAGCTAAAATTCGATTGTTTAGTGATGTGTTTTGCTTATTCACAGAATGATTGAGGTTGGAAGGGAATTCTGGAAATCCTCTTGTGTCATCTTCCCTGCTCAACCAGGGCCACCTAGAGCAGCCTGCCCCAGACCACGTCTAGACAGCTTCTGAATATCTCCAGTGTGGGAGACCCCAAAATCTCCTTGGGCAATCTGTGCCAATGCTCAGTCAGCCTCACAGTGTGGTGTTCTCAAAACCTAAAACCACCATAGTGTGGTTGAGAAACACCAGATTGTAGTGTTTCTCAAAACATAAAAGTGTTTCCTGATGTTCAGATGGCATCTCCTGTGTTTAAGTTTGTGCCCATTACCTTTGGTCCTGTCACTGGGCACCACTGAAAAGAGCCTAGCTCTGTCGTCTTTGTACCCTCCCCTCAGGTAATTATATACAGTGATAAGGTCCCCCCCAAGCCTTCTCTTGTCTAGGCTAAACAGTCCCAGCTCTCTCAACCTTTCCTCATAGGAAAGATGCTCCAGTCTCTTTATCATCTTCATGGCCCCTCACTGGACTCTCTCCAGTATGTCCCTGTCTCTCCTGTACTGAGGAGTCCAACACTGGACACAGTACTCCAGGTGTGGCCTCACTAGCACTGAGTAGAGGGGAAGGATCACCTGCCGCGACCTGTTGGCAATACTTTGCCTATTGCAGCCCAGGATACCATTTGCCTTTGTGTCCTCATCCAGGTCCTTTTCTGCCATGCTGCTTTCCAGCTGAGTGGTCCCTAGCACATGGGGTTGTTCCTCCCCAGGTGGAGGACTTCGCCCTTGCCTTTATTGAACTTCATAAGGTTCCTGTCAGCCCATTTCTCCAGCTTGTCAAGGTTCCTGTGGATGGCAGCATGACCCTCTGGCGTATCAGCCACTCAGTTTTATGCCATCAGCAAACTTGCTGAGGTTACACTTTGCTGAAAAGGAAGCAATCCCCTCAAACTGCAAAAGCGAGGTTTAAATCAAAAATACAGAAAAGTGCAGATATCAAAGCATCTTCAGTTCTTGAGCAGTAATAATAACACACAGTTATTTTCCAAACTTATTTGTAAAATAAAAAGGTATTGGAATTGAAAGGCAGAAAGGCAAGGTTAACAAATCTACTGGGACTTCTCAGTCACTTTCAGTTATGAACCGGAAAAGGCTTGAATTTTTGCAAAGGCCAATGGGGTGAAAAGATCAATTTGGTAATCCTGCTGAAGAAGGTAAAAAGTATTGTTCTGCATTTAAAACTGACTAGGAGGCAAAATGTAATAGGAATAAACAGCTAGGTATTCTCGACAAAAAATACATAGCAAGAGGAAACAACGCTCTATATTACGATCACTGTTTCATATATTTATTAAAAGGAAAGGAAGTAACTAAAGACCAGAATCCTCACTGTCTTCTCCCTTAAAAAGAATGCAAGTCAGATACAACTATGCTTAAATCGCAGCAGAGTAAAACACGTGTATGGAGGAAGGCAGGACAGAAATTCAGTTCATAAGGACTCATCTAAACATCCAAGCAATTCAGAATCTCATATAACAAAACAAATTTAAACAAATTAAGTTCCACATAAGAAAAACTAGATTATAAAACATTTAGCCCTCCAGGTTAAAGCCTGAACAATTAGATGAGCTATATGGTAATTTGTTCATTAACCTTTACAATGTATGTACCATGATCCACCTGAACCAAGAATCGAAGTACAAATGCAAATCAGGAAGAAGATTGTCCATTGTCAGTAAATTTTAACATTATTTATGTGCTGTTCTAAATGTCAACATCTAATCAAGCCTACTCTATTATTGATTTTCTTTTTTGTTTTCATCTGTGTCACCAATTTCAATCAGCTGTTATTTCTTGAGGCACATCTCTCAAGTATAGAATACATCTATCAGACTATAGCTATTAAGAATAATTTCCTAATTTGCTCTAATATGATGGAAACCCACTAACGCTAAGGCTTCGGGACATTACTTAAAATCAAAACTACTTGTTACAAAATTAAAAAGGAAAATTATTTTTAGTAAAGCGAATAGGCTAAGCATTACTGGAACTTTTGATGTACTGTGGCAACAACTGGTCTGCCATGAGAAAGGAACAAAGGGAAACTACAAATGTGACCTCCACTCTAACTATTGTTATGGCTCATGTTACTTAACTCTCTTACCTCACAACACAGTTTTTCGCCTTTTCAACATTTTACAAACTAAAATATTCTATGTCAAACCCTATGTTTGAAGTGGACTTCTACAAAAAAATTCAAACCAAATTGTTCAAACATTGCCAAGAGCAGAACAAGAGAAAATATGTTCTGCATCTTTACTTAAAGAACACTAGCATTTCTGTGATTTAAAGCAATTTGATAGCCATTCACTGATGTCCTTTGCTGTAAGTTCACGTTTGTCCAAGCTGAATATGTTCATTATAGCAATTTGAAATCTTGGCACTGCCAAAGCTTATCTATGCTTAGTGCATTCCATCCTTAACAGACTCTATGTATCAATTTGACTGTGCTGATACTGTTATCACAGTACAACTAAGCATACTCCATACTAAGATTGCAATGCTGCACAAGACGGTTCTTCTGCTGTATCTCCTGGCTTCCAAGTCAGCAAGTACAGAAAGCTTTCATCTGTTTTCTCTCATTTCATTCAGAGCTCAGAGAGAGTGGAAGGACAAGGAAGACAACATCCCAAATCAAATGCAGCAAAATGAGGAACAGAACTATGAAGAACAAACAAACAAACAAAGGATGGACAGAAGCCATGTAGAAGAATAAGGTTAAGAAATGTAAAAAGAGGAAAGAAAGGAAAAGACAACTGAAAGAGCCACAGTATGGGAGGTCATGACCATTAGTTTTCTTACGCAACCTAGAGAGGACAACCCTGGTGTGTAACCTCGAAATGAGCCTATTTTACTTGCAAGTTTCAAAATTCCTTTGCTGCTTAACACACTCCACTAGCAAGGTACATGTGTTCATTACTGGGTAAGTCTTACGCCATGGAAGGTGGCATCTCTCTTGCCTTAAGTAATTCAGATCATTTAGTAGAGGATTGCACTGTCAATCTAAATAAACCATCAACGTATGTGAATGCTATGTTAAGAGGGAGAGAAAAAATGAACTTTTTAAAATATAAAAATTGCAGTAGTAAAGGAAATTTTGTATTAACTAGAGTTTTAAAGTAATGGCATTAGCAAGTCCCACACTTATAAGTTAGGAAAAGCTAAAACTGAAGTAGTCACTATTGCTCACAGCCTATATCAAAGATAGCTGGTTCCCAAAACTGTGGCAGTCAAATGGCATCACGAGCTGGCCAAGGCTTCTGCTGCTGGACTGAGGCTTTGAATTCAGGGAGGCTGTTAAGAGGCCAAGTACACAAAATAGCAAGAAAGTTTCAGATCTTTAATTTGTGTGGTACAAATCCACCTCATCTGCATTCAGCATTTTGACAAACTGAGTTTTGATGTATCATGGATTTTTGAAATAGGAACAAAATGTTCCTAGCAGAGAACAACTTACTTATGTACAGGAAGGAAAAAAATAACAATGATTTTATCTGAAGACTACACTGAAAACCAAGGTGCTATATCTACCTCCACCACCTATCTCTGAGCACATGAAAAATTAATTTCTTGGAATATGCAGTGAGTATCAAAAACCGGTCACCTCAGCTAAAAGATTTGCCCTTTAACTCTCCCCCTTAGTTCAGTGGCTTTAAAGACACAGAAGGCTTGCTCAAAAGAATATTGTGAAAAATAATAGTTTTGAAGAGATTCAACACCGAAAAAAAATAACTCTGCATGCAGCCTAATGTTTGCACAGAGCCATGTATTAAACAACAGCAACAAGAAATGTCAGACTCCTTCCAACCACTAGCATTCATTTCTCCACACTAGATGAGATGCCCTTTAGATAGCCTATAGAAAAATGGAGTGTATGATAACAACATTATATTCATCTGCATCAAGAGGAATCATTAACATGACATGGAATACCACCTGATTTCCTGGTTGACTTTTACAATCCCAGATTTCTTCAGAAACAGTTTTTATACAATATCTCTCTCTAGTAGACCTTTTGTCTTTGTTCAGTGCATGTACACAATGATTCCTCTTCCTTTGGATACAACACATCTTCATCACCTTCAATATACACCATTTTACAAAGGCAAATTCTTACCCCTAGCGTAAGATGTTTATATTTCTTAAAGAAGTAAATTAACGTAATTATTTCTGAAATTCTTGGTCTGGAAATATGCAGTTTAATGATGTTTTTTATCGTGTACCAAAATCACAGGCTAAACATTCCTACTATTGTCTCAGCAGCAACAGAGTTTGGGTTTCCATTTCATCTGATGGCAGTCTGAGTGCAAGTTTGACTGAGTAGCTCACGCGTGCCACACCTCTCATCATGTTTCTTCATTCCTAAATACTAACAGTATTCATATTTACCTAAATTAAATGTTCTTCTAAGAAATGAAAGTCCACTAAACTGCATGTTTAAATTGAACATAACCTGCTGAGTGGGATCTTCCTGCTGTATCATACTGGCATGTATGCATTTAGCAACTTCTGCAATACAAACAAAAGCAATCTAAGAGACAAAGGTTTTGTGTTTTCCTTTTCGCTTTAGAGATCTTCAGCATCCAGACACAACAGAGTATGAAGAACTACGCAATTTTATATGGTCCTACTTTGTTTAGCATAAAGTGCTGAATGTAAACCACGTTTTGAAATATGAATCCCTCATCCAACTGCTTTTCATGAAATCAATTTCCAGCCACAAAGAAAGGAATCACTACAGAAAAAAAGGCTAGGTGTCCCTCTCATTTTTTTTAATGTCCAAAATATATTTGAAAAATTTAATTTTAAATTTTAGCAGAATTTTTCGCATAGAATTTTATTTTAAACCAGCAGGCTGGAACCCACTGAGAAAACTGGCCTGGAAAATTTCAGAGAGAGAATCACTTTTACCAAGAGTAAAATGTTAGTGCATGATTTTAGGGAATGTTTTCCAATTCATTCTTTTATTCCTTTATTTTAAGCTAAGAAGCAATCAGCAGCCAGAGAATACAAATTACAGCAGCAAGTGCACTCTAACCAAGGGTCCCCAGCCAAGACAAATCACTCATTACATGCATCAATGACACTGTTTGCTATATGTGACTTTTCCCCTTTTGTTCTAGGTGCAGAAGCCATTAAATGGATTGAGATGATAGAGCCTGCAGTAAATATACCTTTTACTATGTCCTCATTCCGTGTGTGTACCTTCACAGTGGTTTGTTACAGATGGTGCCTATGGCCCACCTTTCTTTTTGCATAGAAGTGACACAGCATTGATTTTATTCTAAGCTAAAACCTGCATAATTTCAACAACCTGCTGGCATGAAGGAATGCTGTATTACAAATGCAGTTAACATATCTGTATAATAAAATTTTCACTCTGGATTGCTATGCTTGTTAGGGCTTCTCGCATAAGTAGTGCCTACACTACCCAAAAGAGCTGCAGTGACCTATGAGGAGCTGCTGTGAATCCACCCCTCCTTAACCTGGTATTACTCTTTTTGGAGAACTTGTCAGCAAACCAGACACACCTTCAAAGACTGTCTGGAATGTAGTCAACTTAGAACAAACAAAACCATCTCTCTTAAGAGGAAAAAACTATCAGCTTCTTACAAATCTACCTAAACAAAACTAAGAATTTCTATTAAAATAAAGAGTATTACACCTTCAAATTCCTGTTTCTTCCTAGAGGCTTTAAGTAGAATCTTAAAGTATAAACACATACAACATGGGGGAAAGTGGAAAAGGGAAAAAGGGAAAGCAAGTGAAAGGAGACAAGAAGAAAGACCTTTTCCATGTTTCCTATGCTGGGACTGTTTTGTACCAGTTGGCGCAAGGAAGAGAGATCTGTGGACAGAGGCCAGCCCTGGTCATAGATTTTCCCCTACAGCAGCACCCTGGAGAGTGCATGTGTGCAGGCTCTTCTATTGCACCAGACCCCCTCAAACCCCATGTCTTCCAGTCGAGTATCTCAAGCAACATTAACACCACAATTAAGGAAGTGTTAAGGGTCATGAAGCTGGTGACCAAGTGAATGAAGCATGGCCTTCTCTGGTGGGCAATTAAAAAAAAAAAAA
>VZSC01015401.1:346997-399797 GCA_013398225.1 Steatornis caripensis
GGGGGGGGGGGGGGGGGGGGGGGCCCACCCGCCCCGTCACGGACCGGCTGAGCGCCGCTTCTTAAAAGTTACGCCGTAGGGGTACAGGAAACAAGCAAGCGCGAGCCGGCGGCGTGTGGGCACCCCCGGAACATTCAGTCTGGTTTAGTTCTTTATTTCTCAGCCAGGGGGTGGGGGCGGGGGCAGGGGCAGGAGCAGGAGCAGGGGGGTCCTGACCCGGGCTGCCGGCTCCCGTCAGCCCTGCTCGGGTCTCCGCGGCGGGGACGGGCTCGCTGTTGAAGTGCAGTGCTCACAGCACACCCCAGGCACGGGGCCTCTTTCTTTCTTTCGTTTAATCCATCGAGCATTTCAATGTCTGGAGTTGTACCAAAAAAAAAAAAAAAACCAAACAAACCAAAAAACCCAAGAAAAAAGAAAAAAACCTATGGTAAGATACTCATATCTATATTTCTGAAGATGAGTTCCTAAATGTGTCTAAATCCACATGGACGATAAAAAAAGCTGTCTGATTCCCAAAGCTCATGAGTACTTGTAAATCCCATTGAAGTCCATGGGTAATGCAGCTACGCGATCCTGCACCATAGAATATCAGAATTCCTGCTGAGTTGGGTAAATGGAAGTTCGGAGAAGGTACATATGGAAACAGTTGCTTTGTAACTCAAGAATAAAGAATATTTTCAAAATTATTAATTGAAGGTTTGTTTTCAAAGGAGTTGTTCAACAAGCAAAGCCAAAACAAAAATATGTATTTGGGGTTTTTTAGATTAATCTTTTCAAATTACAGCAGGCCTACAATAATGCGGTATTTCGCATATTTGGCTGTGTTAACAACGTCCTATGAGGAAATGAACCTTTATTCAAAAAGAAGGTTGACAGGAAAAGCTTCAGAAAATACTTATAAATAGTGAAATAGTCATTAGTATTTTGCCTTAGTTTCACAGGGGGACATAAGGTTGGACTAGATGACCCTTAAACGTCCCTTCCAACCCAAGCTGTTCTATGATTCTATGCGTCACCATACCTTTCTGTTTTAGAATTAACACGGTCAAAAAGAAAGTAGCACTGACATCACAAGGTTAGCTTTTAGGGGAAATGGGTGAGAATTCAGATTTTTCTTCTGCTCCAATTCTTGATTCAGTAGCAAGATTCTTCCCAATCAGACTGCCAGAAAAAATCAATGCAGAACATCATACATAAAGATTCCCCAAATTAAGATGACTGCCCTGGTTTCACTGGAACAGAATCAAAGGCCACCCACCGTATGCAGGCCATTAGCAGTTTCGACTCAGCCAGGAGCTTAAGCGAGGAGGGGCAAAAGCCAGGGCAGCTGACTACACTGGCTGATAGGTCTGCCCCGTGCCACAAATGTCATGATCACTGCAAAGGGGGACGTTTACTGAGGATGGGGGGGCTCCTCTTCCCAATCCTCCTCTCAAGAGTCCCCATCCATGGAGGGGCTTGCTCATCATCCTGCTCCTGAGGATGGCTTTCCCATTTATTGTGACCGCCGTATAGTTGCTGGGCTGAGTATAACCGTGTACTTTAAATTAGCATTAATACTAGTTTTGCTGTTTCATTAAATCTGATTTCATTTCAACCCAACGGTCTCTGCTCCTTTTCCCAATTCCCCATCTAGGCCGGCGAGGGGTCATTGGGCAACAGGACAGCTGCTACAGTTTAAACCCCACATAGGGGCTAAACTTAGACAACGACTCATTTGGGCCTCAGGCACAATCGCAATCAATACCGCTGCTTGTCTGCAACCTTTGAAGAAGGCTTTTCATGTGTTAATGCAAAAGGACGATTCGCACAGCAAAAGTAAACTTGAGATTCCTTCCCTCACATCTGCTGTTGCATGATTGGGCTTTTTATAATAGACATTCCTCAGGCAGCTGTAGTAGCACAAGTTTATGTATGTTTATATGTGTGCGTGCACTCTCCATGTACTTATGTGCATTTGTGCATCTCCATGTACACCTGCGTACACATCTGGAGGGCACACTGCGCATTATGCATTCTTACTTGCCGTTAATGAAGCCAAATTAGACTTCTTCAAGGAGCTTAGAACGTCTGGCTTAGCACTTCTTTTGCTTTCACATGCCATGTCAGACTGTAGCTGAATACAAAAAGGAGGCAGTGAAAGATGTGACAGGAGCATAGACAAAATCTTTTTTATCTTTCCTCTCGCATGCAAAGCACAACTTGGCCTCCCGGTAACCTTGAACTCCAGAAGCCCCAGGAAACTATTAGGTAACAAAACAGCTAAAAGGGGTGGCGTTTTCTCTAAGGTGTGCCTTCAACAACTTTTAACTGGCTACAGAATTTCTGGAGGAACGACTCGGTAAAAATACTGCTCATTCATCTACACACAGATTAAATTTTTATTGCCTTGTGTATTATCGTGATTTCCAAATTAATTCTTAACCACTGTGCTTTAATCTTTCAGATGTATCCAAACATGCTAAACATAACAGAGGAAAGGAAAAATAGTAAATATGAAAAGGTAGAATTTTATTTGTATATCCATTTTTTTTCTGAAATGTAAAGCCACTTAGTATTGTAAACAGTGCAGAAATTAATTTTGTAAGGGATAATTGCGCCAGGAAAGACAGGAGAGGAGCCACAGATTGAGTACCTTCATCCTCAGATTTCTATAGAGTACGTTTTTGCAGAAGCAAGGAAATCCTTATATTCCCATTCTTAAAAAAAAAAAAAAATCCAACCAAAACCCCAACAGTATTTGATCTGTCCTGGGAACAGAAAATTACCTGCTCTATTTTTATTCTTATTTTCTTAAATGAAGAGATTGTCTTTCTGTTAAACAAACAAACAAGAAAGGAAATATAGTATGGACATAGAATTGCATATTATAGGCTATCCTTTCTTCTTTGGGTAGTTACCTACACATAATTTACCTTTAAGGTATCACAATTGTGTTAATTATAATAAAACTGTGACTTCCTGTAAATAAACAAAAGACGTTCCTTTTTTATTAAAATTCCTCATAATATAGTGTTGTGTTGAGTGTTAGTCCTTCAAACCATCATTCACAACTGTGTGTAGTTTAGTGTGATCAAAGTAAACATTTTAATTAAGACACTGAGAAAGAACAGATTTATGATAAACTTAGATTTTCCATGCATCACTCAATAGGATTCGCTGATTTTAAAATTACTGCAGTATTTGGACCAAGACACCTGCATTAGAATTTTTCAGAAGAGTAACACTTGCACGTACTGACCTAAACTATACCATGTATACTAAGAAAAAATACAATGGAATATTGGTCCCTTAAAGACTGAGCCAATAGCTTTTTTAATGAATAGAACATGCTGCCGATTTGGCACTCTAACCACAAATGAACCTTTTAATACTCTCTCTCTTACTCAGGGTTATACATTACACTTTCCCATAAACTTGAAAGTGAATTCTATTTGGTTATACATTATATTCTTGTTTCTCTAGAATTATACACTTTTTTTTTGTTTGAATGAGGGGGTCTTTTAGTTTACTAACATCTTTAATTTTCAGCATATTTAATGACAGGCTGGCACTAGATCACTACTGATACTTTTCATTCTTCCTGCCATAGTCCCCAAATAGGCTTACGGTATGTGCAGCAATTCACTTGAAGTTTTTCAAGTATTTGAAGATTTTGACAGTTTTCTGTATTCAAATGCCCACGCCCATGCACACATCAAGGGAAAAAAATAATAAGGTCTCAGGCTTATTACTTTCCCTATTATTGATACAGAAAAGATAATGAAAGAAAAAGGGCTGATAGTCAAAGAGAAAACTGTGTATTCAAAGACACCTGCTAGAAAGAGTACTAAAACTAGGCTGAACAGGTATTTGAATTCTGACATTAAAAACATTATTTGAATTACAGAACTGGCATCAGCACTTCAGTCATGAATTTACTATGCCACAGAATATTCTGTTATAGGCAATGATTCCTACACATGTAGGATCCAAGAAAGCTGTTTGCCAAGTCCTGCCTGTTAATTATCTAAGTTATGTTCCTAGATTACATTTTTCTATTCAGTTGGCTTGTATGTGGTATGGACCTGTTCTGAGCACACTAATTCTAACACTCTGCACAGTGTAAGAAGGTGCAATTTAATTAAGTGACAATGAACCAATTATACTGAACAATGTTTTAGGGAAATTACTGACAAAGTGTGCAGTATAGTAGTTTCATCCCCTTCTTGTTACGTGCACAAGCTTTGAATTGCCTCAAATTATTTTTACACTAAAACTAGTGAATCATGATTATAAGATTATACGATGTACAAGATCGTAAAATGCTACACATTTTTCAAAGTTTACACATTACAGTTACAGAAGAGCCTATATGACAACCATTTCTTCATCTCCAATATTACCTTTTGCATTTCTATAGTAATTTATAAAACAAACAAAATATACAAATTTTAAAGGGGTGATACAGGCAAATCAGCTACCATGTTTTTCACTTGCAGTTTCTTCAAATAAATCTGATTATTTGGATTAATAGGCAAAGTAAAAGATACAGTCTGAGAAGTTTATGTTTTGCAGGAAGGTCTAATAGTAATAGAATTGTCTTAGCAATCTTTCAAGAATAAGAAACAAGAAATTGGTTGTCAATGAATATTTTCAATATTTAAGTTTAGTGATTGGAATCTTGCTGCAGCAGGGCAAAAGGATTCCAGATAAAGGCATTATAGGATGAATTAAATCACAGATGCTGAAGGAGAGGAATGGAACATCTAGAACACAAAAATAAATATTGTCTCCTCACAGACAATGGAGAAGCCAAAATTTTCCCCATAGTGTTGGCAGAGGTATTGTCAGAGATGTAGGTATGACTGTGGTTTAGTAGAGCATCTGAATTAAAATGCAAGAGAGAGCAGATTACATACTAACCAAGCTTGGGAGTCAGGTAAGACAGGTAAGCTTTTATAAAAGGGCTTTACCCTTCTCAGTCAATTAAATAATTCCAGCTGAATTAACTGCAAATTGAGTTGGGTCTTAAAATGATAAAATAATTTTATTCACGAACAAAATGCTTTGGAAAAAAAGAGAACAAACTTGTAGTTACTAGAGAGTGAACCAGATTCTATTTACACCACCCAAATAGTCCCCTTGGCATAACAGAGAGATAATGTGAGGGCATACTTCAAGGCTGTGTCTAAACTGTTTCTCTCCTGGAAGTTAGAAGACTTACATTGAATGCTTAACAGCACATAAAGCTTCTTAGGTTATTTTCTAAGAATATTTAGAACCAATTAATGATCATGGTGAGATATTTCTTTAGTAATTAGAAGTAATAGTAAATACAACCATATGTGAGTGTATAATGGTAATGCTATAAATATTCTGGGTCACATTAACAAGATTATATGTTCAGTTTTAATGACCTATGTTTCAAACTGCCTTTGAAATATTACTGGTAAAACTTTAAAAAAACCCCATATTTACAGCTTTAAAGGATACTTAAATTTAAATTTGGACCCTTTTAAGAAGAGGCAAGACTTCAATTTCAGACCGTACTCATACAAATTGTGAAACCAAAAGTGAGGTTAAAAAGATTAATTTGTATTGTAGGTTGTGATAAAAGTGTAGCTTTGCTTTTGAATGGTGTTAGCTATGGACAAATTGCAGCTGTCTGTATCTAAATGCTCAAATTTTACAATACTATAGAAAAATGGAAAAATGTTCACGTGCTTTAATATATATTGCTTCTGAAATCAAACCCTATGGCTATATACTATTTTACTTGAACTAATACTGTATCTACTTAAAGATTTGAATCTTCCTGATTGTTTTTCCCTTTTGGTACTGTTGCGTTGTAGATGAAAATGAGAAAACACCAATGTTGGCTCAGTACAAATAACAATAAAGTCAAACATCCAGACTTATTATAAAGACATATCTTTTTGCCCTTAACAGCTTAATGCAGAAATTGCCTCAGGCACTGGAGCAGACATGTTTATCATTACCACAGATTAATGTTCTGTTTGAACAGTAACTCCTACTCATGCTGGCATTGTCTTAGTAACTGGTGTGATGTGATGTATACATTTCTGCATATCAAGTTGAGCTAAACTCCTCTAAAAGAAGCAATTGTTCCCGTGGAAAACTAGCAGTAGGATATAGTTACTATATCATATGTGAGATGTGGGTGGCAATTAAGTCAACATAGCTGATACAATCATCTAAACTACTCCCAGAACTGATGAGTCAAATTATTTTCAGTTCTATGCAATGGTGCTTCACACCACCACCAAACTAATCTGGTGCATTCACTTATTCTTAAATTCTACACAAAATATTTTTAGTGTAACTAATTCCTAAAAAGTGTTAGCATCAAACAAACTATTCCAAGTCTGAAAACGCCTGACCTTGGCACAAACTCAAACTGTCACATAGAAAGTAGCCATTCACAATCACTTCAGTAAATTTGGACCTCTCAGGCAACCTTAGCTTTGCCCTTAAAACAATAAAAAGACATCTTGGAATGAAGTCACAACCTATTAATTGAACTTTGCAAAATAGCAATATGTCATCAAGTTTATTTACTTAAAATATCCACAAAATGTCTAATACTTTTAAACACGTTTAACATTTATCAGTTTCACAAGCCCTAAAATTGCAGGTTTGCTTGGATATCATGTTGCTTTCCACCAGCAATGACAACTCATTTATTAGACATTTGAGGAATGCATTTGGATGTCCAAGGGAATTTTGCACATAACTGTAACAAGACGTCGGATTATGCCTTCAGACTTACTGTTAAATATTTATATATGTGTATGTATGTGTATGTTTTTATAAAGGTATGTATGCACATATGTATTTTAACACATATGCTAAGTTTTCCAAATATGTGAACTAGTACTGCAGTTCTAATGGTTGCTCTTGATTCTAATGATCATAAGAAATTATCCATTTTGTAAGGACATAAAATAGCCTGCATATTCTAACTATGCATTTGGCAAATTAACACATAGGGATTGTTTAATTTTTAAAGATGTAATAAAGACGTGATAAAGTTGATAAAAAATTGCAGACTAGTATTAACTACTACAGGAACATTCTCAAACTCTAGCTACTTCCATAGTTTTTATATGTGAATTTCCTAGCTTTCTACATTCTTATAATATTTATAAATTATGTATTTATGTTATTAGGTGCTGAGTTGTGACATTGTGATCAGCAGACCCTTTTCAAGATCTGTAGATGTGAATGTATTCCTAGAGACATCTCCCCTTTAAACAGTCTGATTGAAGGTTCCCTGTATTTGTCTAGAATAAAGCATGTAAAGTAGGACTGAGCTAGGCTGGACTACAAGGCAAGTTCTTAAGCCTAATGCTTTGAGTGGACAGCCATGGCACTCTGAAAATGTCTACAAGATCTATGAAATTTATCTTCTATGCTATTCCTTGCCCCTTAGACTACAATGGCCCAAACTTCTTAGGAAATGAAGTTAGGGTAGCAGGGTAAGTGTCCAAATGTTGTTCATGACAAAGAATTAAGAGAATTATTAAAGAATGTTATGTGCCAACAAGCCTTATTTATAAATCCTCGGAAATTCCATTTGTATTTTTAAAAAAGTAAATTCAGTGGAAATGACAAGGAGTCAATTTTTGTCTCATGAATAAGTATTGCAGATTTTTTATTTGTTAGTATTAAATGTGTCTTAGTGCGTGATCCCCGTCTAATTCAATGCATAGGATTAGTAGTGTTCAGGACTGTAAAATCGAGTGAGGTAGCAAGGTACTACAAACATCACTTGTTGTGCGAGTCAGAATGTAGCCTTCAGGAAGGCAAACTCAGTTCTGTCCTGACCTTTGCTGCAGGCTTTTGCTATGACACCAAAGTCACTGCAATCAATGTTAGTGGCAAGTAGCTGCACTGATCACACAGGTGGGAGTCGTCAGCAACACAAAAAACCAGGTAGTAATCGAAGGTCGCAAAGTTTAAAAACAGTCCATCCCTTTGTCCTGACTGTGAATGTCCCTCTCCCTGTCTGTCTTCCTATAGTCCTCCGTGCTAACTGCAACCCAATTTTCTTCTATGAGCATAAAGACTTTGAATGTATTTCTTGGTTGCTTGATCAAACAGAACATTAAGGAAACACAGGACGCGTTACTGATGGGAACTAAGAAACAAAAGACCTTCCTAAGCTTTGCAAGGCCAAAGCCATTATGATTTTAACTAAAACTTTGGTAAATGAGAAGGAATTTGCTACATATTTTCTGATTGGACTCATGCCTAGCAACTAGTCTGTGGTACAATGTGGTATGTCAGATTGAAGTTTTACTTAATTCCATTTCCACCAAATTAACAGGACAGATATAAAAGGAGTCTTTGTAACAGGAGGTTTGCTTAAACCTTGAATAAATAGGAGACGCCACTTTCCTTTGTAATATATTATCGTTTAGGTCTCTTCAGGCAGGTGTGACAAGTTGGGCTAAACAAGAGCAGAAATAACAAAAAGAAGCTATTACACTGCTGTTAAATCTGTCACAAATAAAGTAAGATTTATCCCATGATATGTCACTACAGAGGGGAAAAACCACAGAATTACTAAAATGGGCATTTTTTAAAAGGCACAGGTCTAAAAAGAAATCAATCAAGAAAATGCATGTCTTGTTAAAACTCTATGGGAAAGGGTTTAAAAGTCTTTTAGCAAAAGATCAGGTAATAATAATAGTAAAAATTGAAAATCCAAGGTGTGTATATGACTTAACTTTGTGCCATTAACCCCGTGGAGGGCTTACTTTGAAACTTCTTTGCTTACAGTGATTTCCTCTATCTTTGCTATGATTTGTTATTTCTTAAGAACTTCTGCCTGACTTCTCTAGCTAGGATCCTTTGCTGCCACAGCTTCAGCTGACTGCCTGTTACTAATCCTTGCAGTCTTTTCTAATAATGTGGAACAGGACTTTAACACCTACTTTTTAGGTGTGTAGTTGCTTCTATTCATCAAGGTTTCATTTGCAGTATAATTTGCTATGATGCTGTGTAAGTTATATAAAAACCTACCTATGTGCATTGGCTGTTTAAAAACATCCCATGCAGGCTTAAAGGGACTGAGGGTAAACAAACAATTTTCTTTAAAGGCTTTGAGGAACAAGTGTTGTCAACATTTTATTCCATACATCTTATCTCCAATCCACAACACACAAGACTCCTATTGGGACCATCCTGCCCATTGAAATTAGTGGAAACCGATAGTTTTTCAGTAAGACTATGCTTTTGATCTTTAAAAGATGATTTAAAATAAAATAATTACCTCATATGAAACAGGAAAGTTTCCACACTGGTTCCTGAAATCTGTTCATTTGGATCACCTTAAATACTTTGTCAGCTTTGTTAACAATTATTAAATAACAAAAGAATGAATGTAAGTTGTAATGCCCTCCAAAAAAAAACTTTAAAAGAATTTACCTGGATGCTCCCATCATTTTTGTGAAGAATATTTCTGCAAATATATGTGACTAAACATATTTGTTGTAGTCGCCAGCTGCTGATGTAATAGGGGTAAACTAAAATAATAAAGGGTAGGGTGTATATCTGGCAACCTAGCAACTGAATTAGTAGCTTAAATCTTACAATATTAACAGCATTATATAGTATGAATCATATCATCTTTTGATCTGTGATCTTTATTTTATTCCAGAATCTGAAAGAAATATATAATCACTGGACATCAAATGCAGTAAATGGTCATTAAATAAATAAAGAACTAGACATTTTGGTTTAGAAATGTAGCTGCTTCTAAGCAAAAAAATGTTTTTGGAAGAGAGCAGATCTATTTGAACTGCTGATCATGGAATATTCAGTCCATCACAACAACTCAAGCAAGCCTTTGAAATATTTTGGCGCAAATATTTTTAATAATCTGAGCCTAAACTTCCAAAACATCTTTTCAAGGTGTATTGATGGTAATTATGAAATGTTCGCTTGATGTGATATTGAAAGTAAACAGTAGGCAGAAATTAATGCTTTTTGCCCTAAGAATATTAGGGTAAATGATGTTCTCATAGAGATGAGAAAGATGAAATAAAATAGTGCCACTGACGCAGCTTTTTAAATTCTATAACTTCTAACTACTTGGAACAAGGAAGAGTATTTTCAAAATGTAGAATATAAAATCACTTTAAATTATTTTATAGTCAGAAGGCAGAAAAGAGCGAGAACATGGAGTCCTTAACTTTTTAATATTTCAGAACTAACAACCAACCTAACACACCTTACTCCCAAGTCCCAAGACTGAAAGCCCAGTGATATCAACAATGCTAATTTTTCAGGAAAAGAAATTAATCTTCAGGATGCATAGTATGAATAATATGAACACAAGTTGAACTGTTAGAGGGATTATCAAATGAGTTTAATGCTGGATGTTGTTCTACTTGTTCAAGTAGAGATTTTATGTAGCATATAGATAAAGACTGAGAAATAGAACTAAGCTTTTATGGTTATCTATTACATATGAGATGCCACTAGAGGGACTTGTACAGCCAAGAGTAATTTACATGAGCTTCAGAAAGAATTGTGGATAAATTATTAACAAAAATGAAAATATGAATATGAAGCAGTTATAGCTACATTTTTTTAATCACACCTAAAGAGAACTCTGCCTTTCCATCTGTCTTTTCTTGACAGCATCCTATTTTTTTTGTAATATTGACATCCTAAAAGACAACATCAGGAGTGTGCATGTAAGACTATCTATCTCACATAGCTAAAAATAGACTTTGTTTTGACTTCTGAATATCATTTAAGTACCTTTAAAGTTACTCTCACTCCCCTTGATTAAAATTCAATTTATGCAATTGAAACAGTTCATTTGTTTCTGCGCAACTGAGGCAATGTAAAACAATATGCACAGTTCACGGAGAAACCTCATATATATAGACAATGAATATTCCATGAGATGAAAGAATAGAAGTATTTTCTTATGAATTTTGAAAAGAAGTCTTCACAGTGATCTAGCTGCACCACTTAAGTAAGCTGCTAACACAGGATAAGGAATTTTCTGCCCTGTATTTATAAAATGAATACTTGAACTGCAGTAAAAAGGTGTTTCTGTCCTTTCAAGTTCTTCTACACATCTGTTTCAGGTAGTAAAATGTGCAACATTAATCCAAGTAGAGATTGTGTCGCTATAATGAAGAAATAAATTTACAGTAAAGTATGTAGCCAAGCTGTCACAAAAAAGGTATTTGTGTAATTGCCTGCTGTAAAATTCAAAGTGTAGTTAAAATACATTGATAGATGGCTTCATATTTATTCCATTTATATTAGCAGATAGAAAATTAAGTGGATAACAATTTAAATTCATGAGAAACACATTTCACATGACTGTTTCCTTTGATCATTGAAGGGATATAGCCAACTGAAGTTTGACTATAATTTTGATTTTATAAAAGTGCACTTTTAAAAACTTTAAAATCAGTGTTCTGAAATTCCAGACACGAATGAGGTGAGGAATTTAAGACAATGATAATTTTGCGCTACTGAAATGGATGGATCTAATTCAAAGCAGAAAGTATCATCATCTCTTTTTGTTATTACCTTTCTAATTGATGCAAGCTATATTTATTACATCTAGAAAAATATTTTTGGTACAAGAAGAAACACTTTTAAATCTTTCCAACTCAAATTTGAAAGTAATATTATATTGCAGAAAAATGCATGTTATCTAATGCCTTTAAAGAACATGTTCTTGTTTTCAGACTGAAGCAAATGGTAAAAACTTGAGAGATTTTTTTATTAGTGGGAGGGAAAAGCATACAGTGGGAGAGAAAAGCATCTACACAATAGAATTGGTCTACAAAACATAATTCATTTAAGAAAAATGGGGAAAACCTTGACATGTGGATCTTAAAATGGAACAAAAGAACTCAGAAAAAATATTGCTAGTTTGATTAAAACTTTGGTTTTATGTTATTATATCCACTTCATATTTTTACAGCAGTTTTANGAAAACTTTGACATGTGGATCTTAAAATGGAACAAAAGAACTCAGAAAAAATATTGCTAGTTTGATTAAAACTTTGGTTTTATGTTATTATATCCACTTCATATTTTTACAGCAGTTTTATTTAAATTACTTTTTGCTCTTGAAATATCTAATGACAGATCCAATAGTGTGTGTGTGTGTCCTTTTCTGTTAATTTTTATAAGGAGAATTGCAAACTTGCCAGTAGAGCATTAAGTAGATTAGTGACCTTACCATACTCCATGGAAAAAAAAACAATGAAAAGAAAAATCCTGTCAAATTTAATCTAGAACATTCTGATTAAATCAACAGCATAAGTAAAGCTTTCCTACAAAGAGTTTCCAGTTACATATACTAATATGCAAGAAGCATACAGCATGGCAAGTTCTGTACTGTAGTTGTATGTAATGTATAAGGATGATTACGAGAATCCAGAGATAATAAAAGCACACTTTAAAGAAGACAGACATTTAAGATCAGGAGTAAAAATTACTACCGTTTCCCTAGCAGGGCAGTTACTTTTAGGGAAGCAACTGTGTCTAATTTATAATTTATCTCAGCAATGAAAGTACAGGAAGATCTTGAGCATCTGCAAACTGGAATCTCTAAATTAAAGTTGGTTAATGGACAGAGGAATGCAGTCATGGCAAGCAATGAAAAACCAAAAAATCTTAACATATATAATGTAATTGGATATGACTGTATCATTGTACCCAAATCTGAATACAATAATACATATTTTTTGGCTACTGAGCACTTATGTGTTTTCTTGCAACCTTCAGTCCAAGTCATCACTCGCTCTCGCCTCACGTCTTGTGTACTTCCTGAGCATGTAACATCCACTTAGCCTGGAAAGACAAGTTGATGTTTGCTACCTGTAATAGCTACTCACATATACTAAACTACTACACTGTCTCTGATGGTTATCATACATTTTTCTCTGTATTATCTTATTCTAGTTACTAATACATGGATTTACTAAAAGAGGATTAAATGACAGGTCTACACTGACAAATTCAGATTATTCTTTTAAAAATTACAAGGCAGGGTAGATACATATATCTCCTGAAAGGTTATATAAACGAACCGTATCTTGTAATATTTCCATTTCTGTTACAGTTTCCGTTTTTGGATATAATTATAAAAATCAAAAAAAGACACGAAATAAATCATTTGAGAGTGATCATGTAAGGAAGAATTAAATAAGAAGACCTAGTATAAGTGTGTTATCAATACAAACCCAGATTCTGACAAAATCCAGACTGTATTTTAAAAATCATGTATTACAAATAGTTTCTATTGAAGAGAAACTTTTTAAAAAATATATATATATTTATTGCGTATCTTGAAGTGATAATTTATTTGAATAATCCCAGTGTTCTAGAACTTTGAGTTCACATTCATACATGCTCCATCTTATGTTTTTCCATGCCTGATTATATAACCACCTTGGACAAAAAAATGTCCCAGGGATGTATTATTTTCCAAAATTCAGCAGAATGCTTTAATTACCAATCATCTCAGACAGCTTCTGTATCACTTTTTCAGGTCACTTTTAAGGATTGCACCAGTGAAGGCTGCTCAGCCTGGAGCTTTGATTTGTGTGCAACAAGGCATACCCCAGTCTCGTGCACACAAAATATTGTGTGACAGAAGCCACATTACCTGTTCAGCCTGGGCTGCCCTGCTGAAAGTAGCACCATTCCCTGAATGATGGCCATCGTATCCCAACATCCTTTAATGTCTATATTTCTTTGACATCCATACTGATACTACTTTATCAGTGTAGGCTGTGAGAACAATCTGGTGGGTTTGGAAATGAACAAGGGAGGAAGTGGAAAGCAGAGCCAGTATTACAGCTCTAGAAGAACACCTTATTCTCCTTAGGACTGGTTAACATCTGTTACCATTTACCCTTCTAGCCTTTGATTACCTACTTAACCACATCATAGCACCATTTTGAACAGCTCACCAGTATTGAAGTTACTAGAAGTCAGGCCAAAAATGACGGGGTTTGATGGTTCTAGGCAAGTAATATAAGCACTTGCTATGGAATTACCATATGGTTGCAGGAAGGCATCATGGGCTTTTACCACACATTGCTCAGCTCACACACCAGTGAGTATACATTGCCTCAGAGACCAAGATGTGGTTTCAGTAACTGCATCAGTGAGGCACCACTACCTGTCCAGGGTCCCATACAAGGACACAATGATTCATTTTAATTATCAAGATGATAATTCATTGAATTTCTGGTACTAAGCAATCACAAGCGGTAATGTGAATACCAACAGTCATCCCCGTTTTAAGAACTTCAACATGTCCCAGCCTCTCCCCATAGCATGAAGGTATCTAACACTCTTATCAGTATGTGTCATTATTGCCTGCTGCCATAATATGCACTCTGAAGATCATAGTGCCCCAAGGAAATTCCATTGCATTCTCAATGTCCTAAAGGAATTGGCTAAATGAGCCTTTATATGATATAAGACCAGCTGACACTCCCTACAAGCTTGAAGCTGCTAAGAGTGATTATGCTGATTTCTCCATGGTCCAGTGCAAGCCATAGAACCTGTGAGAGAACAATGGGAATGGAAAAGCTCCTGGGTGTATGAAGTAGGGAAGGGTGCTCCACTGGGTTCTTCTTCATCCAGACACACAGTGCCAGTTCAGCCACCACAATATCTATGGCAGTTATTTCTGTTTCTGCAATAGGGCAATCTGAAACTTCCCATCTACACACTATCAAGGAAGTTACTCTCTAAGCTAGACAGAAAACTGCAAACAACCACCTTCCCATTTCAGCAAGGCTTTGTTAAAGAAGTAGCTACCAAAATAGGCTGAGGGCTGAGAAGTGAGTGCTGGCAGCCGTAAGGCCCTAAGAGCATCATTTTTCCTGGGGATTTGAGTGCTGGGGCTCGGGGCCAGCTTAGAGATAGGGCAGCCGACAGCTGGTCCCCTTTCTGCTAGCAGCCATAGGGAAAGTCCCCATGACAGCACTGCAGAGAGGGCTCAGCCAGGGCCAGTCCCTTGCCCACAGGAACTATTTTATGCTGAGCCTCTAACTTTCAGTCCCCACCCAAGCTACATCTCCTGGTGCATTGCAGCCTATGCGAGGGCAGGGTATCCTGACTGGCAGTTTGCCTTCCCAGCTTCACCCAAACCTGCCTTGTCACCATGGACCTGCTCCTGCCACTGCACTATGCCTGACCTGTTCACTGACACTGGACCTGATGCTGACACTGACTTGCTGCCTGGTGTTCCTGTCTTGAGCTCAGACCTGTCTCATCACAATGGACATGTCTGACTCCTGCATGAACATGACAGCCATCCTCTCTCTGGTGGCTCCTTGATGTTGGGGGGCCGGGAGCAGCAAGGGCTTCCCTGGGGTGGCAGGACAGGGCCTACCCTGCTGGGGAGTAGGGCAGGTTGGGGTACAGCTGGGGGCAGCCCTAACCGTGGGCATTGAGCACATCCCTGGGGACTGTGGGTTGAGTTGGAGTCAGTACCAGGCTCAGCAGGACCATCACTGGGCAGAGTAGGACTTCAATGTGGTGGGGCTGTGGCTCAGACAGGGACCAAGCATAAGAGCCTCAGCTGAAAACAGGTTCCACAGGCAGCGTCCAGCGCTGACAGCGGCCTCCTTTCAGCACAGATCTGTTGGGGAGCTTCCTCTCCATGGCCAGCAACAGGATGACAACCACCCTTGGCTGCACTGACTCTGAGGTCAGCATTCACTCCATCTGTCCCCGGGAGAATAGATGTTCCCAGGGCACTTGCAGCAGCCTTCTCAGAACCTTGGACTTAAGCTTGCTCCTAATACATTCCTCCTAATGCCAGCCTAACTATACCATAGTTCAAACCTTTTTCAAAAATCCCTTGGAATAGTCAAAATATTTATCTGGTTATTTTGAGGCATCAGTGACATGTTTGTGAAAGGCAATATTGGAAATGTTATTCTTTGCAGAGCTAAGCACTCCAGATAGGAGCAGTCACTGTGCACATATAGCCTGCATAAGGAAAAAACATGCAGATTTCACATAATGCTAAGTGGCTGTAATGATTAGCACCTGTGCACTGTAAATTCAAAATCCATAGTAAGAAAGCTTGTAGCTGAGTTCTACAAGCATGAGAAGCATGCAATACTGTCCTGTTTAAACATACATTCAATAAACCCATGCTCATCTTCCAGGAAACGGCAATTGAAACAGCAAACAGATCTCTTTTCTCTGCTGACAAGACCACTTGTATTGTCTCTTCAAGCTGATCTCATCTGCCACAGTGCATGTCATGATGTCCATCTTTTCACTCCTTCCTATTCTACCTAGATGGAAAACTCACCCTGTAAAAATCATATGGCTACACAGAATGTCCTCAGCTACATCTTTTTCAAGCCAGTTAACGAGCTCTTTAGCCATTCAGGATAGCTGCACTTGACACAAGAACTAATTCCTGGAAGGATTAAAAGAACTAAGAAGTTACTTGGACATCCAAAATAAGTTTTACTCCATTAGGCTTTCAGGAAAAGCAAAAGGTAATACTGGACATCTTTAGCATTTAGGGAGTTGCTGAAACTTTTATTTCAGAGATATTAATCCAAATTTGATTTTGTTATGTTACACATATCTGAAATTAGGAATAGAGAGCTTGCATAATTAGAGGTTGCGATGGAAAGCTACAATTAATGTAATTTTTACTTTTAAGTGCATTAAACAGAACAGCCATTTTTTGACATCATCTGACACTAACTAAAAGCTGACTGTTACTAAGGGAGTGTAAAGAGAGAAAAGTGAGAAGATGTGAGAGAAGTAGTTCAACTTATCCCCCATTCATGATTTTAAAAATTTCTTTAGAGGTTACAATTCAGACAGATCACAACATAAAGAAACAAAACAGAAGTCATGACTCAAGTAAGTACTAGCCTTTGAACCTGGCTTCTATCTTTTAGATGATGAAATTAATAAAGTAATACCAGCACTAACTTTTACAAGCATTAACATTTAACAGGAATTGGAATACCAGAAAATTTTTTTGACATTGGGAATTTAAGAGCTCATATTAAGACAAGTCACTTCCTTCACCTGAGAATTTAAATGCTCTCACACGGTCTCTCTCCCTGGCCCTCTCCCCATTTCCTTCTCCCTTCATGAAGAAATCTGTTGGAGTTGAAATACCAGCACCAGTATGAGACATTTAGTCTTCTAACAAAAAAATGTTCTAATAAAGGTAGCAAATCTAATGAAAAGAATTTAATTTTGCACTGTCTTCATCATGTTATTCAGCATTTTACTATTAATATTTCTGAAAACAGAACTTGTGTTCCAAATGACAATTGCTTCCATAAGGATTTGACCTTAGATTTCAACCCTAATCTTGCCAAGGACAGCCTATAGATGAGTTGGGCTTCTGAAGGTGATGTTAAAAGATTCCTGCTGAGAACATCTAAAAATTTGTTGATATAATAATGTAAGGGGACTCTTACATAATCTACTGTCAGAAACAAAGTTATCTTTTCCTAAGTCTTTTGTGGTAGAGCTATTCCATGATTAGTAAACTTCTTACTTTGCCAATTTTTCACATGAAAAATGTCCTGCTCTTTCCTAATATATTCTTCACGAGCTTGAGTTTTGCTTGAGATCTTCGAGCACTTTTCTGACCCTAGCTTGTTAATGTGAAAGCTTTGTTACCATATGAAAGCAATGAAGCATCCTTTGTGGGAATAATTTTTTTTCAATTAAAATGAATATTACTAAGTGTTCTTGGAGTTGTATCCTTCTTATAAAAAACATGAAATCTGACATAGACAATTGTTTGAAAAGTTCTCTCCTTTTACAATACAGGGCATATTAAAAGGTTATATGGAATTGTTTTCGTACTGTCTTCACTTTCTTTTAAAGATTTCAG
Source organism: Steatornis caripensis (assembly GCA_013398225.1). NCBI lineage: Eukaryota > Metazoa > Chordata > Aves > Caprimulgiformes > Steatornithidae > Steatornis > Steatornis caripensis. The sequence goes on from VZSC01015401.1 coordinate 364,894, forward strand.
GTGATGTCAAGGCTTATTCCAATATTCTGTTGCCTAGTGTTTTCCAGTTTGACCCAAGACACGAGTATCAATTTTACAGACAATGGAAAATTTGTTGATCTACATTACAAATGTCATTTTTTGGCTCTTAGCAGTAAACACAGTCTTCAAGATATCCTACTTATTCAATACTGCAATTTTTGACGAAAACTCCTTCTGTTATACTTTTTCCCTTTTGGAAACTCATACACTCATGAATGCCCTCTGACTTGAGGAATCTATGGCAACACTTATCAAGACATTCTCCATCAAGTCGAGAGACTGACAGACACAGTATAAGCATTAATCCTCACCGGGATACTCAGCGACATAAACCTCTGCTTTACAAGCCACAGGGGACCTCTTGCCTGGCATGCTGCTGAACTGTTGCGTTTTGAGGAAACAAACAGTAATCACAACTCCTGGGCATAATGGGGTTTCAACTTTGACCCCCAGAGAGTCTCTTGTCCGTATCCTTATTTGCTCTGTTCCGTGAGATCAGATAGATGATTTATTGTTAATACTAGGTACTGTAGTCAGTTTTTATTCTGCATACAGAGCATAAATACATTTAGAAGCTTGAGCACNATGGGGTTTCAACTTTGACCTCCAGAGAGTCTCTTGTCCGTATCCTTATTTGCTCTGTTCCGTGAGATCAGATAGATGATTTATTGTTAATACTAGGTACTGTAGTCAGTTTTTATTCTGCATACAGAGCATAAATACATTTAGAAGCTTGAGCACTGTGTTACAAGTTTGGTATTCTGGCATAAAACTTCTAGGGACTGGATCCTGTACTGGAGTTTAGTCTTGATTTAAGCACATATGTTTTCGACAACGCATATGGGAATAATGAGACTCTTTAGAATGGAATTCACAACAAGTAACACACCAGGAGATGTCTGAAGTAGCAACAGGAAATGATCAGAAGTCCTGGACTTCTAAAACGCAATTTTTTCAGCTCAGAGTTCAAGTTTCTTGGTGTCACAGGTTTGTGGGGCAGGGTGGAAGGCAGGGCATATCGGTTTGCGTTTCGCATTGCAGACAGGAGAGAAACACATCCTACATATATAATTAGGGTTTCTTGCCTCTTGGATAGTTCACATTGCTGTTTTATTTTGTATTAAGCACAATTTTAGTAAGATACAGATTTTTCTTGGTTTTGTTTGCATTGATTTGGGTTTGTTTATTTGTTTGCTAGTATTAGACAGAAGATTTCTATTTTTGTAGATGATCTAAATTTGAACATTGAGGAATTTCAGGTCCTGCATATTTATGTTATGGACTGATTCCTATGGATGGGGTCTAAGAGAGGGTAGGGTATTTGGGATAATATTTTGTCTCCTCTTTCAGATGTTTCCATCATCCACATTAGATTGTATCCCTTTAAAACTTCCAGAAGCCATGGAGGTTGCACACAAAATTGTAATAAGAAAAATAAATGTTTATTGCACCTGATACACAGCACACTGGAGAACAGTTTTTGAGCTGCAGACAGCATCTGCAAGAACTATGTCAAATGCTGAGATTTTCTGAAATTTCTGAAGTATGCAAACTTAAGCCACAATATCTCCTGTGTGGCAATAGTAAAAGGCTATATAACTGAAGGGAACAGAATCATTAACAATATGAAATTCCTTGAACTCCTGCTTATAGCTTTAAAGAGTGTTTAGGGAAAAAAATACACATTTTCATTCCCTAAAAATGGACCATGTTAAGCTTCATTTCCTTGCTCATAGGTTGCTTAACTCCTGCAATGAGTATGTGCAACTTTAATTATGTCTTCTTACAATGAAACACAGACATATGTGCTGTATATTTTATTAGGCAAAATTATTCCTTCTTAAAACTCCATTAAATTCATTTTATGGTAATATCTATCATCTGCCATGTATATAGGCAAAAGAAATATGTTCTAACAAAAACACATTTGTTTTAAACATGTTTGGTTTAGATTTACGTAGTGTATATTTTATTGTTGAACAATGACATTTTTGCATTATCTTATTGCTAGTACTATCATATTATTTTATATAATATCTTTAGAGTTTCACAAAAACTACTGTGAGGTTCAAAGGTAATGAAAATACACAGCCATGTGTTCTCAGTGTTGTTCCGCACACAGACTTTTTATGAGTTAAATAGGAATTAATTATAACTTAGAAAGTTTCAATTTCACTCTGTAATTGTTGATATACTTCCTAAATCTCTAAACAGCAGCACTCTCTCAGGATATTCAGCAGTATTTGGATTATTAGACTTTACTATCTTTTAAAAAACTAAACCAATTGCTGAAAGGATAACACGTATAAGCATAGTTTGATAATAGACTTTGATTTCTTAAGTACGCCATGATTAAGTATTCAAGATATACTGCCATATTTTATTTTTTATTAGAGTTTGCCTGTTACACCATTTTCAGACTGCAAATTATTTAAGTCAGTTGAACATTCTGCCTTGAATAATTTATTACTATGAAATTGTAAATTGTAATATTCTGTCAAATTCCACGCAATCCAGTGAAAATAATCCAATTTATTGAGGGTTGATATTATTGGTTACATGAATTTCCCCAGTGACTTGCAGACAATACTAAATAAACTTTATTGTAGAGTAAGAAAGGAAAAGACAAAAGTGAGCAAGAAGTCAGGAAGTAAACAAGCCTAAGCCTTTTTTTATTGATGCAATGAAATCATTGGCATTCCAAGAACATGAGACTTTGCCTATTTGCCATTTAATTTGATATAATGTGTCAGAGATTTTGATTAGACTTTAAAACAATTGTCTTTTAATTGACTTTTATTTACATAGCAGTAACTGACTCTAGTGGTTAGTTCTCTTATGAAAATTAGTGTACAATTTGCATGAGCTAATAAAAAAGATTGTATTCCAAAATGAGACTGTTTGATTTCTTCTTCAAGTAAAAGAAAAGATATGTTGAAAAAATAACTGTAATCTTTCTTTCCTGTTTCAGTCTTTCTGAAACCATGACAGATACAAAGCTTGGATGATTTCCAATAAAACATGGAAAATATTACTTTATTAAATTTAGCTCCAATAAACTTTATGGAACAACATTTTTTGAGTAAGGTAAATAAGATTTGGCCAAGGAAACAACAATTATGCATCCTTTGGAAAAATAAACTAACAGACTGTCTGTCATAACAGAAAGGATAAAACAAACTTGGATTCCTGCTGACCCATATGGGCTGTTCAGTATCAGCCAGGGATAGTGTTGTGGCATAACAGCCCATTCCATAGCGAAAAAAAGTGAACACTTTGCTCTCACAAGAGAGAAATACCGTATTTAACACACAATTTAACAACTATGAAGTCAGTATAGTAATGGACTATTTATTCGAATAAGTAGACAATTTACAGGCAAGATTACTCATTCTGTGCTTGTTAGAATGTAATTAGCTATGCTTCTCACAATCTTATGTTTATTTCAATACCTAACTCTTCTGTTTGAGATATGTCTGACATACATACTCTAATTCTCCATTTAAACTGGACCGATGCAGAGTAACCATCTTGAAAGTCCATGGATTGCAGTAGGGTAATGAACAGAAATGAGCATTGATGATCACAACAATGGCTTTCCATTAATGCTGCATTATTTTATTTATTAAGTAATTTGTTTTAAATGGAAGATGAGATTTACATCAGACAGGGTCAGATTTTCCTTACTAATTGCAGAGTGGATTACACTGCCTATGAAATTATGTCTGCATTCTGCCTTTCCAGAATAAAAAATTTGAAAAGTAGAACTACTGCACATTATGGTGAGATATTCAGATATAGCTATTTCTATTATTCAAATGGCTGCTAGTGCAAAAAGCTTCACCTTGTTCTAAAAACTCACTTCCATTTACTTTCAAGTACTGTATCAACACTTTATTTTTCTTCAAAAGAAAAAATGAATTCAAATATTAAGTTACTTAGTTGTTGTCTTTCTTCTTGCAGATCGGACACTAAGGAAATCCTTAGTTATTTAAACCACCTAAACTATTCAAACAACAAGCAAATCTGAACTGGATACCAATTAGTGAAAATAGTAGTTATGACTGCTTCCTAGTTTTCCGGCCACTAGAGGGCAAGGTTTTTCTGTGTCTTTTTCCATGTGAGAAAGTTTGACTTTCAACACAGAGCTGTTACTTCCTTTAAAATGTACATGGCCTTGAACATGCCATTCTACCAGGTACATATGAACTTGAATCCTTTCACCACTGTTGAACAACATTCAAGGAACAAATAAATTCACAAGATGCCTACATAGTACAAGTGTTTTCTTAAGTCAGTGGTCATAGCAAAGAGGAGAGAAGATAAACTCATATGACATCAACGTATGTTAACTTAATTCCTCACTTACTTTGAGTTTGCAACCTGCACCTTTGTGTCAATTATGTTATTAAACTCTTTAATGCATCAATAAATTGGAATAACAATGTCAAGTGCTTCAGATGTCCGAAATTTGAAAGGCAGTGTTTATTCTCAGATCAAAAAAAGTCAGCTACAATTTTTATCAAAGGAAGTATCTAACCTTCTCTTTGTTTTTCTTTTGCTTGTGAATTTTCCTTTAGTTTTCTCTAGAGCATACATTTCCCCTTCTTCCAAAGATGCATAACCTCTCACTTTTTCCACCAGAAATTTAATCCCATTATTCTTTGGTAGTCTAACACCCTGATTTTTAATACATTCTGATTTTTTTGTGTTATTTTTTGGGGAAAAAACTGTCTCTACTTATAGCCTCCAGAGATTTTAACTGATCTTCCTATTTGCTACTTCTAGACAGGTTGGATATTACAAGGCCCTATTCTGAATAACTATTATTTTAATCAATAATATTCTAGGGTCTTGCCTATATAACCTATTTGGAACCTAGTTGTCATTGCTCTTTTCTTGAATATCTTTTATCAGGTCCCATTGCTAGCATAAACTTTGGCATTGCCAACTAAAGCATCATTGAGCTGAGTAAATCTCTTATTATAACCTCTCTCAGAGCTGTTCCACCTTCTTTGATAATACAATGGGTCTCCAATTATTTCTTTATGCTATTTAGTCCTTTATTTTGTATCATTCTTGTCTGTTTTTCTGATAGTGGATTTTTTTAGCAGCATTTTTGAGAATGAAATATTTCCTTCACGTCTTTTCCTAAAATTTGTTCATCTATACGCTAGATTTCCTTGTCTAAAAAGCTGTCTTCATAGCAGTGTTATGAATGGCACAATGAATAAAGCAACACAACATTTGACAGATACATCTGTAAGCATAAATCTAAGTTTTGTAGCACATATTTTCTCAAGTTTGGTTTGAAAGAGCTACTTAGAATGTTATCTGTGCATCCTTATGGTTTCTGATATTAACCTGCAATTGCTCTTAATGTCAGTCCTTTTTGTATTTGACATACATCTCAATCCCTCCCAAAACAGAGATGATTTGTGTTCTTTCTGGTAACACCCATGTGTTGTTAGGTTATTTTTTGGAATGCTTAGCCCGTGGAAGCTGCGTACTTCTACAAGAATTGGTGTTCGTGCCAGGCAAGCTTCTCTCACAGACATCAGTCCCATGGCTGTGGCAGCTCTTGCACATCCATTACTACCTCAGCTCAATCCTTGTCTTGGGAGCTCAGTGGACCACTTTTTCTCTGGTCCTTACTCCTTGCTCTGGTGAATGTAAACAAATTATTTGAAGAGAACATTTTAATTTGCACAANACTACCTGAGCTCAATCCTTGTCTTGGGAGCTCAGTGGACCACTTTTTCTCTGGTCCTTACTCCTTGCTCTGGTGAATGTAAACAAATTATTTGAAGAGAACATTTTAATTTGCACAAATTCTTAAAGCTGTTATATGGTCCTCAAGAAAGGTCATCCAACAGGCATATGAAACAGAAACACTGCATGAATTTAAGCAAGAAAGACTACAGAAGCAGATTGGTTTGTGCTGTAGGAAAGCTGTGTCTGTAAGGACTGGAAGATAAAGGCCACAAGAATGTCTTAGATGCCAGATACTATCTTTTTATCTTATTATATTATCTTCTGTGACATATCTTCTTTAAGAGATAAGATATGAAAAAGAATTGAAACCCTTCTATATGACTGATATTTTACCCTGGAGAGGTGCTCATGCCATGAGTGCAGTAATATATCTGTGGTCAAATATTCTGACTATCAGTAGCCCTGTCAAGTCAGCAGTTGTACTGTACCAGTGATGAAACCACTCTAACTGGAAAGATAGTTCTAACTTTTACAGCTACCACTTAGTTTACCTACAACTATTCTGAATTGTTCATACTGTCAAAAGTGCAGTTCTCCAATTGAAGAGAAATTTAAAATATAATTTTCAATTAAATATTATTTTAAATATGATTTTCAAATCAAAATGTAACACTTCCTGAGTAAATCTTATTGCTATATATAAAAACATGAACAGTGGGGGACCGAATTACAGAAAAGCATTCTCTTAATTTGTATTCCATTCTAACATTCTGAGTTGTATATAGACTTGGGAGAGAAATAGTAAACTATCACCTCAATTGAATGCATTACTAATACCAGTCAAAGTAGGAAGCATTCTGTAACATTCCATATAATAAAATATAGTGCAATATGGTCTTTAAAATACCTTATATAAACATATAAACTACCAATAAAAGGAACATAATGATTGATTGTCATTTGGTTGAAAAGACAAGCAAGAAAGGTGAATGCATTTGTTCACCGCTTGCCATCTCCTTAAATGTAAGTCATATTTAGGGAATCTAAGAAAAGTGTTCCCTGACTTTAGTTGATCAAACGTACCCATAGGTATTCAAGTTATAGGAAAGAGGTTGTTGCTGATAAAGTTTTACTTGCAGAAGGAAAACAAACTGTCTTCGTAAAATGATTTTCAGCAAGGATCTAAACATGCTTCTACCTCATATACAAAATACCCATGTTGCATTAAATATTGAGAATGATAGAGAACAACCAAATTAAATGCTGAACGTTAATGCTGAGGCTGGCTCCCTGAGGCGACTGAAGTCACTGGTCCATTGCAGTGGAGGAAGGATATAGACTTCATCTAAACCCAATCCAGCAGCAGCACTTGCCCTGTGCTGGTTGACGAGCAGAGCAGTCATTACCATTCAGCTATAAGCAGTTATATGCATCTTAGGAAATTAATCAAGGACTTGAACTAGCAGACTGTGTCAGAAAGTCCTACTTCTTTTGGCACAGTTTGCGAAAAAACATATAAGCATTATCTCAGTGGGAGACCTGAGTGTTCAGTAACACTAGACTGCTGTTCTTTGCTGACTTTGCCCCATCAGTTTACCACGTATCTCGAGAATGATCATGACAGTATCAAATGCTGCAAAGTTATCTGGAATATAGTTTGAAGATGGATGAATGAGGCAAGAAGTTTTCGCTATAGTCACTCAAGTCCTATGCACTACAAAAACCACACAAAATACCTGGCAAGTAAGAACTTACATGCATGACGTGAGGTTTCTACAACTGTAATAATTTCATTGTTTCCCTTGTTGGAAGGCAGTGTGAAATGGAGGAGGGAAAATCTGCACAGCTCTGCTCTGGCATTTTAAAATAGAGAATCTGTTCACCACTCTCAACTACTTTTAGAGCATTGTTAGGTCTATTCCTTCCTATTTATAGGGAAAACTACTTTTGTTCCCCATCCATTAGTCTGGTCATCTCATTACAGAAAGAAACGAATGATCAGTTTTGCTCATATAAAATGTGTGGTTTAGCTATCAGTCCTTTTAAATCTGCAGCACCTTCGGTGAAATTTCAGATAGTTTTGTATTAAATAATGTGTAAAGAGTAATATTCATTACAACTATTTCCTCTTTAGTGTATAAAGCAGTCTCAAACTTCACCAACCTTCAGTGTGTAGTTAATACGTTCTACCCTAACAACCAGATTAGTTGTCCATCTAGTAAAAGTTACAAGTACAATTGCTTTTGTTTACTCCTAGCATTTTGATTTACAGTTTGAGTCACTTAAGGACAAAATTATGAGAGTGTTCTCTTTTTAAATAAAAAGGAAGTAACAAGATAGTTTGTTATAACTAATTCATATTGTCTGGTTCCTACATTTTTCCTCTTGTGTTTATAAGAACTTAGTGGCATTGTTTTTTCTTCCCAAAAGACTTAATTAAGTCTTTTTAAAGATGCTTCTGCTTCTTCAAGTGTCAAACAAAATCTGAAAACTAAAGGCTCAATATGCAGCATCATGAAAAAAGAAGCCATCACCTTGAAGCATTAATTTCTTTCCGGGAATTTGGTCTTTGATTTTTTAAGATATAGGATAATATCCTCTATTCCATTTCTCCCTGTTGTGAAATTGCTGTCAGACTTTTGTGTGTCGGTGAATTTGTGCACATATTCATACACGAGCACGTACAGATGTGAACAGTTAAACAAAATTCACATAATGAATTAACTTTCTCTAAGAAGAAATTTCTAACAACTTTTATACAGCTGTAGTTAGAGATGATACAGAGTACCTCAAAATGCAACAGCTATTCAAACAGTGAGCAAGATAATGGGTCCTGCAAGACGCTGCAATGATTGAGCAAGATTAAGCTACCTGCTAGCTAGAGAGCAGTTAATGGAAAAAATCTTCCTGTCCTTATGTATCAGAAGGAGAATTAATTTAAATCACTAGCTGTAAGTTATATGTATGCAATTGCTGTATCTCATCAGAAATTCCAAAATTCTGCTCTTTAGTCAGACCAACTGTGTGAAACCAAATTCTCTTGGGCGATTGGAAAAATGTAACTTAATTTATGTTCCAAACAGGTTAAAATGGAAGCAAGAAGGAACTCCAGATACATTCAGCAAAGGTGTAACTCATTACAGTCCTTATTAAAGCAATCACAGTCTCACAATACATTTCAAATAAAAAATTTTAAAAGTATATTGTTCTAAACAGTCTGACAAATTTATTCAATAAATCATACAAAGAGAACGACAATGAAATTCCAGCAGGGAAATCCTTGCTGTTGTTATAACATACGATATCACGGACATACTTTGCAAGCTTTGTATTATCCCTTTTCTATCTCATTTACAATTTCTAGGTTTTAAAACCAGTTCAGTAAATGCTCATGTGCCTCTCCAAGATGCACAGTAGCCGTATCACTGGTACATCTGCATGATTACTCTTAAGTCTCAGTGGTAGCTGCTCTCCTAATGAGCCAGGATAAAATCATTAAAAAGTAATTGCGTGAAGGCTTTACAGATAAGTCTTTACTCTGGGACAAGGCAATCCTGACAGACTGTAATATTTTTAAGGCAATATACTCCTCCCTTCCTGTTTAATGAGTCATAGATTTTTAATCTGGGAGTTTTGGTGATAGGCAGAAGGAACGCACAAGAGGTCAGTCTGGAGGCATCTGTATGTTATACATGGCTGTATTCAATAGAGACAATAAAAAGGTGGGAACCAAAACCAGCTCTCAGTCTCCCCAGAAGTTCTGCATTACCATCTGTGTTATTGTTTCCTCTGGTAATTTTCAATCACAGTGCACAAGTCCAAATGTATGTTTGCTTTCAAATAACGGGCTGCATTTACTACTACCCTTTAAAGTTAAGCAAAAACATACAAAACCAGGACTTGAGTTACACAGCAAAACTGGAAGAAAGTCTAATTCTAGTTTGTAAAATAACTGAGAAAATAATTGCAGTAGAGGATTTTCCATCCTTTAAAGATGGAATGCAGCTGTATCATGGATATATAAAACCCACTTCATGTCACAAAAAGAAAGAGGACTTGAAAGATAACAATTCCTTACAGGAATTCAAATATTCTTAGTATACTACATTCATAATTAAACACGGTTCATCCAACAATCATTTTGTAATAGTGTTCTATGAAAGTAGGAAAAATAACAGATGTAAAGCAGGTAAGATGTCTCCCAAAACATGGTGAGGAAACCCACGAAAACTACAAGAAGATAATGACACTATTTAGAAGTACATGATCTGCTTCTCAACTCACAGGCCCACATCACTTCCTAAGAGCAGTTTGCCACACACATGCTCCACTTTCACCATGCTACTACCAAAATGTCAAGCTTTTAGCATTCATTACATTTCCTTTGCATGGCATTGCATTTCCTCCAGTCCACTGTACCTCGACTTTGCCTGCTTAAGCTCATAACCCTGTCAGGAACAGACATCCAGTGAAATAATTTGGTGAGCTGGAAAAGAGCAAATTTTTGAAATCTTTGAAGTACCTCTTAGCTGTAAAAACGCTAATTTCCCAGTTCTCCATAACAAGTTTTATCATCTCTTGATGAGAACAATAACAAGAGCAAATAGCATTGCAGGGATCTGAGTAAAGTTATTTTCATACAAGTTGAGTCAACTTACTGTGATTTATTCTACAGATATTGGTGCATCTCAAAAAAATGCAGGCACATAACAAACTTATGCTGACTAACTCCCCTATGGGTTGTATATTCTGTGCAATGCTTTTATTACTTTATTTTATTTTATTTTATTTTATTTTATTTTAATTTTATTTTTATTGTTTTGGTTTGTTTTATTATATTTTATTTTAATTTAATCAGATGAACTCCCTTTTCTGACAAACCAAAAGAAGAGTTTTTGCTTGACAGGGAAGATTGGAGTGTTGTACTTCCTCTGATGGTCTTTATCTACCACTTTTTCTATGATTTAGATCCAGAGGGAGAAAGAGACAACCAGTAGTACCCCAAATCCTAGTAACAATGAAGTTTTTTGGGTTTACAGTGTCTCGACTTGTAGTCTTCAAAGCAAACCATAGGAAGCTAATCCGTTTCAGTGAAAACCCTTAAAACAAGGGTATGAAAAAATACATGGATATGGATATGGAAACGGAAATGTGCATACCATTAGTTGACAGTATTTCTTATTGTAGATATCCACATACACATTCTAGTACTTTCTTAACTTCCTAGCTACAACAGCTCATTACCCTGAACCCTTTCCGTGATAAGCAATTTTCAGTTACAGTTTTTATGAGAAAGGATAAATCCTTTCTGTCACTTCTCAAGGCACATTTAACTTCTCCAACTGTTATAAAACAACTGCTGCTTGTTTTCTTTCACATACCGTCTCTCACCACACCTATGCTGAAAGTTTTCTTGACATTTATGATACTAATGGCATCTGTCCTGTGCATTTCTCCTTCTGTGTTTCCACCCCTCCCCACCACTAGCTTATGTTGTACTACAAAGATCTGCACTACGAAAAGGAAACTCTTTGGCCATGCCCTGATGCTACTTATTCGCAGGAGTTGCTCTATGAAATCTTCATCTTAGTACTGGAATACCTAATCAAAAGGAAGAGATTCTTTCATTTTTTTTCCCTTGTCTTTAGAAAATAAGACAATTTGTTACATCAACACGAGACCATGCTGTAATAAGTAAAATTTTTATTTGTGGCAAGAGGCCTACTGAAAAAATGATCAAAGTCTGAAAGAACTGGCTATTTTTAGCATCCCATCTAAACCTAAATCTAGAAAAGACTGTTATGTTCAAGGGAGTACACACCTATTGCAATATCTCATGGTATGGATTTGATTGCTATTCTATCAAATACAACAACATACAGAATTATGGTTGAACACATTTCTCATGTTACCTGATCTACACATTTTTCTTATGCTACAGTACAGGTCTGGTAGAAAGGCATTTTATTAAAGTAGCATTTTTCTAAATGATGCTATTAAAATGTATAAAGCAATTTCTTGAGCCTTGTTAGCTAGACAAGCTGTTCTTAAGATTAAGACCAGGAAAGAGTAAATGACTAAAAAAGTGGGCTGGAAGCAGAATTTACTTTTGCACCTGCCTTCAATATAAATATTTTTATGTGACCTTCAACAATTCTCTCAACTATGACACATTTTCCCCTCTGTATAAAATATGGATTACAATTTATTACATCTTTGCACTGTAAGGATTGAGGCCTTGTCTTACAATGAGCTCTGCACATTTCAGGCTTTGTTCAAGACTGACACCTGGCCCAGCTCATACTCAGTAGATACAGGGTCGTTTAGGGAGTAAATAATTTGTGAGTTCAGAATATGACACACACACATAAAACTTCAATCCTATTCTGATCCTTTAGATCAGACTGAAAGGACAAGCATAGTAAAAGCATAAGTGTTTATGCTTTATCTGGACCATTCTTCTCTTATCCATCTTACAAACTTCAGCTGAAGTGATATATTTTAATTATTCTTCTATATTCTGTTTTTTTTTCTTGAGCTACATAATTTAAGTCCACTCATGTGTCACTGATGTTATAGGAAAAATTGATCAAAATTCATAAAGATCATGCATTATTGTAAACTTATTTGTTTTCTGATTTAATCCTTGGAGGATTTAGCCTTTACAGAGATAATTGGTGACATTTTCAACAGTCTGCAATCATCTCCAATCATCTTCACTACTGCTGGACATTACAAATTGCACACTGAAAGTTAGTGATTACCGAGTTTCTTTATGCAACGGAGAACATTCAATGCCTTAGAAGAACTAACCCTAGCTCCTGAGACTTCTGTTTTGATATTATATCTAGGCTGTCCACCCCATAAATGACATCACCCATCCTGGCCACAGTCATATGAAATGTTAAAAGTTTTTACAGAACCATGTAACTTCACTTTAATAAATCTGTTCACCTTCAGGGTAGGATAGGAGGATATGAAACTTAGATGAACTAACTTTCCACCAAGACTGTGGCTTAGTGCATGCTGACCAATCTGTTCCTCTTCAGAGTGCCTGTCTACAGAGACACTGTCATATAATCACTCTTGCTCTGTAGCCTGCAGGACTGACTACATCTTATTTCTTTTTCTATATGTTACAATACTGATCAGGCTGAAGCAACGTCCCTGGTCACAAAGATATACACTCATGTTCCAGGGGCACTGAAACTTTCATTCTGTTCTACATTTTAAGCTTTCATCTTCAAAAATTGAAGATAGAAATGAGTGTGAGAAAGTTAAAGCAAATAAGGTTTCTGTAATTCAAGGAAAATTTCAGGTAAATATACGGAAGAAATTAAAAAAGGAGTGGATAAAAAACAGAATGAAGCATTAAGTTCTGCAACATCTTTATCTGTTTGCACAAGAAAGAAGAGAAAGCTTTCCTAGAAAGCAGTTAATGTCATTTCTATAGTGTGCCTTTCAAGGTGAGCTCATGTTTATGGCAGACTTATACTGCCGTATATAGTTCCTTTTTCTTCCTACCTCTGCCATACCAAAAGTAGAAAGATTTTTTCTTAAAGAAACTCTAAAGTATACCTACAAATGAGAGCTAATGAGGTCTTATGACCTGAAAAAATATAACAAATTTCTGTCTGCCCCTGTATCAAGGAGTGAGAAAGTCTCTCCATTTCAGTGGGTGGTGGAATAAAATTCATTACAGATTCGGACTTGAGCCATAGTCCTGTTCTGAAGTAGACATATTTTACTTTACGATAGCTATGTTCTGTATTTTTGTGAACTGTAGAACTTGTTCATCTTCTTAAACTTCATGTAAACAAACCTCAATGAATAATTAATGTTCAGCCTTAGAAAGATGGAGATGGACACACAAATGCTCAGATTAAAAGTCTCAGAAGAAATGTGTCTGGTGATTGAAATGTAGCTTAAGAAATTGTTTAATTTTCATCCAGACAGTAGGTGAAGCAAAACATACAAGCCTACAATTTTTACCACCAAATTGATAGAATAAATTTTATTTATACAGAACTTTTAAAAACATTTATCACATTTGAGTTTATAGCACTAGTTTAGTGCATTCTTTGTCTTCACTTCTACAGCTTTGAGTTGTGCCACTCCACAGAATAATATATCCCTCTGAAAGGACTGTCTAGAAAAGCCATAAGATTTTATTCTATTTGAAAACACAAAACCTTTAGAGAATCTCAATTCCATCTGTATGGGCGTTTTCAGCTACTACACTGCTAAATCGATTTTAAAGAAGCAGCTTCCTTCTGTCTGCTTCCTACAGATGTAGATATATCATCATGGAACTTAAGTTATATTTGGACTTTTAATGTTTAAATAATTTTTTTCCAGAAAAGCATTAACAGGCATTAGACTGACAAGAAAGAGGAGAAAAATAAAATTAGCATTAATTAAGTGGAGTAAAGAAAACCAAAACAAGTAACATTTATTATACAAAATGGCTTCTAAAGAGCTATGACTCTTCATCTGTGCCATACAGGAAGGACAATTACTGGCAAAAGCAGTGGGAAAAATATCTCTGAAATGGTCTGTCTTACTGTAAAACATGTTGCATAATGAAGGTTGTTTTCTGTTTTGCTTCTGTGAGCAGAGACTTTTTTGGTTACAAAAATAGCAATGTTCATTTCTTTTGCAGTCCAGCAGAATCTTGAGTAACAGAGATACACCTATTGTTTAAGAGTTTTAACTGGTGCTAAGTAATTCTTTTTTATTCCTCATTTTAAACCCATTTAATATGTATCTGTTCCACAGCCTATCTTCCAGATTTTTTCAAAAAGAAACATACTATGTTGAATGTGGCTGTATTGAAGTTGCTTTGGTGTATGTTCATTTTTTGTCTCCATCATAAAGTATAAACACTCTACTGAAGTGAATTTTAGGTAAGTTTGGAAGTCAGGAAAGCTGTTTGCTGGAATTACTTCAAGGAGTTCAGGAGCTGCAGACTGGATATTAAATCAGCATCTCAATAAGCTAACAATTGTTCTCCCTGGAAGCTTATGAAGGACTGAAATAGAATATCATCAACCACTCAGGAGCAGAATTTGCCCCAGACGAAATATAGTGAACTACATCCCCATTGATACCACATATGCTTCTGAAAATGCTGAGCATCCCCAAAGACCTTTGTCATAACGTTAAGCATGGCTGCATCTTTCACAGCTGCACAGTAAAACATGCTAAAAATAGTGACTGAAGAGGTGAAAAAGATTAAAAGTTTGACAAAGTCCACAACAATTCCAAATTCAACCCTGATCTAAGACGCCAAGCCTTTAGGCCTGCTGTAATGGTTTGGGCATGCACTTCCCTTAATGGCAAATCCAAATCCCAGACACTCTGAAAGAGCATGTGATGCTCTCTACAAGAGGTCTACCCAAAAGACAGCAGTAGAAAGATCAGATCATTTCTACGGTGGCTGTTGTTACTGACTGTAATATGAAGTTTGATGCCTTTACCTGAATAAGTAATGACCTAAATTGATTCACTGGTGTTTCAGCTGGGAGAATTCGTTATTTGTTTTATTAAGGTCACAAGACTAGTTCATTTCAGCATTTGGTTACATCAATACTCTGTTTTAACAACTTCATTTGAATAAATATTGTTCTGCTTAAATTGAGTGGGAGCTGGAATGTAAAACTCTTGCTGTTTAGTTACTTTCACAAAGTGACTTTTTTTGCAGCAGCATGCCACCGTTTTTTTTTTCTTTTTTTTGCCAGGCAAAATATTCTAGCTTTTTATGACAGACAAGATAGCCTATTCTGGTGAAACTGCAAAAAGATGAAAGGAAAGAGCAACGTCTGATAACACCTACCTACATTGAAGAAGTCATAAAAAATGCTCTCAAACCGATGCACTGTCTGAGAGCTGTTAAAACAAAAGCTTGACATGTACTCTCAGGTATTAACCCACACACCATTTCCCATTCTTTTGATTTCCCTTCAGTTCTACTGCAGCAGTGCTGAAAAAGTTCATGATTAGGATTGATACTAAGGGCCTGTTTTCACCAATTAACTGCTGTTGGAAATGATATGCGATGTTTGCCAAGCTGCAGTCTACCGTTTCAAACATTATTAGTATATCCCATTCCTAGATTTAAAGCTCCTTATAGCAAGGCAAAGGTTAAACTAGTCAACAAGTTAGGATTACTGGAAGAGGATTGAGAAACAGAAGATAAAAGGCCTAGTAGGACCACAGGAGAGAAATCATCTGGAGATGACTTACGAGAGACACTTGAGAAACTACTCAGCAGCGTGGAGGAAATAGAAAGGCGCTTACTTTCAAAGGTGATGTTGACAACTCTGTATGTCTAGGGGGAAATAGAGGGCCTGGAAGAAGGTTCTGTGAGATTAATATGGTTAATATTTACTGACAGGACCATATAATTATAGTGATGGACATATGGATTCCAAGAACATGCTCCAGGAAGAGAATTTTTTCTTACTGACATATAACTTATGTCAGTTAAGCCAGACCTTCTTATTTTGAGACCTCTATAGCTACCACAGTAATAAAAAAAAGGGCCAAATTCTTCTATTTAACGGATGTTTTTACTGTAGCAAAGCCTACTACAGGTTTGTTTTTATCTTTCTGTAGTCAGAATTGGTTTTTTTTTTTAAGTAAGTATGTAGATTTTTTGTGTTTGATTCCGTTACAAATGGAAATTAATATCTTTCTCAAGGGAGCAGAAAAGGTATGGTTTCCAACAACTTTCTTATTGAACCAAAACCAGATCTTATGACTGCGGTGATACTATAGTGTGAAGATGAATGTATAAGGGCTTTAATTTGTCCAGGTGCTAATGCACTGTTTCTGAAAGTTGCTAGATGCAGAGTAGCATTGGGCAATAAATCACTAGCAGCCTATGTATGTGGCAAAACCGAATGCATTGTTAAATTTGCAGAAACTTTTTTAGTTACTCTACAATGACTTAATGTACTATTTGCCAACAATATAGAAACAGAAATGTTGAACTTTATTACAGAGCCACAGAAGATTCCTGGTCCTTAAGAAGTAAGAAACTTGCCATATCTCAAGAGTGTACTGTATCTTTTGTTAAATACATCTAAGAAAGCTTAAATGTAATTAGAAACTAGCTACAACAAGGCTTTATTTATTCACTCTTGTTAATTCCTATGATGGTTTCAACCCTGTTGATCCCAGTTAGTACATTATATTGAATTCACTGGGCTTGTTATTTGTGACACTGATATATTTACATTCGATATATGCCTATGTGGAGGGGTGAGTGTTAAAGAATCACATTATAAGGAAACAGCAGTTTGAAGACTTTTGTTGAGACTTCCACCATTCTGAAGTTCAAAAGAACATCATAGTATGGAGCTCTCTAACAACAGAGTGTGAATGCCCCAGAAACTTGTGTTAAGCTCGTCCTGCACTTCTCTTTAGTAGCACCACTCTTACAGACTTAACTATGTCCTTTTTTTCCCTATTATCCTTTGCATCCACCTTCCTGAAGACTGTTGCATAGACAATCCGTTTTCCTGTTCCTTAAAGGATTACCCAAGCATGGAGATGAACTCTGAGATAGTCTTGTTGCAAGAGGTCAATGAGGAGGATTTATTTACATTGACTACTTGTTCCTCTGAAAGAGCACAGGAAAAAAGTTTGTGGTGTACAGTATTCTTTTACTACGTTGAAAGATTGCTCATTTTGGTGATCAAACCTTAGCGACAGCTCAGCATAATGAAGGGTGAAATGTCTCCCAATACACAAAGCTGGAATTTGCATACTCTGTCAGGTGTATGCCTTCAAAACATGATGCTGGACAGGAAGAAAATAGGTCTTCAAAACTCTTGTAATGCTTATTAGACAGTGTTATAGGTGTTTGCTATGACAGAGTGATCTCTACCCAAACGAAAGGCAAATATTGGTAAATATTAACTAGTATCAAATTTTTCATGCTTCTGGATGCTGCTCATCCACATGGACTGTGTGGAAATGGAACCAATGTCACCACTTTAAGCAAAAGATTTTAAAAGATTAATTAGATGCCATGTACTGGTAGGCATGAACTAGTCACAGAAGAAAGGGTAAAGCACCTGGATGTCTTCTCCCAACCTGTGCCACAGGAGTCTGGGCAGCAACATCTCTCCCTTTTTACAAGGCAGTAAAAGATGAAAAACTTTATCCTCCCTGTTTACGCAATGTGCAACATATTTCTGTGTTACAGGCCTATTTCACCAGAATGTACAGGCCTATTTCACCAGAATGTACAGGCCTATTTCACCAAATGTATTTGATTTAGCATAATACCCAGAAACCAGGGAAGCGCTTAAATGTCAAAACCCCTTCTACGACTGATGTTTCGGAAGTTTATCTCATATTATAAAGTTGTTCTATAGCTATATGGCTCCCATGAGAAAAAAGTCATTTACCCTCTACACTGAAGCACAATTGCTTGAATATATTCACAGTGACTAATCAGTGTTGAAGAAAACAATAAGCTGTAGTTTCATCCTCCTTACTGTGGCCATGACATGATTTAAAGTGTTGTTTTTTCAATCTTGACACTTAGTCTATGAGTCCAAGTTACTTGAGGGGGCAATCAGAACTATGTTGCTTCATCCAGGAACTGCACACGATGCTCGATTGCCCTGTACATCATGAGCTCGTTTGGTGCCTGTGTGCCAACTCACAGCTTGCACCGGGAGTCACAGCTGAGGCAGAGGGGAGTCAGGAGCCTGACAGGTCTCTGGCTCTCCAGCAAGGCTGCTGAAAATGCCGACCTTGCCCCTGTTTGTGCCGATTGTGGAGGGAACTTAAAAGCAAAGCGAATTACCTCTGCTGCACTTAAAATGGGTACAAGCAACAATTGTTCTGAAATCACCAAGGCATTAGGTAGGTTTAACATTAGCTCCAAGGAGAGGAAAACACNACAGCTCGCACCGGGAGTCACAGCTGAGGCAGAGGGGAGTCAGGAGCCTGACAGGTCTCTGGCTCTCCAGCAAGGCTGCTGAAAATGCCGACCTTGCCCCTGTTTGTGCCGATTGTGGAGGGAACTTAAAAGCAAAGCGAATTACCTCTGCTGCACTTAAAATGGGTACAAGCAACAATTGTTCTGAAATCACCAAGGCATTAGGTAGGTTTAACATTAGCTCCAAGGAGAGGAAAACACCAGTTTTCAAGATGCAAGCACATGTGTTTTGAGACGCTGTGTGCACCAAAAGCAACTCCTAAATTCTGACTAAAATTTCAAGTACTGTGGCAAGAGGGTTGTTTTAGAATAAAGCCCAGAGACTAAATGGCCTCAGTCCCACAGCCCTTTCTTGAATCTCCTACTGCTCTGCCTCCATGCATTTCAAGCTTACCTTGACATGAGGAGCTGGTGACTGCCATGGATGGTGATGGCCCGTGCAGAGGAGGGACTCCCCTGCCTTGATGCCCCTGCAGGGAGCTGTTGGTGGGCGACTGCTCCCTCTCTGGTGCCAGCAGTGAGGCAGGGCACAGTCAGCAAGCCAAGATGCGGAGCAGTTCCTGTGTTGGGGAGCCACAAGGCCCAGGGACACCCAGGAGGTGGCCAGGCAGGGCCTGGCAGCCAGGGCCCCTGCCAGGGCAGCCACAGCCCTGCGCATTGGGCACCTCCCTGTGGAGAGGCTGATGCCCGGCTGGGCTGTAGGCCTGCAGGTGGGCCCAGCTCAGAGTGGCCCATGGCTGGGCAGTGCTGTGGGGAGCTGGAGATGGACTCTGCTGCTGTGTCGCTGGGGCAGAGGGCAATGGCCCCGGGGGGCTGATGTGGCGTCCTGGGCCCTGGGCAGGGTGGGGAGCCCTGGGGAAGGCCATCCCCAGGCACCTGCCATGCACCCTGCTGCTCTTCAGTAGGGCCCACGGTGCAGGCCTTGGGGTGACTCTGGTGACCACTGGGGAGAAGCAAGAAAGGGGAGGAAAGGTAAATATATATTTATATTTTTAATGTTTTCTTAGAGACATAATAATTTAAAATAATTTATTAAATTATTACTAGTTGTTTTTATTACCATAAATTATAAATTATAGATGAATATTGAAGAAATAATTACCCTTATTTGTCTCATCACTCTCAGGTGAAGGCCGTACAAAAGTCCAAGGTTTTTCCTTCAGCGAAGAGCCTCCTCCCAGCATTGCACTGCAATCTCCTTTGACACGTCTTGGAAATAGGCAGCCTTGTTTTAATATAGGCAACACAGTATTCTGGGTTTTTTAAAAAAAGCAACTGTCTAGCAGTTCTTCTACTTGCAATGGTATGTCCAGAGTTACACAGGCTCTGTAGCTTTCAAAATCTGAGATTTAGCCTGTTGTTTCTCTGTTCATGTGTTCATATGTTTATTTCTGCATCCAAACCCCAGCCTTATGCAAAGCATTAGAAAGAAACTGGTTTTTTTTCTCCAATGCCTCCACTCTCCCAAAATGTACTTAAGAGGATCTACATTGAAAGTTAATTATCTCCATTGTGTTTATGACTGAATATACTGTATGTCTGCCTCACTAGACATTGGGATATTCAGTGATAAAGAGATTTACTGAACTCAGTCCACAAAGTCTACACAAAATAATGCTTCAAGTTCATCTTCCCCTTATCACTCCTCCCAGAAACTTCTCTGCAATTCTTCCATTTTCTGTGGCTCCCAGGAGTGGTAGCCTTATTTGCTGAATCTTGGACTGGCAGCTGCGATTTATTCACTGGCTTCCATCTGACTTATGCACCAGAACCCTATCAAAAATATGTTTAACAACAAAGAATAAAATCCGTTCAAGCAAGAGACATGTCTGAGATTACACTTTAAGTTATTACCCCTAATAATTCTATTCTATTCTATTACTGTTTTGTTTGTTGCTTTCATCGTTTACAGCAGGTCTAAGGTTTGTCTGTAACATGCATAAACAAGATTCATGGAATACCTTGCTTTTTAAATGTTTGCTGGTAGATATAGGCAAAAAAGGTATTTTTGGTGAGTTAAAATAGCATACTAGTTCATTGGTGCACCAAACAGACCTGGAATCATTCCTCAGCTGTAACAGTCTCAAACTTCTAGTAGTTCAGAGCAAAGAATGTATCTAAAAAAATTGTGTTAGCTAGTGTTCTTTAGGCAATTTTGGAGACTATGTGTTAATGTATCACTGTACATGTTCAAGACACCTTTATAGAACTCTCTTGCAATACAGTTATTAAAGTATACACAAATTCTGATCAGTTTTTCTTTTATGAAAACACTCTTTACCATTAGAGCTGTAGAATTACACCCAGTCACTTATGAGCAAGACCCATGAATTATATATGCAGCAAGACTTCTGGTTCAGGAAAAGAATATTCTCAGAAATGGCAGTCAGCCTTGAATTCAGAGTATCAGTAACTGATAAACATTGATTACAGCCCTAGTTAAGCTTTCCCACTAGCCTTTATTTTAAAAACACCATTTTATTTCAAGACTCTTTCCTCCCTCGTCTTTTTCTTTAGTGTCCTTGTCAGCCTCTGGGTTTGTTGCTGTCTACTAAATTAAATCATAGAATCATAGAATCATAGAATGGTAGGGGTTGGAAGGGACCTCTAGAGATCATCTAGTCCAACCCCCCTGCTAAAGCAGGTTAGCCTAGAGTAGGTTGCACAGGAATGCATCCAGTTGGGTTTTGAATCTCTCCAGAGAAGGAGACTCCACAACCTCTCTGGGCAGCCTGTGCCAGTGCTCTGTCACCCTCACAGTAAAGAAGTTCCTCCTCATGTTCAGGTGGAACTGCCTGTGTTCCAGTTTGTGCCCATTGCCCCTTGTCCTGTCGCTGGGCACCACTGAGAAGAGTCTGACCCCGTCCTCTTGACATCCACCCTTTAGATATTTGTGAGCATTGATCAGATCTCCTCTCAGCCTTCTCTTTTCCAGGCTGAACAGACCCAGCTCTCTCAGCCTTTCCTCATAAGAGAGATGCTCCACTCCCCTAATCAACTTTGTGGCCCTCCGCTGGACTCTCTCCAGTAGTTCCCTGTCTCTCTTGAACTGGGGAGCCCAGAACTGGACACAGTACTCCAGATGCGGCCTCACCAGGGCAGAGTAGAGGGGGAGGATCACCTCCCTCGACCTGCTGGCCACACTCTTCTTAATGCACCCCAGGATGCCATTGGCCTTCCTGGCCGCAAGGGCACACTGCTGGCTCATGGTGAGCCTGTTGTCCACCAGCACTCCCAGGTCCTTCTCCGCAGAGCTGCTCTCCAGCAAGTCAACCCCCAGCCTGTACCGGCACATGGGGTTGTTCCTCCCCAGGTGCAAGACCCTACACTTGCCCTTGTTGAACTTCATCAGGTTCCTCTCCGCCCAACTCTCCAGCCTGTCCAGGTCACGCTGAATGGCAGCACAGCCTTCCGGTGAGTCAGCCGCTCCCCCCAGCTTTGTATCATCAGCAAACTTGCTGAGGGTACACTCTGTCCCTTCGTCCAAATCATTGATGAATACGTTGAACAGGACTGGACCCAGCACTGACCCCTGGGGAACACCGCTGGTCACAGGCCTCCAACCAGACTCCGCACCACCGATCACTACCCTCTGCGCTCTGCCATTCAGCCAGTTTTTGACCCACCTCACTGTGCGCTCATCTAAGCCACTCTTCCTGAGCTTTCCTATGAGGATGTTGTGGGAGACAGTGTCAAAAGCCTTACTGAAGTCAAGGTAGACAACGTCCACTGCTCTCCCCTCGTCCACCGAGCCAGTCATGCCATCATAGAAGGCTATCAGATTGGTCAAGCAGGATTTACCCTTGGTGAATCCATGTTGACTACTCCGGATAGTCTTCTCCTCTTCCATGTGCTTGGAGATGAGTTCCAGAATGAGCCGTTCCATCACCTTTCCAGGGATGGAGGTGAGACTGACTGGCCTGTAGTTTCCCGGGTCTTCCTTCTTGCCCTTTTTGAAGATTGGAGTGACATTGGCTTTCCTCCAATCTTCAGGCACCTCTCCTGTTCTCCACGACTTTTCAAAGATGATGGAGAGTGGCCTAGCAATTACCTCCGCCAGCTCCCTCAGCACACGTGGATGCATCCCATCGGGACCCATCGATTTGTGCGTGTTCAGTTTGCCTAGCTGCTCTCTAACCCAATCCTCATTGACCAAGGGCAAGTCTTCATTTGTCCGTGCTTCCTCTCTTATCTCCAGAGTCTGGGAGTCCTGAGGGCCAGTCCTAGCAGTGAACACTGAAGCAAAGAAGGTATTCAATAACTCTGCCTTCTCCGTGTCCAGCGTCACCAGGTCACCCGCCTCGTTCAGCAGCGGGCCCACATTTTCCCTAGTCTTCCTTTTGCTCCCAATGTACCTATAGAAGCCTTTCCTGTTGTCCTTCACCTCCCTTGCCAGGTTTAATTCCAGGCAGGCCTTAGCCTTCCGTGTTGCATCCCTGCATGTTCTGACAACAGTCCTGTATTCCTCCCAAGTAGCCAATCCTTTTTTCCACATCCTGTAAACTTCCTTCTTCCCTTTGAGTTTTTTTGCGACCTCCTTGTTCATCCACGGAGGTCTCCTGCCTCCTTTGTTCGACTTCTTCTTCATCGGGATGCACCGATCCTGAGCTTGGAGGAAGCGGTTCTTGAATATTAACCAGCTCTCTATGGCCCCCCTGCCTTCTAGAGCGCTAACCCAAGGGATTCCTCCCAGTAGGTCTTTGAAGAGGGCAAAGTTAGCTTTCTTGAAGTCCAGGGTTCTAATCTTACTTGTAGCCCTGCTTCTTCCACGCTGGATCCTGAACTCCACCATCTCATGGTCACTGCAGCCAAGGCTGCCCCCAACCTTCACATCTCCAACCAGTCCTTCTCTGTTTGTTAGTATCAGGTCCAGGGTCGCTCCTCTCCTCGTCGGCTCCTCCACCACCTGCGTTAAAAAGTTGTCACCAATGCTCTGCAGGAACCTCCTGGACTGTACATGCCTGGCCGTGTTGTTTTTCCAGCAAATATCAGGGTGGTTGAAGTCCCCCATGAGCACCAGGGCCTGTGACTGCGAGGCAACTTCCAGCTGTCTGTAGAAGGCCTCGTCAAGTTCCTCTTCCTGATCAGGTGGCCTATAGTAAACACCCACAACAGTGTCACCTGTATTGGCCTGCCCTCTAATTCTTACCCATAGGCTCTCGACTCGTTCTTCATCCACCCCTAGGCAGAGCTCGATACATTCCAGTTGCTCTCTGACATAAAGAGCAACTCCACCACCCCGTCTTGCTGGCCTGTCCTTCCTAAAAAGTACATAGCCGTCCATGACTGCATTCCAGTCATGCGAGCTGTCCCACCACGTCTCCGTGATTGCAATGAGATCGTGGCCCCGTGACCACGCACAGATCTCCAGCTCCTCCTGTTTATTCCCCATACTGCGTGCATTGGTGTACAGGCACTTCAGGGAGGTAGTCGAGCACGCAGGTTTCCCTGGAGGGATGCACAAGTATCCAATGTCGTCATACCTATCCTTGAGGTGGTTGAAAGCCTGCTTCTCATTTTGGAAGGCAGGCGAGAAACCTTTGTTGCTGCCTTGATTGTCCTTGCTTATTCCCCAGTCGATTGCAATGGCATGAGTATTGCCATTGTGGACCCCACCCCCCGAGTCATTCAGTTTAAAGCCCGCCTCACCAGGTTGGCCAGCTGTTGCCAAAGATCCCCTTGCCCTTTCTAGACAGATGGAACCCATCCCTCCCTAACAGATTAAAGTCACTGAATCCCTACAAGCATTCATTATTGTTCTGCGGGAAAATAAACAACTTCTTGAACTACTTCATATTCCTAGAAAACAAATGATGCAGTATCAGTAATACTCCTCTGTGAACTGAAATATACATCTTAAGCCCCTGACACTTATTCTATTTTCTTCAAAAGCTTCTTTATTCAGAACATATAATCCCACTGTCATTAAGGAAACAACTGCTTGGCTACTTAGTATCTCACAATAAGTGTCACATCTTTTGCCAAGGAAAGGATTACCCCATTGTAAAGTCAAACGATAGAGATCTAAAGCAAATCCAAGGCAAAATGCCAAACACAGTCAAAGTTAAAGAAGCTGTGAATCAGCAATACACTGACATACATAAATAATTAGAGGAATTTATTTTGTTTAGAACAAGCAAACAACTCTGCAGTGATGTACGATGTGTTTAATTATTTTCAAAATCTGCTACTTCACAGATACCAAATTACAAAAACTACTCTAAACATCACCATCTTTGGCCTTGTGCTCCATATTTTAAAAAATGTCACAGATTTGCATCTAACACGTCTTGCTAGCTTGGCAGCATGCCTTCTGATTGATTGTTGCAAATTCCACAATTATTTTTTAAAAGATGAGCCAACTTGATTCTTTCTTGCAACCTTAAGGCATCAGTCAAAGTAACACTGTGTTATGCTGTATTACTACTAATAGTTGTTCATTTTTTCATCAATGAGATAAAATGTTGCTATCAGAAGATTATCTGACTATATGTAATTCTGTTGTACTTATTGTATATGTAATTTAAGTGTCTGAGTTAGGCTTCATACCTACACTATTTTTGCATTTTAAAGATTTTTATAGAACTCTGCCTTGATGCTTTACCCTCTTAATTGCAATAAACTGTTTAAAATATACATGTTTTATTCTGCAGATGAGTCTTGTATAGCAGTTCGTTCAAACTGTTAAATGAAGCTTTTAACATGATTTTAAAGTCACATGCCATCTCATTTTCTTCACTTTCATTCACTTCACTTTTATTCTTAGCTAGTACCTGAATCAAATAGGTTTTGATTTGTATAAAATTTTGTATAAAATCTCCTTTTTTTCCTTTAATATTTGATTATTTTGCTTTCTCACTGCAGTACAATGTTTCTCACTAGCCAATGACAGCTCCAGGACTATGTTATGGGAACAATTCTGAGGCTGAGGCATTAGACTGCAAGGCAGGAGAAGATTCAAAGGTCACAGGAAGTTTAGAAGAGCTTTTAGATTAAGCTGTATTTCCAAGACTGTCGCTGTGCTAATGAAGAATATGGAGTGAAAATTGCAGGTATTTGCAAAACAATTTAAGTAACACTTTGTTTTGAATTATATCACATTTTACCAAATCCAGTAGCAACATAAACAGCACTGTAAAGGAAACACATCAAAGTTGGTAGAAGAATGGGTCCAAGCAGTGAACTGGTGTCATTTCCATTCTTTTGTTATTCAGTCATTCACAGGATTAGGAATTATGATACTTTTCCTTATTTTACCATTTAGATTGCCTCAAATGTTGTGGGAGTTGTACATAATTCTTAACTGTTTTGAGTTTTAGCATTTGTAACTTTAGAGATGAAAGGTAAGAGAAAACAGCATGGATGGTCATCATATATTAAGTAAGTAAGTGGAATGCAGCCTGGAAGTTAACTTTTTAAAAGCAATTCCATTGAGCCATAGAAAATAGTTAATGCAGAAATTGTCACGATATATTCTCTGGGCTCTGACATAAACTTGCAGGAAAATCAGAATGGAAGCTGTCTATACACAGGTTTACTACTTGAAAATATTAATTAAATCTTCCATATAAGATCCTGAGGATTCACAATGACAAGTGTCAAAATGCTGCATAGTACTTTCACGAGCCTGAATCATTGTAGCACAAAGCAATGTGGACAACATCTCATTGTATTCTTAAAAGTAGTTCTGTAGATGGCATTTTGTCTCTCATTTGTCACGCTGAACATATGAGATTTGTTGTTAGAAACATGTGCTGCCAGAAGCATATCTGATTTTCTTCCATGGCCTGTTTTTAGGGCTTTTATCTTTAAAAAGAAAGGCTAAACCAAAAAAGTATGGCTGATTGATTCATTCATTCTATTTCCACATGCAGCTATTAAGAATATGGTATGGATGTAGCAACAGGTTTTTCCTGGACAGTATTTTTAAACATGAAGTCTCCTAGATGTAACTGAGTGTATGATTTTTTGATAGAGATATACTAGTCTTTGAACCAGAGTGCAGCTGAGTTTGAAGGCCTGACAGTTAAAAAAATACTTAAACTGAGAATATTTGCATTAAAAATATATAAATTTTAATTCTGTACAGTATTTTGACAAACGGCAAATATTACCAGGGTATTAGCTGGTATTCAAAGACTGATCTTGGAACTCATCATGAAGTTCAGGCCATGTTTGTGATGTGTGCAATGTGGTATGTAGCTGGAGGAGTTTTATTTGGTAATGTTACTCAGTCTGTGTAGACTGTAAAGAAATGGACTTTATGCAGTGTAGAAATTGGGCAATTAAGTGAGTTTTCTTAAAAGACACAATACTGAAATTAAAGATTGCATTATACTTCCCTTCCTCAAGTATAAAGTATACTTCATGCTGAAGTATCCCAGTCATTTTAAAGACAAGGCATTAAGCTTGCACTGATATACCTTTAAGCAGCTGAGCTCAAATACTTGCCTTAGCATGAAATCAAGTAATACAGATTTTCATCCAACTCTTGCATCTTCTGTTTCTTGAAACAAGCACAGATGGCAGGGGATTTTCTAGATTAACAATCACCTTCCTGTGTACCTTCTATCTCCAGAATAAATTGCTGATAAATCTTTCTACTGTTCTTTCCAAAAGCTTTTAAAAGTAGAAGAGACCATATATGTACAAATTATTTTAAAATAACACTCCTTAGAGAAAAAAAGTATTATTCTGAAGCTCTATTCAAAACAGCTATTCACTTGATGCGAAATGATAATCTGTGAAAGCGCCACCACTATGCCTCAGGTCGAGACTAAGGAAGGTGATGATTACAAGCACTTAAAATAACTATTTTGAAGAAATGGAAGGTCACTGCATAAGTTATACGGTTGATTTTTCATGTGGAAAAGCATGATCTAAATACTCTCTAACTCAGGACTTGAGATCTGGATATTTTCACAGCTGCATAGTATGATAGCCCAGGGGGTCTTAATTTCTAAGCGCTGGAATTAAGTTGTAAGTGAACTAAGAGACTTCATTCATGGGTACAAGCCATTCTGAAGTATCTTTTGGGAGTTTAGAGTAAGTAAAGTTGTTTGTACAGACACAGCTGTAATGTCACTTATTATTACCAACAATTAGTGTGACAGAATTTGAACTAAAAATCCTGAAGCAATACATTCTTGGGTAATAACTCAATTTATTTAGCTCACAGTGTACTTTGATAAAGATCTTGTGTTCATAGAAAATGGCATACTTAAACAAAAATTTTAATTTCATAGATGCAACATTTTCTGCAAATTATTTGGAAGGTAGGGAACATTTGTGCTTTGTACACTAATTCCTCAAAACCCTCATATTTGCAGAGCTCAGAGATTTGGCAGCAGGCCTGCAATATGCTAAGGTTTGCTGATCTTTTGTTTGTATCTTTTTTTGTATTGACATAATTCTGAACTATTCTGTGCAATTTACCTGTCAGAGTGCAATTTTACCAAAAGAAGTCCTGTACTCTGTGTTAGGGAAGAGTCAAAGGGCACCTCCCAGATGTCACAAGTAGAAATTGTGTTAGAACTGCTTACTTATGTACACCAGAAGTAGGAAAGTTTTTTATGTTCTGCTCACAAGAGAATTGAATATCTGGATTTTTTCTTTGTTCAACAACTTCTAGTCAGGAGACAGGACTAGGTTTCATAATCTGCTATCTATATTAATATAGGAAGCTGCTTTTCTTTAGGGCTAGGAGTAGATTTTCCTTTTGTTGCTAGAGTTGTTGGTTCAGACAAGACAGAGCTGCAAGAGATACAGTTCTTAGAGTTCTCTACAATACTACTCAAGTGAATAAGCAAGTTAATTTCTAATTAGTAGAGGAGTGCATCACTTGACATCTTTGTATATTCCAGATTCATTCAAAAAAGGGACTAGCTAGGTTAAAAATGGAGTTGGAGGAAGGCTTCTTCATAAATTGTCTAAATTCTTACCATTAAAAACCTGCAAAATATCCCCTCTCATCTGTGTTTATTAGAATTAGACAAGAAAATAACAGGAGGGTCCAAGACATTTTTCGGATGGAGGGCGCTGGCAGCAACTTTGCCAAAAAAAGAAAGAGAGAGAAAAAAAAGAGATGATAGAAGATGGAGAAATGGTCTGTATTTTACAGCTTACTGCTGGTTAATATCAGACAAACTGATAAAGGTGCAGTCTTTTAAATCCCTTGTTTCTTGTCCCAGAAATGAAGGAGTATTGAAAAAAACTTTAATGGAGGTGTTGACTTACAGAGGTGAACTGGGACCAGTAAACATTACTTTAAGCATCAGAGCATAAATAAAAATATAGGGATTTCTGAATTTGTGAAGAAAACTTTGTGTGCATGGTTTTCTAAAACAAAATTCAATCTAGCTAGGACAGAACCAATTTTCTTTTTAGTAATTTTACTTTTCACTTAAGTCTCTTCTGAGAGACTGCACTCTCTGAAATGAACTGCATGTTTTTCAGACAGCGTCTGCTTCTAGGACCGATAATGCTCGATGTTTATAGTGAGTGCTGGAGCATCAGTAGGCATGGTATGCAGAAAGGCTCTTGCTTATAGTTATTCCTGTGGAAACCAAGGTCGATACTTCATTCTGATAAACTTCTTATGCATTAAAAATGAAAGGGAGGAAAAGTGGTCATATCTGTGACCCTCCGGAGGGGAGGAGTAGGTTGGACAGGTGACCCAAACCTGACCAAATGCAGTATTCCATCCCATGCGCATCATACTCGGTATAAAGCTGAAGGATCCTGAGGGTCACACTCTATTCTTCTATGGCTTTTGTCCAAAGAGGACTCTGTCTGTTTCTTCTGCCTTTGATCCCGATCCATGCATTCCTGAATCTAGTTCCCATTTGCTGCTGAGTCCAGTCTGGGATTTTCCCAGGGCCTGCCCTGCAGTGTCCAGGATGACGTGATCGTCATCGGTGGAGGGGGGAGCTCGATATTGGTTTTGTATATATTTCATTTTTTCCCTGTTATTGTTATACATTTTTGTTATTGTTTCATTAAAGCTGGTTTAACTTTTCCAACCCTTAAGTCTCTTTCCCTTTTCTCTTTTCCTTCCCCTTTTGTGGAGGGACAGGGTTAACAAAGAACATCTGTCATCTGTTTAATATCCAGCCCAGCTTTAAACCATGACACCTTCTCAGTTCCTTCCAATATCTTTGGTACTCACCAAGAGTCTTATACTTCAGATTTTTTATTCTAAAAGATACCTGAATTTATCAGCTCATAAAGTTGGCTATGAATCCCTGGAAAAAAATAAATACTCACTTGATTAAACAACATTTGATGATAAACAACTGGTCAGGGTGCCAGATAGCCTATTTTTGCTTCTAAATCAAAATCTTTCAACTATTGTATCATTTGCTTAGTTACCAATCACCCACAAAGATTACACTGGTGCCACAAGCTTCTGTAGGTCTGAAAATGTAGAACTACTAAACATTGCTTTCAATTTCTCTCTGTTGCACATTCTGTCTGGTGAATAGGAAATTATATCAGTGCGTCACAGAAATCTTCAGCCTGAAATGATAAAGATGAGAGTAAACGAAGAAATACCTGTAGCAGCTACAAGCAGAACATTATTCAGGTTTTTAGAGCCGGGCAAAAAAAATCTTTGTTCAGATATTTTCATTGGCCTGAACTGTACATGCCACAGGGCTGAAAGATGTAAAAAGTTGCTACTATGTTGCTATTAGTTCTCATCCTGGTGAGTGCCTTAGTTCTGTCTTAGACTACAACTTTGTTGCGACTTTCCTTTTTTCCCGTTGTGTTGAACTGCTAGAACTCCCAAGAAGTAGTGCTGACAACCTCTGAGTTGGAACAGTTTTCTGTTTCCCTCTCTGATCTTCACTGTCTGTGCCACCGCATCCTGCTTCTTCACCTCCCAGTGGCTGTTGCCGATGTTTCCAATGCCATCTTGTTGGAGCTTGGCTCCTTTCTGGAGTCATCTAGGAATGCAGAAGAAAAAGGCAGAAAGAACCTGCCTGTGCTCAAAATGTCACGATGTCTTTGAGCATCTGAAAAAGTCTACTTCTGCTTTTTCTTGTATCCTCATTCAATGAATGAGTACCTAGTTGGTGTTTGAGAGTATACATCACAGGTACCAAATGTTGTGTCAAATGAGCTGTGAAATATAGCAACTTTAATGAGGAAATAGGGAAGGGATCAGACCTGACAACTGACAGACCCGCATCAGTGAAAAATCCCTCTGACAGTTGAGTTTATTTTGCCATGTTAGCTCAAACGGCAAAATTATTTGAGATTGGGAACCGCTGTTGAAA
Source organism: Steatornis caripensis (assembly GCA_013398225.1). NCBI lineage: Eukaryota > Metazoa > Chordata > Aves > Caprimulgiformes > Steatornithidae > Steatornis > Steatornis caripensis. Next base: position 395,866 of record VZSC01015401.1, read on the forward strand.
AATTGAACGTTGGTATCTGAATTCCAAGACATGACATTACTCTCTCCCACTGATACACAACCATAAACAGTAGTGAAGTCACACACCACAGAAGGCACAACTACAGCCATTTGTGTGCAGGCAGGCAAACAGACACAAGCACAGACACGCAGAAACAAATCAAAGTTCTAATGGCTGAAGATGTGGAAACAGGAAGTATAGGGAGCATCTGCTGGCAGCACCGAACTATCACAAACTGACTTCTTATCATGTGAATGCAAAGTGAAATACATTCTTTCTACAAAATGTGTATATAAATTTTGTTAATAATTTTCCCTACAGTCAGGCCCTGGTGTGTCTATAGCTTATATTCCAAACACGCAGTGAAGCATTGAAGAAATTGAGCGTCCAGTCACAGTTCAGTGAGGATGATTCTTGAAGATAGTATCTTCCCCATTATCTTGTCCCTTCAGCTCATGCAATATAGAACAGAATTGTCAAAGTTCATTAAAGAAAGTAAACATGTTGCTTTGCAGTGGGGAACAGAATGACAAACTTCAGAAATTTCTTTCTATTCATTTTGGTTCTCTGCTGTGCTTGGTTCTGGGACTGCACTTGCCTATACAGGCTGACTCCAGGAAAGCACTTTAGTCAAGTTTTATCTTTAGCTGATACGTAGTTCAACTTAGGCCTGTTGGCCAAAAGTGGTTGGGCCACAGATGTGACAGTGTTATTCCAGCTATCTCATGCTTCCTGTGCTGCATGGGAAACACGAATAAGCTAGAGAATTTCTGAAGCCGTTCTGACCCACTTGGAGCAGCTTCTCTGTTGAGTTGCTCCCCATGCACATCTGTGCTCCTGGATTCAGCATGATAGTCTGAGAAATGAGGCTTGAAATGTGCAAGGAAAGTCCGTTTAACAAGAATGAAGAATAACTCTAGTTATTCTTCTCTATGCTAGCACCAGGTTTAGAGAATAAATGAGACAAATCTCCAAGGGAGTACATAGCAGATGGGTTTTAATTTAAATCAGGTGATATAGGTAAGAGTAGAGACGGACATACAAAGATGATCCTGATTTGTGGGGTTGATTTCAGGTTTTTTGAAAAGGCAGTATCTTTTTATTAATGAAATTGAAAATCAAGAACTACTGCTATATCTACTGTATTTGATGTTCATCTTAATCACCATAACTGAATTGTCTTTGGAAGAGTCATAACTGGTGTGGAAAAGTTTCCTGCTCCTGTTTATAGGAATACTGTATTGTTTCCATGATGAAAAAAGAGCAAGGTAGTATTTTTTTACTTCCATAATTCAAAAAACTTCTCTAATTTCTAAGGGTTTGTTCTTTTTTTAATTGCATCTCCTACTGCTCCAACCGACCTTGAGTCTGATAACTATGATATTCCGTGAAAAATATGGGGATTACATGAAAATAGTGGCATGTATTCTAAGATGAATGCATACATAAATGCTACGGTAATGCAATTTAGATGGATGTTGTGAGCTTAAAGAGGAAAATAAAAGTCGCAGGTTTTATCTGCATGTAGACTTGTTTTTAGTATATGGTCAAAAAAGATTTTTATTCACAAGTTATTAAAGATTAAATAAAAAAGTATTTAATCAAGTGTAGTTGCTCTCATTGAGTCTGAACCGGTGCTGAGAAAAGAATAGTCTTATCTGAACCACAAATCTGCTACTAACCAAAATCAATGAGAAGTACAAAAGTCACCTGAATTATGAGCTGGCCCTGCTAAATAGGACTCAGGTGACCAGCAGCAGATTTAAATTATTGGATTGACTCCAAGATTGGATGCATACTTTACAACTAGTTATTGATCTACATACATCATTCTTTTCTCTCTAAACATAATGGTTTTGTCATTCTTTTTCAACTCTCCGGGTGTTGTACAGCTAGACTTATTCCGAAGCCTAAATGTTTTTTTTTTCATACATGCTGTATCCTCTGTTACTGAGTAACTTGCCTTATAATCACTCAGTAAAGAAAAACTAGATAAAAAAAGAGAACTAACCAGGGCTGTTGGAACAGAGTTTATAAAGGTAGATAAGAGGGCGTGTTGAAGAAATTAAGTTATCTTCAATTAGAGCCAAAGTTTTCACTTTTTCAAAGGTATCCTTTCAATGGGCAGAAGTACTTAATCTTGTGAATACTGTTCTGTAGTGAAGTCTAGGAGCAGTACTTTCAAATGTAAATAAAAAAGAAGAACGGGTACATTGTGAATAAGATTATTGTAGTGAACTGCATTTTTGAGGTCTTTCTGAAGGCTATGGACAATGATGTTTCATACGGTAATAAAACAAGTGTGGCATGGCGCAGAACAGTTTTACTTGAATTGTTAAAAATGTATTGTGCCTCTCCTGAGAGGTGTTTTGCAAAAGAGAGGCAATGCCAGAGTTGTCATTGTTCCCAGCTGAAGGTCTTGAAAGTAATTTTTCACCCATAGTTCTTGAAAGCTTTGATAAGTCTTGCTTCTGGAATAAGTGAATAATAGTTAGCAGCAAGCTAAAAATACTACAGTGAAATGAATGAATACTGAAAACAACTAGCAGAGGGGTTTACTGTTCCCTTTTTTCATTTGTTATCCTAACAATGGGAACTGCAACACGTGCTTAGAAAGTAATAAGCGTATTCTTGATTATCCTGATTAGATGACCTGATAGAGCAGTCTTTTTAGTAACAAGAAATCAAGCTTGAGTGAGCAGGCACCATATCTTAAATTTTCAGTGTATGTGGGCAAGAAAAGAGGGGAAGGTCTGGAGAAAAAAGACCTTGATATGATCTGCCTGTTGGTGTGCAGCGAGGGTCAGCAGCTCCCTGTGGGCTGGGGTGCCAGGAGCAGCAGTAGGGGTCGCAGTGTTGAGCATCAGGGCAGAGCCCGGCAGCCAGGGCCTGTCCCACTGCCCCCAGCCAGGGAGCAGGGCAGGCTGAGATGCAGCTGAGGACAACCTCAGCCCTGGGCATTGGGCACCTCTGAGGCCATGTTGGGGTCAGGATCAGGACCGGTGAGGAAGGTTGGGCAGGACCAGTAAGACCAGTTGGTGCCTTCAAGGCCCTGAGACTTGTGACAGAGACCTCTAATTTCACCTGGAAGACTGTTATGTGAAGATCACCTTAATTGTTAACTCCCATTGGAACATAGTAAATCTCTGGTATATCCTTTTTCAAGACTGTAAGCTTGCTTTTGTAAAATCATTAGTATTTCTCAGCACCCAGTAAGGATTTTACCAATGTTGTATAGCCAGTTACTGTTCTGAGATCCCATAGTAGACTTCCATATCCTTACACTAAAAGAAGTGAAATGGTGTCGCAGGGGAGAGTGGTTAAGGTTTAATGGTCACTCAAAGAATCACCACCGAAGATATGAGGGAAAGATGATTTTTAATATGAGTTTGTAAAAAATGCGCGACTTTACAGAATTCGATGGCAAGATTCACTCTATTACTTACTGTGTGAAGGGAATGTGAAAGGGAATTGGGTCAGAGTGGTGCTTAGGTGCAACTGTTACAGTGAATGGTGGGGGAAGGGGGTGGCACAGAGAGTAGTGATTTTACAGTGGTTGGATAGCGGAAAGTGAGTCAGGGTCGAGTTGGAGTGATGTATACAGGGTTTAGGGAAAAGGGTATAAGGAGTGCCCTCCCGTTCAGTCCCTAGGTTCAGAAAGGACCCCCTTGCTTTCTAAACTCCTTCTCAGAGGAGTTTAGGTGCGGCTGAATCCACTCCTAGTCCCAGACTTGGTCAACGGTTTATAACTAAAGGAGTGTAGTGTGGGGATTTCAGTGAAAGTGATTTAACATGTAAGTATGGGTCTCATAACAATTAACAGTAGCAATAAATGGTATCTTAACACTACTAAAGTAAATAATAAACTAAATTATGTGATTAGCAATACTTACTCAATAATCAGCAGTTATGATGACTTAGTTAACGATTTG
>VZSC01015401.1:404743-472616 GCA_013398225.1 Steatornis caripensis
GTTGGCCCTATCTAAGATGAATACATACAAATCTAAAATCTGATTGCAGTTAGGATTTCATGGATATAACACATTAGATAAGGCTTAATACTTGAAAATTTAGTATTTTGGACTAGTACTCTGAAAAGATTTTGCATACTGAGAAACGGGATTTCCCTGGAATGCTGAAATCTACTATTGCTATGTTGAATCTGTGCTTTCTCTTTGATGCCTTCCTTTTAAAGTTACCAAGATGTGCTTTTTGTTTGACTAGCTAAACCAACCTTAAACAAGGTTTGTACTCTCAAGGTTGAGGTTAGAAACATTTGGGTTTATTCCTATAATACTTGTTGGCCCTTATCAAGTTTAATTTTTTATTAAATCAAAATAGAAATCTATGAAATCGTATTTTCCTGATTCAAAATGTTTTCTTTTTAGATACTTATTCTTCAAAGAGAATAAATGATGTGTACTGGCTCTGTAAGAAAACTCATTTTTGTCAGAAAACAGCCTCTGTTCAGACTAAAAGTCAAATTGGTCCTACATGCCACTTATAATGGAAATAAAACACAAATATAATAAAATGACTAAATACTAGAATTAAATAATTCAAAAGTTTTAACTATACATAGAGTTTCATTCTGTCACCAAAAACTGGGCTAAGTATTTGTAATGCTGACCTTCTGAATCTGTGGTCTCTTGCGGTAGGAAAGTAAATCTAAAGCCAGAGAACAAAAAAGAAAGTCTGCAATCCTGAAGACATATATGTAAAAGGTTGTTTTTTCTAACTTACTTCCACTTTTCTGTATCTGACATATGCAGATGAGCAGAGTGGTAACCCCACTTTAAGACTAAAGCTGAGCATACTTGTGTGAGTAACAAAGTTGAAACCCATAGCTAATCCTAGTTACAAATTCATAAACTGCTCAGCTGCTGCAACTACAGTTTGATAGTTTCTGCTGCATTTTGCATATGATATGAAAAATATGAATCATAAGGGCAGTTTTATTTTCCTCCCTACAATTCCTTTAAACCTCTTTCTCAAGACACCCCACTGCTTAATGCTAGATGTACAGTTGCTGCTTAGATTTTATTTAATCCTGCCATAATAATAGCTTATCAATATTCCAATCAGTTCTTTCAGAACATCCTAAATGATAATCGTTGAGTGAAATTTATGTATTCATTTAGTTAGTTATTAAAAGGGAAAACCTAGTAATCTCAGAGACGCCTGAACGTCTTTTATAATGTTGTTCAGAGGGAAAGAAAGAAAGGAGAAGACAGATGAGGCTTGGGGTGAGATACTTCCTCATGGTAAGCAAGTCTTTTATGCAAGTCATAATATGCATCAGACATTTTTTGCCAGTTCCACTACTTCCCTGATTCATCTGAATTAAAAGTTATTGTGTATTTTGTGTGTTCCTTATTTCAAAATTTCAATACCAAGAGAGTGTATTTTTAGTGGAAGACATCTCTGGATCTCTGGAGTACATTAGTCACTGTAAAGGAGAACAATTATGTTTTAATTAACCTTTAGAGTTTAAGAGAGCTTAATTATGGCTGATGATGAACAGAGGGAGATGAGGAGATAGCAAGGTCCAAGTAAATGAAGTCTGTACAAAGGAAGTGAATAGGGATGTTTTAACATGCTTTTGACAAAGCAGGCAAACTTAAGTGTGGGGGTTTTTAATCTACTAGAAAAAGATGTTTCGTTTCAGATGATAGATAGTTTTCTTTCACACCATTCAATTGACAAGCTGCTGATGTTACGAGGAAAGAATATTCTACCTTTATGTTTGGTCACATCACTATTGCTCTTTTCTATAGATTATTTAGATGAATACCATGATATATCACACCAAAACATCTAATGCCATACTAGAAATACTGAAAGAGTATTTCTCTTATCCTGTGAACCAATTGGCTGGGGGGGGGTGTGTGTGTGTGCATATTTATAGCTGTTGTTTGTGTTTTGTGGCAATGTAACCTGCATAGATAGACCAGATTCACTTTGAGACAAAGTTTGTAGCTCTCTGAACCTCTTAAGTTGTATAATATCTACTACTGATGTGTTTCAAATCCCTTGCTAAGCTGCTACTCTTGATACCAAGGAACAATCAGGGTGGTCAGCAGACTGGTACTTGCTAGAGAGTAACCAAGAATCCAGCTTCCTGATCATAGGGCTTTATGCAAGGTTGGAGAAGTAAGCTTTTTGGAATGGAAGACATCTCCAGTCTATAAGATAAAGCTGAAGTGTAGGGGTTAAAGTAGCAAAGTAGAGTAAGCTTTCTACAAAGAGTAGCATATTTTATGTGTTTTCCCCAGCCAGCTCTAGTTAGGGGACAATATTATAAAAATCGAGTGAGACATTATAGGGTAAAAGGGAGAATGCGACAAGACTGATGAAGAATATAAGAAGAGGTCCAAATGAGTAGTAAAACCACTCTGACTGACAAGCAGGAAGGAAGGAGGTTGGATTGAAAGGGCAGTCAGCATAATAAGGCTGAGAAAATATAATCAAGACATTATCTCAGCATACAGAGATCTATACTTCAGCTATTTTTACAACAATATCTCTGGGTTGGAATTTCTGGCTGGTTCTTCCCAGCGTTTTCCCCCTGGAGGTGCATATTAAAGAAGAAAAAGAAAAGTGTCACTTCTAGCATCAACCAGCAGTGAAAGATTAAAACAACCTTTTCCCCTCACTTCTCCCACCTCTGCCAGTGAAAAATCAGAATGAGATCTTTATTTGTTATTCTTCAATGTAATATTGTAAAACAATTGCCTTATCAATTTCTTTGTTGTGGCATAGCAGCATGAATGTGGAACACTGAGAGTTAACTAGACCTTTTTGATACAGCAATTACCATTTTTCTTAGAGCTTTTGTGCTAGGATGTAGAAAATGAAGCAGACCTGTTATGTATTTTTCAAAAAACTACTTTAATGAAACATTGTAGTAATGGCAACAAATCACTAACGATAGTTTGCACTCACTATGCAGCCAATTAAAATTCTGTGTAAAAGCATTAGCGAATAATATTTTCTGTCTAATATCATAGATTCTGCCTTAACTTACCTTGTTCTGGTAACTTTCAGTGCTAATGCACTTAACATTTATTTGTCAGGTTGCCAATAGATTATTTTGGAGAATGGAGATGTGTTACATTCTCTTACTAAGTTTCTGGAGTATGTTGAAACTACTGATTTATATATTCTCTGAAAGATAGATAACATACTGTCTAAAAAATAGATAAAATAATACACTCGAGCTGGATAAATGTTTCATAGAAATTACATAATGCTTTAAAAATGATTAATTCTTCATTTCCAAAGATTTTAACTTGATTGGCAGTCCGGCTTATAAAAAATGCATATCTTGAATTAGCATGGTTTTGCAGACCACCAATGATAAATAAATAAATATACAAAAAGGAAGCCATAAGGCTACCTTTCTACAATAAGTTTGGGATCAACCTGTCCTTCATTTTCATTACCACTACTACAAACCTCATCAGCAGAGAGGGATCTTTGTTGTTCTTCAGTACTTCACAGTGACTACTCTCCTCAAGTCCACTTAGTTTGCACACTTTGCTGTAGTGAAATATGCCTCTTTCTTTTAAATAATTCCTCTAGACAAAATAATTACTTTTTTTTTTATAAATGGAGAATACTGTCCCACTTATGATGGCAAAAAAACCTTTAAATGTGTCAAGAATTTAGTTACATGTTTCTTTTGAGACAAAGCATTGATGAGAGAACTGTCATTGGCACTCTTAAGAGATGCTCACTACAGAACAGACGTTGTTGCACTGGGCTCTGTCAAGCGGTAACTCCATGTGTGGAATTCTCTGGGAAGCAAAAATCATTCATACTTCAGAAACTTCTAAGTATAAAGTGTGATGTGACCATGTTTGCACCAAAGAGTCGTTTTTGCAAATCTTTGTTTAGGCTGTTTTGTTCATGTGATGCTATTAGGGAAAAAAATATGGGGTAGGTAGTGCCTGTAATAATGAAAACTGACACATTTTGTGCAGAAGCACAGAATATGAATAACTGTCAAGTGCTGTGAGGACCACCGTAAGGAGCAATCTCCCTACTGGTATGCCAAAGTGACTCTAGAAACCCTTGCCAAAGACAGATCCTCTCTAATTGGCACTTTGTACAACTGGCTCTTGAAACTTAGAGAAAAAGAGACTGACAGAATTATGGGAGCATTATTTTGAAGGACTCAACTCAGAGAGGGGAAGTTAATCTATGCTGCTGGGCTTACTAGGCCTTTGGGAAGACACAAGTTTGCCAGTAGCCCTGAAATAATAGACAAATTTTGAAACAACTAAAAAAAATTCCCACTGAACTGCAAAGCTTAGTCAACAGTTACTGTATTTAGAGACAGGCCCAGAAAAATTCCTCTGTATTTGCGTTGGGTCCACATTGTTTTTTCACAGTGGTTTCTGTGTTCTCTTCAGCTACAAACTCTTAAGTCCAGCCAGAACTCCACAGAACTGGAGTCCAGATCTTCAGAAAAGCCCTTCAGAAATGCTCAGAAAAATTATGAGGCTTTGCCTTTCCTATGTATGTCTGGCAGAGGCTTCAATATATCCCTGTATTTTTTGTTCAGTAGGTTTCTGAGTTTGGAATCCTTGGTATTGACAAACGAGTCAGTCAGGCGCATCAGATGTTACTTCACTCCATACCTGCTCTACATGCATCTTTTCTGATAGGCTGTCAATCATGATGGCTGTAAGGATGCCTCCCTCTGCTGCTCTGTTCAGTCCATCTCAAAACCCATTCACTGCAAGCAAGCATTTTTGCTGTATAACTGCAACAGAAAATTATGATTTGATGCTTGACCTAACCATTAAAAAAAAAAAAAAGTTGGAATGAAAATCTTCCTTTTGTCTTAGAAGAAGGCCTAAACTTTCTGAGATGCTTTAAATGTTCAAGTGTAAAAAGTAGCCACTTGAGAAACTGAAAACTACATGTGGCTAATGCTTAGTATTTCAAGAGACAGTAGTAATGGCAAAGAAGTCTGAGATTATAGTGNGAAGAAGGCCTAAACTTTCTTAGATGCTTTAAATGTTCAAGTGTAAAAAGTAGCCACTTGAGAAACTGAAAACTACATGTGGCTAATGCTTAGTATTTCAAGAGACAGTAGTAATGGCAAAGAAGTCTGAGATTATAGTGTTTGAAATAAGTAGCACTAAACACGGCTTGCTAGATTTTGGAAAGGTGGCATGTTTTAGGACGCCCTGACAACGTGATTCAAGGAAATAATATAGTGAAAATGCAAGTGCCAATGGTTATGCATCTCAATCACTACAGTAGTTGATCAAAGACAAAATTTTAGCGTATAGTTCATTAGAAATTTTTGTGTGGCCGTTCCATTAATCCATTCTTTTCTGTAAACTTTCTCTTTGTGTCCTTGTTCCCTCTTTTTAGCAGCATCTTGACATATTTTGAAACACAATTGCTTCCACTGGACAAAAGATACCATGTCTTTCTTCACCTCCGCTTACCCTGAACACTTTCTTCCATTTCATAACTCTTTGAATGTCACTTCTGTCTTTGCCTCTGTTTGCTCTCTCCACCTTTGTCATTCCTGACATTCCTTACTTAATTTTCTTCTATTCTCAGAGTACCTGTGAACCCCTTGAGATTCTTCTCCTGGTCACAGGAGGTACTTAGGAGGACTGTCAAAGCAGAATAAAGCTGTTTCATCCAAGGACTTTTCTTAGGCTTACTTTGAAATGGACTATAAAGATAGGGCAAATGTCCACAGGTCATCAGACACTAATTGCTTCACTGAGTTCTGTGAGCTGGCAGAAGGGTGATACTGCCACTTGTCAGCTTTTGCACTTCCTTATGAGTCATGTGATGTTTCTTGTTTTGCTTTTTTTTTTTTGTGTGCAAGCGATTGCAAGATTATGTGGTCCTGTGGCATCATTCACCTCAAGAAAGCCATTTCCACCCTTTACATATAGAATTAGAAGAACGGAAATACAATCCTAAAGATTCTAATACCGTAAACCAAATAAAGATCAAACTGTTATTTTTAGGCGCCATGACTTTTCATCCAGTTGTGATATAGGTTACAGTAAATTTCTTTTAAAAATAAAAAATGGTAAGTAGTACTGAGGGAAAAGAGATGTCCACTTTACTTTTATGAAAAGCTACTATTTAAAATGTGACATAACAGTTGTGGTAACGCTTTGCTAACCCTGATTGTTGCTCCACCCTATTGGGCTGGAAGCAACATGTCAAACGATAACATCTGTGACTTCAATCCTGGAATTCTTTAAAACAGGAATCAGACAGGTGTGTAGGGACACCTGTGTCACAGAGGCACAAGACAGTTACACTTTTTTGTCCTTGCAATGTCACATTTTACCTTGCCTTTTTAGCTTTTAATCATTAGTTTAACAAAAAAAAAAGAAACATCAAGACAGACTGTGTTTCTTTTCTCTAACTCAAATTAAGGATACTCTTCAGTAACATCATGCAAGATGCTGTGGGTTAGAACTGAACTACAAATCTTCTGGTAACAGTTGAAAAGAGATGAGATGATACAGAAGCAGAACGTGCATGTTGTGCTGCACTTGCTCATTACTTTTCCACTTTATCCCATAGTCTGTGTTCAGGGCAGTAGTTTGGTGTGTTTTGAAAATGCAGGCATGATACCTGGACATAGAGTCTATTTACTTTCACATGTTCTCTGGACATGACAAAATGAAGAAAAGTAGTGTTGCAGAAGCTTCAACGAACCTCAGCCTCTGGCTTGCACAGTCTGACTCAGAAACTCTGGGTAGGGCTGGGGACCTTTAGCTAATGAAATAGAAACACCACCAGGTCTCTCTTAGCGTTCTTCAAGTAAGAAGGAGGAAAGAAAAGGTCAGATATGGTAAAGAAATGAAAAAAATTTAAAATTCAGCATAAAAGAAGTCTGTGAAAAACTGCACATGGAGCTATAATAGACAGAGGACGCAAGTAGTCAAGAACAAGATGCCATTACATTCTTTTAATAAAGAGCCCATAAATACACCAGCTAACTAAGCTGTCAGGAGTAGTAGATTCAAATAAGTAATTAAACTGTAGTTTTCCTTGTGCTAATTTTAAAAGTCAAATGATTGTTGAAAATCATGAACAATACCTGGGAAAAAAATGGAAAAGTTAGGATAACTTCCCCAGTTAGTGACATCTTGCAATGTACAAAGTAAAATGAGTGAATCAATTTTCAAAATATCAGAGAGAAAAACTGGATGGCAGAAAGCTGGCAAATGCTTAGAGAACCTACACTTCTAGTACACCTCTGTCAGGTGTAATAAAAACAGCTACATGTTTTTCAGTACCTGACAGACATAGGAAATGGTTATTAAATCAAGGGCAGGGTGAGGAGGAGTTGTTCCACCTTAAAGGTGGTAAGTTTTGACTTCTGTTCTTATAATATCCTTTTACAATACTGTAATGGAAGTATTATATAAGGATATATAAAGGACATTGAAAGAGTTTCTTTTTCCAGTACTTCAGAAATGCTTCATTCTTGCAATGGGAAATGCAGCTCATATGGTTTAGTACATTTGCTGGGTACAATATGTGAGTGTTTAGGCAGGGTGTGAAGAGATCACTAAACTGTGGCACTTCTCAAGCGCTTTCCAGGTTCCCATACATGATGTGTTCCCCAGATCTGTCCTGCCTCCAGGTTAGACAAGGCTCAGGTGTTCATACTCCCACCATGTCCCTGATTTCCATGGGAAGGCAGCTACGTGGGCCGGAAGGTATTGGTGATATAACTTGGCCAGGTTCATAGATTTGACAGCTGGGGAATCAGAACAAGGGGTGATGCCATGCGCTACTCCTGCGTGACTCTCTCAGTGTGACCTTTATGGCTAACAAAGGCAAATTCCATCTTGGGTCAAAGTTTGAAAACTCTGGCTGTGTAAAATACTTCTCTCTCTTTTCCTCTGAGTTACACCAACCTGTGTTTCCATGGCAACAGAAATGAAAATCTATTGGCAGCTTGCAGGCTGGCAGCAGATGACAGCTCTCAGTACCAGATTTCAGCAGCTGTCTTTCAAATAACAGTTCCAAGAACCCACTGCAATAACAAGCACAAAGATTGTAGTACAATATTGGCTCCTCCTGTATGTATTACTTAAAAAAAGAAGGAATGTGGCTTGAGGATAAAATTATTATTTGGAGAAAAGTTTTTGTCTCTCTATAGACAACTGCTTGCTTGTGCTTTTTTGGTTTCAGTCCTGCAACGTACACAGTGTGTATAGATGTAATTGTATACTTTCTATGTGATAACTATGTGATAGGGCAATTTGTGACAATCAAAGAAGATATTTGGTTTTGCTAAAGTGAGATAGTTTAGATAAAGAATCTTGCAGAAGGGCTAAAACACTCCAGGATATGGAAGAGAAGGAACTCAAAAAACTTTGGGAAGGAATTTAGGATGTTTTTTCACAGGACTCTTCAAATGTAGATTCCAAGAAAGAAATCTATAAAGAGATAAGAGGGGATTTGAGGATTCTCTGGAGAGCTTCCCAGGAAGGAACACAACAGTAAAGCACTGTTAAAGAACAGGTTTTCACTCTGCTTGTGAGTCTTCCAGGACTGATCAGAAGCAACCACAGTCATCTTGTGGGTGCTAAACCTGTGCACCCCTTACAACTGCTTTTCCTGCCAGCAATAATGCTGGCCTTTTTCCCAGTGCCACTGTCTACTGCGGAACTTGCAATCTACTACTAATTCGTAAACCAGACCATGAGGAAAAAATATTTCAATGTTGTTCATTGTCCTGCTAGCACTGGCCAATATTTATTTTAACCAGAGCTAGAAAACTCCGAGCCAACATGTGCTTGTATATTTTATGAATTTTCCGTTGTATAAGGCTTGTATATGATTTTGCTGGTAAAATTCACCTTTTGCAGAGTGAAAACATTGTTTGACAGTAATTAAGTCCATTTCAATTATGTCAGTATTGCACAAGCCTTGTGAAAGCCCCTGTTCATGGAGAAATTTCTAAGCTGTGTTATTTCTTGTCAGTCTTTCATGAATGTTCCCCAAAAGGTCACTCCAGTAAATCACTTCTCTTGAAAGGCTTTAAAAGCTCTGAATTCTAATCCCAAACTCTTCTGCTCACCTCCAGGACTAGAAAAATGATATGTCACGCAGTTCCTGATGAATACAGACCAAAAGTCAGTGACTTGCAGTTGGCTATTCAAGAACACTGAATTCTCTCTCTGTTGCTTGAATAACTATGAATAATGATAAATGTTTTGGAGAAAAAAGCAAAATGAAAGATTTTTCCAGAAGGAGGAAAAAGAAAAAAGGGTGGCTGTCATTGGCTCAGCGGTGCATTAAGATATTTCATTTTCTGCGGGTGACACTGTTTTCTGTGGAACACTACTGCCTGAACATGCACTGACACAGCTGATTGCTCTTGACAGGAAAACACAGTTTTTTCCTTGCATCTGCGAGTGTTTTGGTAACACATGGTTCCAGCTTCTAGCCCTTCTTGGCTGCATCAAGCTTTCTTAATCTACTTTAGGACTTGAATAAAGAGAGTTGAAGACAGTAAGTTGATCCCCCATGAACATATTTGTGTCACTATACCGACTGTTTCCCAGGAAATAAATACATGTATGAAAAGTCTCCTTTCACCTCTTGCCCTCAAAGTAAGAGGCAATTAATTCGAATTCATGCATGGAATTTTTTAACAACTTCCATGCATTCCAATTGTCTTGCTTCTGCAGTATGAGAATTTCATACCTGGTTACATAACATCATGCCGCTTCAATCAGAAAAAGGCCTTAGCAATTGTATTCCTGGCCTGAATGTCTTGAGTGGTCTATTTAGAAATAAAGTCTAGGGTTGGGAGGCTTCTGCGAGATGCTAGCTATTACTTTATCTGTTTCTGTATACTGCTTAGCATAACATCTTCAGTTAGTCCCCAAACACCCAAGATTAAAAGAGGAAGTAAAATTTCATGAGTGTTTCAGAAGGGGGAAAACAAAGATGCCATTTCTTGGTCGAAGTGGTGTATATTCCGGAGGTCAGAATAAAAGCAATGACAGACTAGTTTATGAATGAGATCCTTTCCTTCTCTCCCATTTCCCCTGTTGTGCCAATCTTGTTTGAAATACTCTAAGCCAAATATTGATCATTATGGGCTTAAAATAGGGAATTAGAAGTATTCTTAGGAGTTAGGGCTTCAGACAAATAGAGTTTAAGGGTTAGACCATTGCCTTTAGCCTTCCACATGAGTATAGGTTTTCTTCATGACCCCTTTTTGTTCCAGGCCTTGGCAGATTTAACTTTCTGAGGAATACCATTCATTTTTTGTTCAGTACAGCCCTCTTTCCTAAATTGTGATTTCTTGGAATTAGCACCTAAGGAAAGAACGTCTTGCCCCTATAAACAGAAACCTTTTTGTCATAGCTGTCAACGCCTGTCATGGGAACCATTCCCCACAAAGGTGTTGAAAATGTAAAGCTCTGGGAGATGGTGTTGACTGGACCACAAAACAGGTGGTAGCCAAGTGTATTACCTATTAAGTTTATTCTGAACTTTTATCTTCATGCATTTACAGCGTTAGGGCCATCATGTTGAGAAGTTATTTTCTCCCATAAAATTGTTTGCCTGTTTCTTTAAATGTAGGCAATATATTTTATTGCCTGTATATCTATTCTCCAGGGTGCTAACACGTATAGTGTATTGAGTTCAGTAATTGCCTGTTACTTTCAGATGAGGGCACAAAAAACTGTTCCTTGAAGAATATAATCATTAAAATACTTTGTTAAAAACCCCCTCGATTCACTGGGAGTGATGCCAACTGAAAACCTGAAATAATTCTCATACAGTAAGAAAGGCAGCATTAAACAAACAAAATACAGTACTGATAGGGTTAAACACACAGGAAACGGAGCTGAGCCTGTAAGGATGCTGTTGGGAGACATTATACTTAAAACTGAAATGTGTAGTAATGGATATTGATTCCAATGCCCTTGTTAAAGGGAAATTGATAGATGTTATGATTTGCTTCCAGTAACGTGAGGGAAAGTATAGATATTAGAATGCGTAAGTGTGATACGCTAAATTTATTATAATTTGTTAGTGTCCAATATCACTAACTGGGATACATCAGTAGGTTTCCATGAAAAGGACATGAAGGGAAGGAAAAAACCTCTTTTGAATAATGAAGCTTGTTGAAGCCACACAAATATTCTCTCATCAGCTGTCAGCCATTTGTGTTTCAGTTAATGTCATATGTGTACCTGTTGTGACTGCATAGAATAAATGCTAAGGCATAAAGGTTTTCTGTCCCCAACTGATCTCCTCCTGAGCTATGTGTTTCCTCCTGCCATCCAGATCCAATCTTTTTCACTGAATCATGATTACTTGTTAACAGATGTTGTAGTTTTATTCTCTTTTTGTCTAATGAGGCACTAAAGCAAGCTGCATATATGAGAGGCCCAATGTCAAAGTATTTGTGAAAAGAAGTATCTAAAGCTCTCACACCGCTGAGCATGGAAGGAGTTTCTCAGAGTGGCCTAAGTGCTACAGTTTAAATTCCCTGTCTCCCGTGGCTGGTAAGGTGAAGAGCAAGACAGAGAGAGATCTTCATGGGCTCAGAAGTGGACATACAGGAGACGTTTTTCTAAGAAACCAAGATTTCACTTGGGCATGCTGAAATACCTTATCTCCATGTAATCTGTCAAAACAGAAAAAGCTCTCAATACAACTTACTTCTGTTTATATTAAGGGTATGTTTACAATACAAGGTTGATCTTTGTGAGGAAGTAGCTAAAACCTTTAATATGTTCAGGATATTTACAGACAATATGGTGGCACATGTACCAAGGAAGCCAGAAATTGTTCCCATATGAATAAAATACTGGACTTTATTTTAACATGCAAACTCTGTTTAACTGATATATCATGTTTAGGGATTTTGAGGGTCTTCCAGGCTTTTTTCTTGTATTGGCTGGTTTGAAATTTGTTTGGTTTTTTGTGAATTTGTAACGAGAGTCAATCTATTAAGGTTTAGGAAAATGATAGAACATATTAAGAGGATGCTGATAGGCTACAATGTAAACAATATTTAAATGCTGACAGAAAAAGAAGAAAGTGGAAGAGAAAGTAGTTTGAGGAAACCGAAGGCACAAGTTTGGGTCTGTTAGTGTAAATTTCTATAGGTCACTTAGTCAGTTGATGTGTGAGAGTTTAGATTAGTGAAGAACAGCCCCAGAGTCCAGAGTTATTTTATTACTTCTGTAATAATCTGAAGTGTACTTCTCTGCTGAGATTCAGTTAAAATTCTCAGCATTTAATGATCCTTTGAATTAAATCATAATATATGAAAAAGTGTACTTGTGTTTGCACACACATGCATCTCTGTATATATATTTATCATTCTGTATATATATATATCATTATGTATATATATATATATATCTTTCTCTTTTTTTCTTAAGGTGTTTTAACATCTAAAGAAAGGAAAAACTGAAAGCCATTAAAATTAAAGTACCATGTGAAATAATAGCAAGTTTTAATGTTGTGCACCAGGACTTTTAGAAAACTAAATATATATTATATATATATTAAAGCAAAAATCTGGCTCTTTTATGTCTCTGGAACTGTTAAACAGCTGAAAAAATCCTGAAGCATATCAAAACTCAGATGTCAAACCCTAATTATGTGGTATGCATCAAGAAACTTACTTAAATTTGTTAGTGTTGCACAGAATTTACAGAATTGGAACAAACTATGCCTTTGAGATGACAACAGTTAATACGTACTGTAGTGAGGTAGTGCAGGAATACTGAATGCACTCGTTTCAGGGTGAACTAAGGTATCCTGTCTATTACTCCAATCTGAAATTTCACATACCGTTGAGAATTATGAAAACATTGGTTCCTGCAAAAATCCACTGAATCTTTTTTTTTTTCTCTTTTCTGATAGCCTTCAGAGCGTTGGTATACCAGAGCTGCTACGAGTAGATGAAGAGAATTATTCTTAACTTTGGGGAAATGCGACACAAAAATGTCAATTTGTGATTACGTAGTCATTTTAACAGTAAGGTTTTTCAAAGTGGTGGAAACAGAAAATATTAAACACATCTGTAACTTAATTAAATGCACTATAACTTCTAAAGTCTCATAGAAGACTTATAATAATTAAAAAATACAGTTCCATTCCAAACTCCCCACACTTAGAGAAGTGCCACATAATAACAATGTGAAATGCAGTGAGAGCATCCCCACTAGTATTCTCATGAGGTATTATCATTCTGAAGCAAAGAATTAGAGACAATTTAGGATATTGGTATAAGCAATATATTTCATTTCCGTAGACTTTTAAAATCTAGGGATAAGCTTTGCATTGTATGCTTTCCCAGGAGACGTCATTTGGATTGTTTTCTTTAATTTGCAGTAATACTGCAGAAACTTCTCATTATCTACCTGTTATATACCACATAACCTTTTTTCCTTGAAGTACACTTTTCGTTCACTAATATTAGATCTCTGGATATTTTTTCCCTTTCTTTTGTCATTATTCAGTCTCTTTTATATTTTGAATCTGTTTTTCCCATCTCTTCTCATTACTTCCTGGATTTAATTATTGTATTTGTGGCACTTAGCTTTACCTTTATGTGATTTGTCTGTTGTTCCTGTTGGTTGCAGCTTACTCAACATTTTGTCATAAAAATTACAACATAAAGTAAAATAGCTAGACTGCAATGTGCAGTCAAACCAATCCAAATACATTGTTTGGTTATCACCTTTTAGCAACTGGAAGAATTTTTTTATGGCAGGAATTTTGACTCTTTTCCCAGTTTCAACAATGTAAACCTGTGTGCAATCTTTTTATATGGAACACCTGCATTATACGATTTTGTATATTTTTAACGTTCACATGTGTATCCTTTTGTGATGGTATCTATCCTTATTGCTTCCCTGTTCTCTAATTGAAACACAGGTTTTCCTCATTAGTGTTGGAATGTATCTTACATATAGGGTAAGCTGTATGTTACCAGAGAAATCTCACCTTTTTAAGAGTCTATTTCTTTGTTAGGTTTATTTTTATGTTGTTAGTTTATGTAACGATAGCACAACTTTACTTTTCTTCCTCTTCTTTGCTTGTTCTGTGACAGTTTTGTATTGATATGGTGGACTGTTCTACAGACAAGTTGATTGTTCTTACATTTTTTTGTGTGTGATAAAAATATTGAGGACCTTAAAATTATTTTTCATTTTACTGTTGAAGTAGGCAGCAGCAAGTGCCATATTCTACAGTGTTTATTATTGCAACAGAATGGCCAAGAAAAGCCAAATAAGTAAATAAATTTCACACACTATCATGATCCCAAGATGAAAATGTATTTATTGTGCAGCAGTATGCAAGAATCTCTTTTCTACTTGAACAGGTAGTTGTATCATTCTCTAGAAACCAAACATACCATAACGTTTAGTTACTTACAGCAAGTCTCTGACTGACACCTATTCACCTCAGTATTCGCTGTCCATCTGAGGATGTCGGAGCTAACTTATCTCTTGGTGTTACTAGTAGGAAGACAGAGAAGCGGTGGTGAGAATCTTACCTGTATCAATCAAACTGTAAATTGGTTTTCACTATGTCTTTCCCCAGCAGGAAATATTATGTTGGTTGGATAATTTTTTGCGTTCAGTCTTACAAACTGTAAAAATGCAGAAATTGAAACCTGACATACTTGGTACTTTAAATGTGGAGGTTTTTTATCTGCCGTATTTTTTTCAGCAGGCAAATAAAGTATTTGTCATTATTTAATGGAATGGCCATTTGCATGCACTAGTTAATTTTATGGTCTCTACTACTAAAGTTTTGCTCTGTGCTTTGTGGGCTGCTGTACCTTCAGTGTGACATGTTTGGTTGCACATCTCTGCAATGGAGCTAACTCATATTCACATTCCAAAGAATATTCATGGGGGCTAAATAGATTTCAGTTCCAGCTTTTTGTAACTGAACCAAGTAGTGTCAAGGAGTGTATCTGAGCATAATGGTATCTTACTGTGAAAAAATAATGCAAATAGTTTCTGACAAAACAGCAAGACCAAAAATGCTTATATATTTTACAGTATTTATAAATAACTTTGTAAACATAAGCCTGAAGTGTACCCAGGGATGCTGAATAGAAAGTGACAACCAGTCATAATTATTCTATGAGAAAGAACTTTGGGGAAATGCTGAAGGTGTAGTTTTGTTCTTGGTAAAATAGCAAACACGCACCTGTGGTCACTTATCACAGCAGCCTGTGGCAGATTTTGAACAAGCAGAACTACCTTATGTCAGCTATGGTGAAACCTCTGAACGCTGTATACAGAGAGATCCTCCTATACCATTTCTGATGAGGAAATCTGTGGCTCTCTCCATCCTTCTACCTGCAAGAAAATGTAGGACTTTTTTCCACCAATACAATTCTTAGTTCTCACAAAATATTCCCTCTCTCTTCCTTAAAGAAAAAATAGGAAGCTACTTGTTAGGTTTTAAATACTGGAGGCTGCTGTATTATGCTTACAGTCTGGCATGAATACTATTAAGCAAGTCAGTCATCAGTAGGCTCAGGATTCTGAATTGAAAAAATAAGTGTAGTTCTCCTGCATTGACCTGGTATGCCAGAAGTTCTCTGTCTGCCTCATTATCAGGTACCATGTTAGGTAAGAAGCACTTTTCTGGAAGCTAATAAAGAGACTTAAGTGACATTCAACCCTCTTAACTGGTGCCAGTAGCAAGAGAAGCAAAAGACTAGACTGAAAATTATAACACTGTATGTAAAACTGAAATTATTGGCTCATGAAGAAGTCAGTACTACGGGTTTGGCTAGAACACCATACACTGCAAGTCAAATCTTGCTTACAAATGAGAAGTGACTGAATTAATTCTGAAGTGTATCTTAATATACCAAGCCGCTGCCTATAATCCTAAAAATCAATTATGCATCCATCATATTGTGTGTTTCTATTTTGTATCCTACAGGTTGGTCTCCTTAAATTTAATTTTGTCTAACAGATTTAGCATAAATACATACAGAATAATCTTTCTTTTATATCCCCAGAGTGATGTGATACTCTTGGTCTTCCTGCACTTCCAAGATCCTATGTAGATAAAGGAATTAGCTGCAGTTACTCTGCCAAATGTCCTGTCTAGTTTAAACCTGAAGTAATTCAGCCTTTGTGCTTTTCTTTTCAGATTTGATCAATGATAAACTGTCTCTTTTAGTTTCTCATACAGATATTGTTACTATTAGGTACCTGATTACTGTATTTGAGCACCTCAGTTCTCATCCTCAGACCTGCCATATAAGCTAGGACATGTTATTAACCTCAGGGTACAATAAAGAGGCCAAAAGGGTTAAGTGACTTTGCCATGGTCACAGTAGACATCTGGTCTGTGAGGTCCTAGATTAATACTTTCACCAGAAGAACTGTCCTTCCACATTATGTAGCACTCAGGCATGCTTAATAGTTTCCTTCATGACTGTGAGACTAGAGTACTGACTCACAATTTTTTGTATTAGGTTTCGAAAAGAGTTGATTACTCTCCATTGCAAAGAAGAAATTTAACAGGGTATTGTAGGTAATCTTGTGGAAGATAGTATCTGTTCTTTGTTGAAGAAATGAGAAATTCCTTCAAGAGGGAAGAAAATTCTCTGCAAGCAAATGAATTAGCTGCTGGGGAGAAAAGCTTTTAGATTTAGCATGAGGCAGAGGGAGTAAACAGGCACTGGGAGCTGGGAAATTGTTGGCTCTCCAATCAACTGGTGAGAAAAATGGGGAGCATGCAGTCAGATCACACAAGAAACAAGACTCTTTTTGAAGCACTGGAGTGGTCTGTGAAGCTGTAACTGTGATTCACAGAGTGACTGAAACAAAGTCTGGAAGCAAACGCTTGCTTGTAATGACACAGGATAAACCCTTTATTTTTCTCCTCTGACATAATTTTAGTTTCTTCAGTAAAAAAAAAAAAATCTTATAGACTAGTAAAACCTGGCTTTTGAGTTTTCAAGACTTTTCAGTCTTTATAAGACAAAAAATATGAGAAAGAAACCCGAGACAGATCAATCTCAAGTCTAGAGTCCCATCATTAAGAACTTATTTCTGGTTTTATTACTATAGTACTATTTGAAGAAAGTTCAAAGCGTTAAATGGTTAAAATGTATTTGGTCCAGGTTTCCATCCCCCAATTCGGCCAGCCTCTGCATGCGACAGGATGGCGACAAAAACTGTTGTGGCTGTGCAAAAAGGGAACAGAGAAATTGCCGTGGAGAGTTAATTCAAGAAGGCACGATAACACTGAGGAGTGGAAAGGAGATGAGGGGTGGTTTGCAAAAAAAGGTGTTAAGTTAGCTATGGGAAATCGAAAATAACTCAATTCGACACAGAGGCTAAGAAATGTCTACCTACTACAAAGTTAACTAGGCAAAATATTTTGAATGCAGTTAAACCAGCCTAGTCCCCTTGGACCCTGCCATCACTGGGAGCTTTCTGGTCACAGAGTTGCTGTACAGGCTGGATCTGGTATGTCATATATTATCAGACAAAGGCTGATGCATATCCTGATAAAAGAAAAATCCTTACTCTAAACTCCATTAAACACATCCTCAAATCCTAGTTTAAAACCTTTTCTTCCTAGGGGTAAGCATAAACACATCTTTATCTGTCTTTGATGAAGGGCTATTTCTTACACACTCAAATGTAAAGAAATACGTATTTCTGCTTTGTTCTGAAATGATGTGTGAAATTATTGTTTTCTGTCAGTATTCCAATCATTGACTTCAGAGTGGTTTCTGAGGCCTGAAGATGTAATATTGTACGCCTTTTAATGTAACTAATACATAACTAATCCTCAGATTGCCCCTTTGCTTTCTCTTTTCTAACTATGCTTTGTTCTCTAGTGCTTCCAAGAGAAGCAGATGTAAGTTTATATTGAATATATTCTTTGGTTCCTTAGGTTTTACCAGTTCTGGCCTTTTATTCAGTAGGTCTTATCTTAAATGAAAATCTTAAAATTTGATGAATAAAAAGAACTTTTTTCCCTCTATAATCATGGGCTTCTCTCACTGCTAGCTCTTGAGGCTGTTAGGCACCACAAGCACACTCTCTAAGGAAATCTTTGGAAGAATTTTTTAACACAGACCATTAACTAGCTGTAAAAGCGTAAGAACATCAACAGATTTAGGACTTCAGCATTATTAGGAAGACCCCGCATATGGAGACACACATAGAGAAATAAGATGATACATACACAAGACAAATTGGGGCAAGAAAGATATTGAAAGCCCACATAGAACCTATGGACTGTAAAGTTCCAGTGAGGGTTCATTGCAGAAACAAGGAGTTACAGCTTTCGAAGGTGATGAGCACTGGTGAACTCCTATATAAATAGTGGGAGTTGTACAGCCGGACTAAGACTAAATCCTAGCTAAATCTCTGTGCCTGTCATTTGCTAAGTCTTCAGAAATAGAAAGCTAATAGGAAATGCTATCAAGTAGCTTAGCATCTGGTTACCTGCAGCCGCCTGATAGAAAATCTAACAGGGACCTTAAATGTGAGGCATGTATTCTGAATTTGGAGCCCACCGATCACTATCTCAGAAAAAGGAAAATCAAGATGTCCTTTAAACTTAGAAGCCTAAATAGAAGTTTATAAGCTTCAATCTCAAGTTTGAAAAACTATGTTCCTCCAGTGAATAAAATAAAACATGTATTTTATTTGCTTATATAATTTCTCTCATTTTTTTCTTATAGAGGAATGCAGACATTTTTAAACACTGTGTATCTTCACTGTAGGGAGAATGCCATCTATTGCTCTTCTAATGTTTTTCTTTGTGATGGTGTTTAGTAGTATTTTGAAGACTACTGTTAGAGACTTAGCCAGTTAGTGGCTAGTGTACTATAAATTAAATTTATTGCAGCATACTTTAAACGTGTCCACTTCAACACTTCAGTCTAGATATTGGTAAAAAGTTCTCTTTCTTAGAGTGAAGTTTGAAATACCACCGGAGAGTGATGGCATAGGTAAGAGAAGTGTAGCAAAGTCATGCTATCATTGCTTATGTGAGTGCATCAAAGGGAAGCTTTGGATTGTGATGAATTGTTGTTTAACAATTGGAGCATCTTACTCTCCAGGAAGAATATATTTCTTGCTTGGTAATTAAACTATAAGAAAAACAGTACCACACTGAACAAGAATCACTCACATGCATTTAAATCACTTAATCTAACTTTTAAAGGTGTGATTCAGGATTGTGTTTTTTTTGGTATTTGCAAATAGAAGGTGGAACAGATGTGGAAATCTTAGTTTAAAATGAAGTGTCCATTAAGTAATCCTTGTTTTTAAGGTATTGCTTGCATATAGAAAAATGTTTATCCTCCGATTCAGATATTTATTCTATCCAAATATATTAAAGATGCACAGGATTATAAAGGATGTGATTTTTCTGAAGTGATTTACTGAAATTTCCACTTGGAATTATTCTCATAATAATGAATTTGAATTCTGCTGATCAGTTCTAACGTAGTTAATGATTAACAAATAATGGCAAAGAATTTTCATAGCTCTTACAGTTAGATCATAGATGCGTCCAAGGCAAATCATGCCCATATATAAAGCATAAAACTGCTTTTCCTATGCTTGCATTGATGCGATTGAAGCTATAAATATGCCTAAGATTGCTGAACATTCATGGTGAATTATACATATACGCTGGGTAAAAGAGAAAGAAGTGACATTTTCCAAGGGAATTGTTTCCAGAACTGTGAAGTAACTAAATCAATTATTTCACTTGTGACTTCAGGAGAACCTATTGGTAGTTACTACTGAAACTTAAAAGGAATTAGACTGTGTCCAATAAATACATAAATATTTTTTATCAACTCATTTGCTGACAGAATCTAAGTGCAATTTGCCTTTTTCTTAGACTATTGCCAAAGGCTAAAATACTGGGCCCACACGTTCACCATTGCCCTTCTGCTGAATTTTTTATTGGTTCTTAATAATTTTTCTTTCAGAAAATGGTATGCCTGATATTTTGCACAAATGTTGCCTATGGATTGAATCACAGGGAGAAATAATATATTCTGCTTATGTTGTGGAAATGTGCCATTTTCTTTAAAGTAGAAATTTGTTATACTTAATAATTCCTGAACATTTTCCTTAGACTAAAGTCTGGAAGACCGAGGAATACCGGAGAGAGAAGGCTTTAGTCTTTGCATGCAATATAAATGTAAATTTTCAACCTAAAGTTTATATATATATGTTCACATGTATTTAAACAAACTTGCTCTTTGAGGCCTTTGTCAACACCAAATAACTGTCATGCGATAAATAACAGAAGATCACTAATCCTAACTTAAAACACTTGAGGATAACAAGCCCAGTATTAGCTATGGAAAGTATTGAGCCAGAAGCAACTCTTCCTGCTAATTGAGAAGTCTGGCTGCTGACAAAAGGCTGTTATAGTTAATATAGACCCAGGCATAGTTTATATTTGCAAGGAGTGAAAGCATCTTGCCACTGACAAAAACTACGTTTAAAGCTCCTCACTGCTATATATAAATTTCCTCTTGGATGTTGCCTCAGCTGAGCAGTAATAAACTTAGTATTTAAGTTGCCCTGATTTAAGGAGCAAGGAAGAAACTTGCCTGACTGAAAATTATTCTAAATTCTAACTGTGAAATCATGCCTGCCAGGACTCTTGAATATATTCACGAAGCAGTCTTTTTGCTTGTTAAAATGACTTTTGTTCAAACAGTCTCTTCTCCTTGCTCATCAACATTCCCCACAGCTTCTCACTGCTTAAGTTTTGTGTGTGAATTCTGTCCAAATGGGGTCTGCATTCTGCTACATGTATTTATTCTGAGCAATCCCTTGAAATAAAATTGAAGTGAGGTAATCAACTCTTACAAGGTATCCTAGAGCTACGACATTTGGGCTGACTGGGATAGTAGCAGAACTTTGAAGCGCTTATAGGAATCCTTTGAAGTTTGCTCAGCTTTACTAGTGGCGTGTAAAATCCTTCAAAGCCAGATGCGGCCATTTACCTGACACGGAGTTAGAACTTCTAGAGGGATACTAAATTGGCATCAGTGAAACTACAGCCACCAAGCCAGAAGTCTACATGAATAACACTGTCAGAGTACAGCCCTATTTGAGTTTATAAATGTAGTTGCAAATGCATGAAGCCAGATACAGGTCAAAATCTAGCTGAGGGAGGATGCAGGGATCAGATAAAGAGACAAGCTGGCACTGGAAAAGAGGGAAAGCTATGCCAAATGAAGCAACTAGGAAACAATAGTGTCCTTCCCAATCAATGATATTTAGCAGCAAAAGAATGAATGAGAAATTTCTGCAGCATTAACCATGCTTTTTCCTCTCTAGGGAGCTACTCATTCAAGGACTGACCCGTCGCCTGGTATTGTGTGAAGCATGATTTTGTTAATTAAATATCAGCCTCTTGAATGTGCTGCGCTCTTCAAATTAGCCTATTAGCAGTTTAACACAATTAGATGAATTAAACACAGCATCCCTACTTAAATTAAGACAGCATTTGTGCCTTCTTTATAGCCCTTCTTGTTTCTGGAAATACCTGTTTCCTGGTTGTTTTAAAATAATGTATTGGCTTGACATTGCAAAGGCTATCCTGGCTTCTCCAGCCGAATTCTGCCATTCTTACTCAGGGTGAATAATCCTTCCCTGCCTGAACCAATCCCTTTAAGTAAAGAGAGCTGCTCATCTTGAGCTAAGTACTGCCCTATGGAGTTGAAGTGGGAGAATGGGATCCTTGCTGAAATTATGTTTTATGAATGTTCACAACATGGAATTTTGGTGGATTGTTAAGCTATTTCAGTGAAATTTTTTATTAACAAGGCTTCCTACGGAACTCATTACTTACAGTGCCTCTAGCAGCCGGCATTCATTATTAGTGAAAGTAGCCTCCAAGAGAGAATATAGATGCTTGGAAAGTTATGTTTGAAAAAGGCAAGTTTTATGTTCTCAATTTGTCTTAAAAACCCCAATTAAATAAAAGCCTAAATAACCCTTCAGATGTGATAGGTTAATGTTGCTCTGTCAATCTGCTATCTCAATTATTTGAATGCGTAAGCAGGGTTTGGCAGGGCGTGGGTGGTTGTGTGTGATGTAACCCAAGGAAATATTCTTTGAAGAGGCTTTGAATATGCATTAGCTAGCATTTAAAAACTGACAGATTTTGCACAGCAATTCTTGGCAACTTGAGTGTGATAAATAAGCTGGCTAAGATTTGAAACGATTTTTTTTTAGACTAAATTTCTGTCAATACAGATACTGCCATTTTAGCCATATCCATTGAAAGTACTCTTCTTTAAGAAAGAGCAAGATTATAAAATTAAAGTTTTCTAAAATCCTGCAGTTACTGAAGGGAAATTGATGAAACTGTCTTGCAGCTACTAACTAAGCTTGGAAGACAAGTAGACCATTAGTAAATGAGGGATGGTTATGAGGGAAGGAACATACTCACGCCACTGTGCATAGAGATAACTTCACAAAATTTTTACTGATGCTCCTCTTCACCATAGCATAGACTTCCACGCACAAAAAAATATTTTGCCGTACTAGATCTCAGAGCTTGTACCCTTTGAGTCAGCGTGAGTTCTGCCAATAATTACAGGCTAGATCCTGTTGTATTTGGACAAGTGCAGTTAAAAACACAAGTCCAGTTAAGCTGTTTCACAGAGATTAAGTAGAAAACCCCATTTGAATTTTTGGTGTGCCAAATAAGACTGAGCTGCAGCACTCTTCACTGTTCATTGTGCCTTTCTCCCTCTAAACGTGAAATGTTAAAATTGTCAGTTGCTCTAACAAGAGGTGATGGCATCTTCAAAGAACAGATAGCTATAGGGACACTTTATAAGGACAGTGCTGAGACTCACACAGAACTACCAGAAAAACCTGGGAAGTTATGCACTATAGTTTGTACATCTTTATTGTCTTCTCTATCGTACTGCATCTGAGCTATGAGTGTCTACAGAAAGTCTTGAAATGACCGTTTTGGAGAACTGGCGTTACAGAAAACTGGGCTTTTTTCGTGTATTGCTGAAGTCATATGAAAACCTTACTACATTTTATCTTCAGAACTTCTGGAGTTATGACTGACCTTAGTTTAAATCCTGTATCCAATAGGCCTTTTATCTTCTATGAAGTTATACCACAGATAAATATATTCTATAATCTTCATTTTGTTTAATATTATATATTTTATTTGTGAACTAACTCATTATAAAAACGTCTTCCTTGAATTTCAAAACATTGAAAATACATGGTCTCCCTCCCTCCCCCACATATATAGGTATACATTTATATAGATATATTTAGGTGAAGAAATACTGATTTTTGTTATTTTTATGATAGGAAATAATTATGCTTTAAGGCCTGTTTTCTTAATTTTTGGTTGCTTTATAAATAAATAATAGGGAACTGGTTAGCAGTAAGGATTTTATAATCTCACAGACAATGTGAAAGAAGTAACTGATTCTACCTGGATTCATGTTCTCTCAGTTAGAAAATGCTGGCTTAAGCATAGTTTACACTATATTTAGTATTCTTACTTAGGACGGTTGAGAAGTGGTCTGCCTATTCTTAGATAATTTTGATTTTCTTTAGAAGAATTTTTTTTTTTAATTTACACGACTGGGTTGCAAATCCTCATTCTTCAGCTCACATATCTCAGTTTTCTTCCTACAGGCCACGTTCTTCCATCAGACTACAGTTCTGAAGCGCAATTCTCTCTAATTCTTATAAGAATAGAAAATGTGTTGTAATACCTCAAAAATCAAGGGCAGAAGTAGTTCAAATTCCAGCCCACTCCTCCTTCTCCCCACAGAATAGTGGCATGAGATGCTCAAACTGTGATCTGATATATATTCCAGATATATTTCAGAAATTAAGACTACCAATTTTTCCTGAAGACTGATTGTCATATATTTTTAAATGAAAAGTGGGAAGATTTTGGTTGAAACCCCAATTCTAATTCCATCAACTTTAATAAAATAGTATCTTGTATTAATTCTTTTATTCCTTTGATTAGTTAAAGGTTACTTTATAATTAGTCAGGTTTTATTATTATAGTGTATACTCCAAAGCTCAGTAAATTTAATGCAAGTAAGCTAGGCTCTGTTATGCCAGCTTTGATCCACAGAAGAGATTTTTCTGATGTCCTGTGAGTAAAAGCTGAAGGTTTTGTCTTGCCCCCAGGTTTATACATAGATTTATTATTTTCCAGAGAAGGCTTTCAGAACATTGTTCAAATTTTGACTTCACTTTGTAGTCCACTTTTTGACTCCTTTTCAAGTCATCTGCAATTTGATTTTCCTATAGCACCCCCTACGTAAAGTGCAAACTACTAGAGGTACAGCTGATCTCAGAATATCTGATTCAGTCATGCTGATAGTGCTTTTATTGTTAAATATTTTTGTCATCAACTGTAGAAATGCATTAATGGAAAATGCCACACCAAATAGTGACAATGACAGGTGAACAATATGAGCAATGCATGCAGACAAATCTATAAAAACAATAATTTCACATATTGAAAGCATTGAAAGAAAAGAAGTATTAAAAATAAGAAGTATTAAAAATGTGAGAGGGCAGTAAAAATCGAATAGGAGAATCACAAAGTCTGAGAAGGTGAGGGATGGGACAGAGGCTGAAATGCTAGATTATTGTTCAACGTGTTAACAATTATTTTTATTCTGTATTAAACTAATGAATATTCTCCAAGCTTAAGACAAGCTTGGGCATGAGCTGATAAAATGCTGAGTATTTGCATATGCTTTAACTGGCTGTGGATATGATGCATGGTTGAATGTTATGCCCGGTAGCTAAATCGGTCATGTTTGCCAAAGCTTCAGTACTCAGTAGCTGTTGTCGAAGACAACAGCACATTATGTTGTTCTAAAACACTAGACTTTGTTCATTAAGTATGGGGTAAGTGGAAGAGAACAAAAATATAGTAAAGCTGCTAAAGGCGCATGGCTTTACATTACACGGTTTCCTTAGATAAGAATCAAATGGTAAAATCTGTCCCCTATTGATATATTATGCTGTTGTACAGCAAGAAAAAATTGTCAGTGTTAGATACTGTGAGCAGGAAATACTTGTTCCCAAAATCAAAGCCGTAATCTATATATTCAGTCTTGTTCTGCTCCTTAAGAAAGAGAACGTCTCGCCTTTAGAAGGAGATTTTTAGTTGTCAAAAGCATCTTAAATACTAATTATGCAACTCACTAAACTTTAGCTAAATTGATAATCTGTATTGTGACACAATAAGCATGACAGGTTGAAGCAACCCTAGATTCTAGCAACGCTCTAAGATACTGATGTGAATCAGGTTCAAAATTGAAGAAGCACTGTCGCTTACCTTGCGTGATAATGTTGGATCATCACCTCAGACTCCATCAGCAGTACAAAGCAGAATGAAAGGCATTGCTTTAGCCCCTATTATCAAAGTGATACCTTACAGAGGAGCATAGCTTGATTCACCACCTACAGCCTTTCTCCCCAAATCTTTTTAGGATGAATGTACAATACTTGTACTGTACTGTCCAAAAAAACGAGTACTGAATGCGTACATTTTTCTACAACCAACAATCGTGAACAGAGTATTGATGATATTGGAACTGCAAAATAATTCCTGAGTAGAAAACTATTTGTAAACAGTAGAAAGTAAAATTTTAAATTTAATTTCCCCAGAAGTGGAATGAGGAAGAGGAGGTATGCCCCCAAGTTTTGCACGAAGGACAGGAACATAATTACTATTAATTCTTGCTTCTAATCTTAAAATAATAATAATTGGTAGTGTTTTGTTCTTCTGTCTGATTTATACCAGCTTGCGGCTCTGTTTCCAGGAAATTCTAAGTGTATAGAGAGAAGTTATCTGCATATTAAAATACCTTTATGCTTTGCTGCACACAGTGACCTCACAGCCACTTCAGCAGAACTCAATGAACGATGTTAAAAGCGTTTTGCAAATATTATTTTTGGTTTTAAAATCAAGTCAATTAAACATGGTTGTGTGTTTGGTCTGTGTGTCGGGGCTTTGGTAGTAGGAGAAAGAGCTATACATGCAGGTGGCCCCTGTAAGAAGCTGCTCAAAGCTCCCCCAGCTCCAAGTCAGCCCCACCTCGGGCTGAGGCCGGGCCATTTAGAGACAACAGATGGGCCTCTCCGATAACGGATTTAAGGAGGGGACAAAGGAGCAGGTGTTGAGATCTGTAGCAGGGGGAGGTGAGAGGAACACCTGTGCAGGTACTGGGAGACAGTGAGGATGGAGGGGGGAGAAGCGCTCCTGGGAAGGATGTGGAGCATTGGCTCTGGGTGGTGAGCAATCTCATTGTGCATCACTCATTTTGTATTTTCTTTTATTAGTATTGTAGTTGTTATCGTTATTATTCTCTTCTCTCTCCTTGTGTTGTCCTATTAAGCTGTCCTTATCTCAGCCCATGAGGTCTACCCTTTTTCCTCTGACTCTCCTCACCATCCCTGCATGGGGGGTTGGTGGGGGCATGGAGTGAGCAAGCAGCATTGTGGTTCTTTTTGTTGCTGGCTGGGCTCAAACTGTGACAGGTTTAAGGATGGTTGTGTTCTTTTTTTCATGAATCTGTGTGGTGTACTTGTTTCAACAATGAGAACCCCAAAAATATCAGTGTGGAATAAATTCATAGTTGAGATACTGTTCTTGAAAACTGCATGTTATTTACTAGTTGCAAAAGTCTTGAATTCTGTGAATAAAATCCATCACTTACTTAAAAAAACTAGGCAAGTATTCAGATGTGTGTTTCCAAAAGTCCTACAACCCTGTATAATCTACCAATCTGTAAAATAATCAGTATAGCACAAGTTAAAATAAATAAATAATAACAATAATGTCACCACTTTTAGAGGTCAGCTCTGAAGAAATTAAGATAAAAAATAAGAATATATAATCATTTTGAGAATGTTCTGATTTTTGCAAATATTTCATGAACAGAAATCAATAAAAATTAATATAATATCTACAATGAGTATAACACATGCAAAATATGAATTAAGCATTTGTCTCAAGGGTTTTCCAATACCTTGATGTGAATTCTAAATACACGATAAAACTAATAAATATCAAAGGCTGTACATATATAGAAATCTCTTGTGAAATGATCTTGCTTATTTTGAGGCAAGTACATATTCTTTTGTGAAATATCTCTGATATGCTACCAGGGCAGCATCACTGAGAGGTATAGTAATTTATATGAGACAATAAAACACAAAAGATCAAAGTCTAGAAGGAAATCTGTATCTCTTACATTTTCCTTCTCCTTTTCTGAACATTTGATACTTTTATGCTTGTTCAAGACTCACCACAACTTGGGAGCACTTTTAATATTAAAACGAGCAGCTGTGATAACTTGCCAAGAAGTACTAGCAGCTGTCCTGGTCAAACCAGCACTTTTTTTTTTTTTTTTAATTGAATAAGCCAGTACAGTTAGTATTAGAATGTAAAGGAACAAACCAAATATTTAGAAAACCAATGTCTGAGTGACTCTGTGGTGTGTCTAGCCTACCTTGCTGGAATAAAATATATGATCCATAAAGTATAATAGAGACAATGGCAAGGGAAAATCACATTGAAATACGATAAACAGAAGTGTTTTGTTCATAAATAATGAGCCATTTTAATGTAATTATATTGCCATTGTCATACTTGTTTGGCTCATGTTTGGTACATACTGCTTTCTTTTTAAATGGGTTACAATTAGCAGTAAATATTCAAATAACAAAGTCTAACTGGTGAAAAATGGATTCTTAGTAATTCAACTATTGAAAAAACATAAGCTAGTTCTGAAATGTATATCTAATGTGTATCATGTAAGAAGTTTTTCGTCCCTTCTTAGCATGCCCCAAAGTTCTACTTCTAATACTAACAGTAATTTCAAGTGCAACAATTGTGGATATTTTTAGAAATGCACTGCCACCCACACAGCCTTCCATTTCATCTTAGTTTATTTCTTTGTGTTTGTGGGAGGAAAATGTCTGCTGATGTAACATATTCCCTAGGACTGTATGGC
Source organism: Steatornis caripensis (assembly GCA_013398225.1). Classification (NCBI taxonomy): domain Eukaryota; kingdom Metazoa; phylum Chordata; class Aves; order Caprimulgiformes; family Steatornithidae; genus Steatornis; species Steatornis caripensis. The sequence goes on from VZSC01015401.1 coordinate 432,838, forward strand.
GTGTTGGAATGGTTTATTTTCATTGTATCTTAGACTTCTATTAAGAACTTAAAATTTGGTAATATATAAACAAACAAACAAAAATGCTATAATAACTAAGATAAACATTTCCCAGGAATGAGACTTACAGATTCAGCAAACGAGTTATCGAGAATAAATGGAATTAGTAGGAATATACTGCATGATAATCTAATTTCAAGACTCTTACCTGTTACATTTCTGTATCAGTATCAGTGATAGAAAGCCTACAACAACTGAATGATGCTTTTCCTTTGCAATGCCTTGGGAAAGCACTAGGTTAATCATCCTCATGACAGCATGCATGAAGTAACATTGAATTATTGTGCTGTCTTGTTTTGTTTGTAGTAAAACTAAGATAGAAAGTAAAAAAGACATGCTTTAACTGCCAGCAAGCTGTCAGGACTTGAAGGTAGAAATCCTATCTTCCTGACTGCATAACTGATTGACTGCATATATACCATCACTGAAGAACAACAGAAGACATGTCAGTGACATGGAAGAAAGCAAATTCAAACATGAATTTACACTTCAGTCATGTGTGTTCAGACAGATGTTCTTCTAATTTTTTCTCACTGCTGAGTAACAGTTTAAATCTTCAGACATGAGCCAGGAAGGCCAATGGCATCCTGGGGTGCATTAAGAAGAGTGTGGCCAGCAGGTCAAGGGAAGTGATCCTCCTGCTCTACTCTGCCCTGGTGAGACCACATCTGGAGTGCTGTGTCTAATTCTGGGCCCTCCAGTTCAAGAGAGATGGGGAACTACTGGAGAGAGTCGAGCGGAGGGCTACAAAGATGATGAGGGGACTGAAGCTTCTCTCTTATGAGGAAAGGCTGAGAGACCTGGGTCTGTTCAGCCTGGAGAAGAGAAGATTGAGAGGGGATCTCATCAGTGCTTATAAATATCTATCTAAAGGGTTGGTGTCAAGAGGATGGGGCCAGACTCTTTTGGTGGTGCCCAACAACAGGACAAGGGGCAATGGGCACAAACTGGAACACAGAAAGTTCCACCTGAGGATGAGAAGAACCCTCTTTACTGTGAGGGTGACAGAGCACTGGCACAGGCTGCCCAGGGAGGCTGTGGGGTCTCCTTCCCTGGAGACACTCAAAACCAGCCTGGATGCGTTCCTGTGCAACCTGCTCTAGGGGCACCTGCTTTAGTGGGGGGGGTTGGACTGGGTGGTCTCCAGAGGTCCCTTCCAACCCCTACCATTCTGTGATTCTGTGACACCTAGTACATCTGGGGGTTGCCTTGTCTTTTGGATGACAGATAAGAATATCATGAATGTTGAGGATAATAACTGGTAAAGCTATGACTCCCTATTTTTCCTCTGAATCTTTAGGCAAGGAATAGTATAGCACATGTTTCTGCAACACCAAACTACATGTGAAAGGTCATCCTTCCTGTTTCAATAACAGTGAAAGAGTTCTGAGGTAAGACAACACAAGATTTCAGAGGTACAATGGCTCCAATAGCTTCCTTGCCCTTCTTCTGCTTCCCAGTTTTGTGCATTATAGCCTTTTCTCACCCTGTGTACCATCTCTTAGAACTGTATTTCACACCTTACTGCAGAGAGGTTTTTTGGTGAAGTGCTATCTGCTGGCTTTGTATATAGAACCAAAAGCTTATGTTTGTTACATAAAAACCAAAGTTAGTAATTAGAGAAAAATCCTTAGAAGAATGACATTTAAAATCTCAAAGTGTAGCTATTTTTTAAAAGAAGAAAATCAAATGTTCTTTAGATTTTTAATGTCTGATTATTTCAAAGGCAATTTCCTAATTCTAAAAAGCCTAATTCTGAAGTGTTCAAGACTGACAGTTCATCATGCCAATATTATAATTAAAATGTCTTGCTGGATCTGTGGCAGCTATTTGCATGTTCATACAATAAGATTAAAGATCTCATACTTAATTCTATCTTTTTTCTTCTCTTTTGCTTGCTTTCTTATTTTAACCACATTTCTCATCCAGGTACACAGGAATGCTCATCCATTTGTGTTGGGATAATCAGAAAACTCAGAAAGTTTGCATTTAAGTGGCTGACTCTTTTTTTTCTTTTTTTTTTTTTTGCCCTCAACAATGCCTCTCCAAAAGTAGAAAATAACTTTCATACACCAATCTTTAATTTTTTTCTTTTTTTTTTTTATGGCATGGATTTCAAAAGCTGAGAAATTAAGATCAAATAAATGAAAACCCTCATGTGTTAGAACAATTCAACAACACTGTTATTCGGTCATTCTGTTCATCAAATCTCTTGTTATTAATACAGGTAAATACCTACAGTACATCTGGCATTACATTTTGCTTCCTTTCTTCCTGAAAATGTCCTGTATTTTTATTGTCTTCCCCCCTCTTTTTTTCCTGTCCCACTCTTCTGGGAACTTTTCTACCGTGGTTTTGTTCTGTTACCTGCTTCACAATTCTTTTTCTGATTCTCCTCACCTCTTTTTTTGTCCCTTTAGCAGATGTTTCTTTCCTATGCCCAAATTCTGGTTGCTTCTTTCCATTTTTCATTTGTTTTCTGTCTCTCCTGCTGGAAGACAGATGGGGGACGGGCTGCTTGGCACTGAAAGCGTTATGAAGCGGTTTAGTCTCCATCCCACTATGAGAACAGGCTGTTCCTGTGATATTTCTTTGCGAATAGAAGGAGAAAGCTCTGGAGTACCAAATGGCACCTTCCTGGTACTGCTCTATTTTCATGACATTCTGAAGAGTCCTCCAAGATGTTTGTGGAAAAATTTGATGTAGAACTGGACAGCCTGGATTTGAGCCCTTTTGTCTTCCACACATTTACTAGGGTCACGTACCAAGTACTTGATCTATTCAGCATTTTTCTTTTTGGGTGATGCACTGAAAGACAAATGTGAAAGAATAGCTGGCTTGTACTCTTCCAATATAAGCCTTGAGTTCTCAAAACACAAAATGTTCTTTCTAGCGAGAAAGAATACTTACTGTATATGTTAAACTGGAACACTATCTAAGCATACATCAGAGGCTCATCTCATATGCTGCTTTTATCTGAGCAGCCTGGCACTACAGCCATACCATTAATGTGCATCATGGCACTCAGAAACATACTATGGAAAACTTCTGCCACTTTTTAGATGGTAGATAAAACAAGTTGTGATTTTTTTTTTTTTTTTTTTTTTTGGGGGGTTTTTTTTTTTTTTTTTTTTTTAGATTTCAAATGAACTTGATTTGAAAAGTAAAATAAAAGCCTGTTCCAAAATACTTGTTCACAGTTACAACTGATTTTTCCAGCAGAAGAGATACTGGTAGAAAGCCTTCACCTAGGAGGATTGCCCTACCTGCAGCTACTTTTTTCTGAGTGCTTACCCTATTCTAACATTCTGTGTTTTGGAAATAAGGTTTTAGCTCTCTCAATAAAACATAGATTGAGAACTTTTGCCAAAATATCTTTCCCTGAAGGAAAAAAAAAAATAAAGAGAAGGAACGTTTTATATTGACTCTGGTTTTTATGAGCAGCTTAAGCCTTCTTGCTGAGATTGAAACACTGTATGAGCTCCAAAAAGTTGAAGTTCAATAAGTTAAAAGCCTTCATAGTTCTAATGGACTAAAAGTATTCTAAAGCCAAGGATCACTTCATTATTTTTATTTCCTTTAATCATTCTGTGGTACTTTTCTGTTCAGGATGGCGTTTGAAATTGAGGCCTGAATGTACTTTGTTAAAATATTTGAATTGGTAAATAAAGAAGGGGAATTTGTCATCTTGTGTCTTATGACTCATTTAACTTGTCATAATTGCAATTGTTATTTGTGCAATTTTAATAATTTTAAAAGCAGCATTGTAAGACAGCACATTGAGACAAATCTGTAGTCAGGAGCCGGGAAAGTCAAAACAGATACCTTGCTTCTGTCTTCTGCAGCATATGAGTTTGGGTAGACCTTGATGTATATGAGTTAGAGAGAGCTGACATTCAGAGTCTGAAACATCTTTTGTTCTCTTTGCAAACACTGCCAATCGACTTAAATTTCTTTGTAATTTTGGACACAAAAATCTGACTGGAAAACAGTATCCTAAATCCCTTAGGAAATCTGTTTGTTTTCCTGAGGAAATCTGACTTTGTGCTTTGTGTCTCTATTTGAAAAAGTGTAAATATATTGGGTCTCAGTCTTTCAGGGGCTTAGTCTTTGTGTTTGACTTTTTTTTTGAGGGGGTGGGTGGAGAGGCAGAAAGGTTGTCTTTGCAAAGAAAAATTCCTTTGAAATTCTAAGGCTTCAGGATCTAAGCATGTGTAGAGCTAATTACTATGTGCTATGCAAAAAACTCATACCCATATTTTTCTTCTCTAGTCAGTATGAATATATTCTACTTTTTCATAACTTGGATGCCACGATAACAAAATTTTGGACATGATGTTGTGACTTGTGTATAGTGTCTTACTTAATTGCATTTTAGTATAGAGAGTACTAGCAAGTGGGTGGGCCATCATATTTATTTTGGTGGAAGATGCTGTATGGTGTTTTTCTATCTCTTATGTTACCCTTTAAACAGTTTAGTCACTCGGTGAAAAGAAAGAAAGATGCAATCTGCTATGGGAAAAGTTACAGATGAGGAAAGAAAGGATATGAGTGTTGAATGGATGAAATAAATTAGAACAAAACTAATGTGAAATTTATAGGTAATTGTGCCCCCAAAACTTGTATGTGCTGTTTCAATAGTTGACTTTGTGTATTGATTTAAAGGATGATACAGATAGATAAAAAGTGTTTGCAGTATCAAGAACTTCTTTTTCCTCTTTGTGTTTTAACGTCCTGCTGGCTGATCTTCCTAAACTAACAATTCCTCATTTGAAAAAATCCCTGAAATACACAGAAATTATAAAGGAATTGGCATTGTTTAGCATTTTTTGCCTCTGCATTTTTCAGGGCTTGCGAATAAATCAAATAGGGGAAATGCATTTTCTGTTAAAAATAATATGTTGCAGTCAGTTAAAGCAAAAATAAATATATATATTTAAGTACCCTTTGGCTTTTTTAGAATCTAAAGATGTCACTTGCAAGTGAAAATCCTTTATGGTGAATGTTGCGAACCATGGCGTTATTCTAGAAGTTGAGGTTGGTGGCGTGTGTACAAGTGTTTACTCAGGTTGTTACTTTAAAGAAGTGTAATAGAAAGGAACAGTTAAGTGTTGGTGATTCATTCTTTTCAATATATTACCTCTGAATGAGATAAGGCATCAAAATGCTGCAGTTTACCTTATTGCTTCGATTACTCAATAATACAAATTGTAGCCTTTAGCTGGAAGGCATTAATCTCAAAACACAGGGGTCGTATGTGCTGACTGATATAACTTACTATACAAGAATGGGGCATTGGTGCTGCCTGTAAGAACATACCATAATTGACTTTTCAGGGATGTATGCTGAAGACTACATAATACAAGCTTCTCCCAAAGTCGGTATGAATAACTTCTCCCAAAGTCATTGTGAAGTTAACACTGAAAACAGAAGCTGTTGAGGCGGATGATTTGTATGCTTTGCTGTGCAATGATAGCTAAGGATGGTGCTATTGTTAAGCTCAAACAATGAGGTCAAGTCACATCTTCCTTTCTTACTTCTTCTCTAAACTCCCTGTAGAGACCCTTGTGTTCACTTTGTTTGCATTTAGAAGGCTATTATTTTAAATTCTGCAAGCTAAACATCAAATTTGCATTTAAGAGTATCATAAAACCCCACACCTAGTTGGTCCCCGCCCTCAGCCTGCCAAACACTCAGTAGTCACTGTGCCACACAGGCAGACCCAATGACTTTATATTCCCAAGTTAACTCCTGATTTTTTTTTTTTTCTTCTGCTGCCTACCATCTCCAAAGCTTCCTAGTTTAGATCCATCACCATTACTAGAAAAGCTGTAGCTCGTCCTTTAACTTGCTTGGAGCAAGTGTTTCTTCTTCACAGAGTTCCTTGCTCATGGAATCTAATCCAATCCACAGGATCAATCCAGAGCTAATAAAACCTATCCATATATCTTACAGGTCAGACTCTACCAAATCCGAGGCTTGTCTGCCAAGACTATACAATATGCAGGCATAATACAAGAGTTACTTCTTCCCTAAGTAATTTCTTATTTGAGGGGAAAAAAGAAAGAAACAATGTATCCTCTCCTAAGAGGTGTTATTTCAGACGAGCAAATTATAACACAAGTCCATATAAAACATTACCAATCAAACCCCCTGTAATACGTAGAAAATTCAGCAGTGTTTCACTGGGCAGAAGGTCAAAAAGTCCTCAGGGTCCAATCCTAACCAGTCCTTCAGCCTTTACACTCCTAGAATCTTAGGGATTTAGGGAACACAAGAAATTAGACACTGAAGGGTAGGGAGCTGATAGACTTAACCAGCTATCTTGGAGCTGGTGGACAATTATATAAAATTTTAAATCAAGAAATTCTTCAAACGTAAGCAACTTGCTCTTGATGTAGTTAAATTTAATGCATCTATGTTACGCAGAAATAATTGTTGTGCTTTTAAATGTAAATATTTCTAGATTATGTTTAGAAATACAACCTAGTTTCCAATTTCAAATCCTTTCTTATTATTTTATAGTTGTAATGCACTAGACAGACAATAAACCAGAAGTTTCTGTCCTCACAGAGCCTTAGGATAGATGTTTTTGCACCTCAATCTGCAAGGTCTGGGGCTTGATAATCACCAGAAGCTGGCTGATCCGTTTTATGCTTTTCAGGGTTTAAAGGGCCATCTAACTCTGCTTTTATTATTTTAGCTGCTTGAAAAACAAGTACTGCTTGTGCTGGGTCAGCTCTGGTATTTCAAAATGATCAAGATCCATACTCTTCTGAAGTCTATGAAATGCATGTTCTAGCAATTATGTATGTACTTTCCAAAAAGAAAACCTATTTGGGAGCAGTGTACCAGTAAATATAATGAAATTACTGTAGAAAAATGAGAATCCTAGCAATGCTTTTTGATGCTCAGGGCAATCCCTGTACCTTTTTCATAGACTCTTACCACTGTTTGTCAGCTTGGCTGTAAGCTTCCAGGCTACCAACATACTGAGATGGAGATACTTAGGCAACAGTCACCACATTGGGTAGATGTGCTGATGGGCAGCTACCCACCTCTGTCAGCTGGACTGTCTACCCTATTACTACTTTTGCTGCTTCCACACCTTCAGAAATCTGATAGGTACAAGGCTATTCTCCTACCTTTCTTGACTGCCTATGCTATCACTGTCTTAGGCACTTGCCCTAATTGCACTGCGTTTGACTTAGAAGTGGCTAGGCTACTACTCAGCCATGTCATTTGACTGAGGAAAAGAGGCTGGACTGCTCTCCTCTTCCTCACGAGGTGTCTTTCACATAAACACACACACTCTCTTCTAAGGATATCTCTCTTTCCCACCGTTTCAGGCTATGATGCGGAGGGAAATAAAATTGATAAATAACCCAATGCAAGACAATTGGCATATCTTGTGCTGTCAGGAGTACAGATGAGTAAGAACAACACAACCTCCATTCTAATACAGAAGACTAAGTTTCCCTTCACTCTTGGGAAAAGCACAGAGGTAACTTTTTGGTTTTCCATCTTGCAGACTAGTTCACATCTTTTACTATAACTCCATTCCAATTTGTTCCTTAAGCAAGAATGCATTCATAGAATCATAGAACTGTTCACTTTGAAAAAGACCTTTAAGAACATCAACCATTCACCTAACACTGCCAAGTCTGCCACTAAACCATCTCCCTAAGAGTCACACTAACTGACATCAGGCAAGCAAGATCTAACCAAGTGACAAATGACCAGCAGAGAACCCCTAACGCGATCCAACATGATCTGTTAAAACATGAGATTAAACAACATTCCTAGGAATTAAATGGCAGGATGGGCGTTGCCAGATCCCTATGGAGGTGATCAACAAAATAACAGCTATGTCCCCACCAACTAACAAAGATTGTCTGTTGCTCGTTTAATAGCCAGCCCAGCTTTAAACTGTGACACTACATTTTTCTGCTCCAGAACTGGTCATAAAGAGGCAGAGCTGTACTCTGACTCATAGACAGTCTGCTGGCTTACCATTCAGCTTTCATGTCACCATGATATTCAGCGGGCAGAATCAAGCCTGCCCTGCCTATGCTCCAGTAGACACTGCCTGCCTCTGCCCATGCCCTGTGCTGCCCAGGAGCATATGGCCTCATTACTGTGGTGCCATAACCTATTAATATATTCTGCTACTGAATAGGGCTTATTAACTTGGCCTCAGTCAAAACTAGCAGAAGCCACACAGCTTCCAGCTGGCTTGGAGTACAGAGTGAGTACACAATCGTCTGTGAAACAGCTTAAGTCCATAGCCCAACTTAATGATGCTTTTAGAAATCAATTTAAGTTGCATATAACATAAATTGGGGAAGGCTTGTGGAGACCAAAACTGTCTTTCCCCCTCTCGTTAAGCACTCAGCAGTTTTGGATATAGATTTATAAAAGGCTATGCAAAATGTCTGTATTCATCAACTATCTCACAACAAAAACCAGTTCATGCTACTGAGTAGCACTGAAAAATATAGGAGATAACTGTGATGATAATATATACTAATTATTAAATTGCCCCTTTTTACATGCCAGCCAGTCTTCAGTATGATTTTTCAGCAACACCTTTAAAAGCAAAAGTGTTATTCTTTTCACTTCAAATTGCTATACGTTATTAGAAACACTTCCTATTCTTTTCTGAAGACATACCAACAGAAGCTGTACAATCCAAGCCACAGTGCAAGTTTTCTGGAGTCATCACACAAAACCACCCAGGAGTACATTATCCTAAACAGTTAATCTTACGTTTCTAAATTATTGATAATAACTTTTACTGAAGTATCAAAAGAAACAACTCTGATGCCTATTCTTGTAGTAGAAATTTCTTTCAGTAATAGTAGAATAAAAGCTTCTTTTTTTCCAAAAAACTATTCTGTCATTTGACAAATCATAAGATGCATTGGATCAGCTTCCTCTATTTTCCGCAGTTATCCTGAAAAGTGGAAACTGCATCCTATTCTTATGCAAGGATGTTCAAACATAAATTAATGCAGAAACTTGAAGTGGCACTGAATAGTCAAAAAGCTTATTAAAAACACACGTAAAAAGGCTTCTGGAAGTTGTGTACTGTTTCTTGAGATAATAGTACACAAGATGATGCAATTCAAGTAGAATAATATTTTAAAAAGAATTATATGACAGGTTTTTAATTTATTTTTTTCATTAACCCAGGCTCATTATTTTCCAAAAATCACTTCAGCACTCAGGTGTCTAAATCACAAAATATTCTAAGATCTGACACTTGGAAAGGGAGAGAAATTTGGCTCCATATTTTAAACTTTCTTACATTTCCTCAATTTTCCAATATAAAACTAAAAGTTACTTATAACCCATGACCTAGTGGATTTCCATCTGAATTTTTTACAGATTATAGGAATATTGCTGTATTCCTGAAAAAAATGGAGGTAGGCTTCAGTACTGAAAAGCTAGTCAAGAAACAAAAATCTATTATTTCCTCATGAATTTAATGTAAGGCTATGGTAAGTTCTTGTTACGTTGCCCATCCAGAAGAAAGAATTGCATCAGAAGTAAGATGGCAAGTATAGGTTTAGAGCTGCTCCAAAACATTAGAAGTGCTATTTACAGTATTTCAAGCTTAGAACAAGAACTTTTCAGATAAATTTAAAGTGAAATATTAACGGAATCATATCCTGTGGAATAGCTCTTCGTGTCTTTGTACAATAGGAAATTTTGATACACAACATTTTTGAAACAGCAAAAACTCAGAAATTCCCTATAAATGCTACTATTCATTAATAACTGAAGAAAACATAGAAATAGGAACTACTCGTATAATCTTACTCTTATCTGGTGCTTATGACAGACTGCTGATCCCAAAAGAATTTCTCCTGCATATGTTTTATCATGAAAAGACATATTGATATGTTAGTAGAATAACCAATAACAGTAATGTTAAACAAATGGAGAACTGCTCACTAAATTAGGACCTAAAGTCCCACACTAATAAAATGTTTTTGGTTTTTTTTTTTTCTTTTCTTCCTTTTAAGTTCCTCAACTAACAGTCTTTTGCCTTGTGATATACATAGAATAGTGCTGTAGGAGGGGGATATTAAAGGAGTTTTCATCTTGTTATTTCCTTAGGAAACATAGCTTGCCTTGAAACATCTAGCTTGACTATGAAAGGCCTCATCTAGAAACAGTTAGTTTCTATTCCAACATGAAACACCTCCAAACCTCTTAGCAATAAACCACCTCACCAAAATTGATATTAAAAAAAAAAACTTTCCCAGAAAAAGCAACATAACTAGACATCAGCAGGTAGCAGCAACAACTGGAGAGGGAAACTTGCTTGCAGTAGGAATTTACTCATTTTATCCAGAGAAAGGTTTCTGCAATTGCACATCACAATCAACACTTCACTCCCTACAAACATTTTAGCCTGAGGTAGATATGGGGCAATCAGGATAACTGCTCAAACAAGATAATTAACTGAGATTGCTGACACACGGAATCATACCGACCAAAAAAAAAAAAAAATCTCCTACCTCAGGTGACTCGTATCTCAAGTTTCTGACTTCTCATGTGGATTTGATCTCTGTGCTGAAACAAAACCTGACTCCAAGCAAGCTGCAGAAAGAACTCTGAGTTGGTCTTGATGGTGTCTTTAAGTAATTGTGTTAAATGAAGCATTTTCAGAAAACGTAAGTACCCAAAACAGGAAGTTAGGAGTGAAGTCAAGGGCTTAAAAAGAAAGATGAATTTTTGTGTGGCACAGTGAGTATTCAGTAACTATGGATTTTTCAGTGGTTTTCTCAAATGCAAGTCCAATGTTTAGCTTACAGAATTGAAAATAATAGCCTTCTAAATGCAATTCGGGTGAATGTACAGGTCTCTACAGAGCATTGAGAGCATAAGCAGTAAAGGAAGATGTTGTTTGATGTTACTGCTGAAGAGTAATACTAGTAATGGTAGAAAGAGTTTCTAAGATACCTGTTTGTATGTGTGACCTTTGCCTTCTGGAAAACTAAATATGCTGAAACTTGGGAGCATATGTATGTGTACTACAAATAATTTAATTTGTACTTTAAAAATGGTATTGGCTGCTACTGGTTATGTAGGATTGGGCTAGTCAGGGACTGAATGCTAATAACTAGCTTGGCAATAAGAGTAGGACTATATTCTTTTAATGTTCGGATCTCCTGCCAGCATAACACAGAGAAGGTAGTTTTGGTAACATCTTGATGAGGAGTAGAAGTAGGCTTAAACACATAAGCAGATTCCTTTGGGGTTCTTCTTACTTCCAAAAAATTTTACGTAATGTGCTAAAAAAGCAACTTCCGAAGTTGAGTATCTAAGGTTAAGTTCCTTAAACTTTTTACAGTACGCTAGTGCTTTGTCCTTAGCAAACAGCTATGCAACTGTTAATATTGGTAAACTATCAAGTTGCTTGGGTTGTTGAAGTAACCTTTTTGACCTAGTTAAGTACTAATTTTGATGAACTTGCTTCTTTCTTCATGTAGACTATTTTTTAAAAGAAGTGGGGAAATTACGCTTGTTTGATTAAATTTATTTGAATGTCCTTTGTACAGAAATTGTCTTAGTGCTTCTCCTTAATTTTTTTCAGATTACAGTTCTGTTGTCTTGTTTTTGAGACAGAGGGTAATAAATAAAGGAATAGAGAGAACAAAAAGCAGAGATGGGAAATTGCAGCTTCTGTTCCTTTTACTTTCGTTTTGGTTTTCAAAGGATTACAGAAGCGGTAAAAGGCTCCCTTCAAAATTCCTTTTCTCTTTCAGCTATGGGGTACAGAGTTTTTGCTTTCTTCTAACCAGTCTGTGGGATCTAACACTTTTACCAGGATCAGGTTGTGCAAATACAATTTGGAGATTGGCAAATTGCACCCAGCAAAGTGTTAGGGTGCATCTGAAGAGAGAAGCAGAAAACCAGAGATGGATAGGAAAACTGAGTGAACAGAGACACCCCTAAGAAAGATAACAGGAAATTGATTCATATTTTGAGGTTAGTTCACTAGTATAAAAACAGAGTAGCATTGTTATTACTTTTTGCATTTCAAGACCCTGGATTTGGAAGTGAAGTAATGAAATGTGGTGAGTAGGTTGAGGTGGTGATACCACCTGCAGCACTGTAATATGCAAATGATCGCCTTGGTTACATCATCTTGCTTTCTTCCAGTCGCTTGTAACAAAGTAAGATTTCTCCCAATGCTAGTTTTATTTTGATAGAGAAAGGAGCTAACTCTTTTCTTCTGAAATCACATCCTTCATACACTGTAAGTGTTGGAGGACAATTTACATTTCACTTGGCAATCTATATCAGTTAACTTGATGTGATCTAGTTCTGGTTACAATATCTTTTTAGAATTTGCTGTACTTCTTAATGTTATCTATTGCTGCTATGTATTGATTTTTCTAATGGGATAACAAAAATATGAAAATTCAAACTGCATGTTTCCTAACATCCCAATTCACTCTTTGTCTTTTTCTATGGTTTAAGCATATAAATTCTTCTCTATTTATATGCCTGTGAGATTCTATGTGGCCACAGGAAGGAACGTTTATTCACCACTGAGCTCGATTTTTATGTTAATCTGACAGAGACGTAAGCATTAACTCCTATGGTGTCTTACGTGAAATGTAAACCAGGACCTAATCAAATAAGGATATGAAGATGTCCAGGTGTTCTTCTATTCTTTTCAGGTGATTGCTTACATACATATATATATATGTATATTCAATTATTGTCAGCAGCCATGGCCTCTCTCGTGTATTAGGTAGCTCTGGAATCAGTGGAATTCTTTAAAAAAGAAAAATGTTTTCCATTTGTTAATATAGTCATCATATCTGGTATTTCGTGCAGTCAGATTTCGTGCCTGGAAGACTGGCAGAGAACAGATACGGAATGCTGGCAAGTTGAAGGGAGGCCCCTGTGTGTTGTGTCCTGGGTTCACGCTTGCCTGTCTTGTTAGTGTATATTAGCAGATGAGAGCTTGTAGGAAAACCTGGGTACAAAAGAGTGGTATGGCATAGCTGTATTTGCTATATCTTTCTGCAGACATGGGAATAGGGAGAGTGATAATGTGTGTTAGTGACATGATGGATTGGGAGGAAATTGTTGTAGTACTCTTCATTTCTGATACAGTTTTCAAGTCAGTAGGTTGTTTTTCTTTTTGTTCCCCTTCCCCACCCCCTCCTTCTTCGTTGTGCTCAGATTATGTGCGAGACAGATGCTCAGCCTCTAGCCACCATCCTCCTGTGGCTTTCATGCCTCAAATTTGATTGAATATGAGCACAGCAATGCTTTTTCTCCTCAAGACAGCCTGACAAATGTTTTTTGTGTGAACGGTGCACTTGGTTGCTCTAGTAAAAAGAGTTGTCTTTTTATCCAGATGTCAGGAGAAGCAATGACTTCCTCACAGTGCACCTGCATTGTACCATATCTCATTCCTCCAGGGAACTAGAGGCTACACATGCCATCTGATATTTCTTTCAGCTGATTCAGAAATGTTTGCAGTCAGGCTAAGGCCAAATGCTTCCTTGTTGTGGAAAAGCTGTAGATAGCCGCCCTTATTCAAAGAACTTTATAGCATTCACTTTGTGGAGTTCTCAGGAAATGCTCCCACCTGAGGGGAGGCATTTTCAGCCACACAGCTGTGCAGCAGGACAGAGAGGAATGCAAGAGCTCAAGCTTTTAAATGAGGCAGAACTGAAGAATTTACAGGCAATCAAGCAAAAGCTCTTGGATCCTCTGAGTGATCATCGCTTGGTTTTTCTGACCCTCTCACTGTCATCTTGCAGGTTCATTTCTGGGGCTTCCGTGCTAGGGCCTCATGTGGTGACTCACACTGGCGAGAGAAAACACTTGCAAGTTATTACTTCTACCAATACAGTCCGAAAAAAATTACTTTCTTCCGTGGAAAGGGAGAGCTGTATTAAGTTTGACTTCCACAAGCAGGATGAATCAGAGATCCCCATGCCACTGTGATTCTGCATGGCTGCAGGAAGGTGTGATTCTTGGTCAATGTATTTGATTTTTGTATTGACACCTCAGGAAAACACGCTTGTGTGTTGATGAACTTGATTGTTTTTTAAATTTTTTTTTTTTTTTTTACTTTCCCTCTAGCTGGCTTTGTAGACATCCTTGCCTCTCCATTTCTGATAGGGAAGTGAAAAAGGGATGTTTTAATCTCCAGGCAGCACAAGATCCAGTAGCAGAAGACTGGCTATACTGTGTTAAGGTCAGGCGCCTGACATCAGTGTTAAAACTCCCTTACCACAGCCTTCCTGGACTGAATTTTGCTTGGAGGGGGAAAAGCTGCCTCCAGCTTCTGGCCTGAGGTTAAAGCTCTGCTGGGAATTCTTTTTCATTATTTGTCTTGGTGGTGGATAGGGGGAGTTTTGGTTTGGGATTTCTTTTTTGTTGGTTTTTAAAATTATTTTCTCCTCAAAATCAAAGGGAAAGATTCTTTTATTCAGAGTGCAGTTTTCAAGGAATGGGAAACAATTCAGTGGCATGATCATATTGCTAAGAAATACATTGTTGAGAACAAAAGTCTAGCAAGCCACCCAAGTGAGATGACAATGTAAGTATAACAGAATAAGGAGTGTTGAAAGGACTTTGACAGTTTTCATTAACAGTGTTTTATGAGGGAAATGCCTACTTTGCCAGTTTTGGCAGCAAGTCAAGACAGCAGTATAAGGAGTATAATTACCTTGGGCACTGAGCCAAGTAATTTTGTAGTAGAATTTTCATGCAAAGTACACTAAAAATTTGACATAAATTAGAGAATATCAGTAGACCTCCTATTTTAAATGTCATGTTCTTGACTTAAAACTACTAAAACTAATTAGGAGGATCACATGTGGGGACTTCTTAAACTAATCAATCTTACAATACAAAGTCTGTTAGAAAAAGACTTTTCTCAAAGTTTCAGCTCTGATTTTTAAAAGTGTGTGTTTTCCTGTAAAATTACCCTAAGCACTTGCTGACCCATTCTGACATGCATGTAATATGGCAAAAAGCTAAAACTACCAGAGAGTTTCACTGAATGGAAAGGGGTGGACTGTGGGAAGAAGCACTAAACTTACTGATGATTTCAGGATGGCCTTCAGAGGTTTCCATCATTTTCCTCAGTCATTATGCTGAACCCATAAGCAGATAATGCAGCTTAATTACTTGACTGAAGACATCTACTAGCATATTCATGCTACAAAGTATTATAAATTGAATAGTTCCATGCCATAATTCTCCGTCCTCTCAAATACAATCCTTGTGCAATGGAACTTCAAAACTGTGGGAATGTGTCATCAGTCATCGTGTGCATTCTGTAATATCACTGTGGTGATTCAGTGATGATTGTTTCCCTGAACTGGGAGTGTGGAAAAATGCATTTCAACTTAACATGACTTTCACTTTCAGATAGCTGTTTTGGAAAGGAATGCATGAATGACATGCAACTGATTTGGTTGCTAAACTCTGTTAGGATGCTATTGACTTTTAGTGGAAATTGAGTGCTTTGTTTCCACCTGATGTTCTGGTTACAGTCCCTGTTTATGTAATGTGCATATGTATTGCTATGCGTTATTTTTTTTCATTGAAAAAAGAGCCTTATCATAGGCAGACGTGACTTGACTGATACCTGACAGACTTGATAAACTTGTACATGTTTTGGAGCACTCTCTGTGTGGCCATTTAGTTTACACTAGAAATGTTTGACTTCTTTGTTTTTCTCTTTCTTCTTTTTGGTTGCTTGAATCTCAAGTTTAAATCTGGCTATGGTATTAGAATATAAATCTATTAGGTAGGCACTTGCAAACTCTGTATGCTACTGGAAATATGTGAATGTGAAGTACTAAGCATCAAACTTGATGTACTCCCCACCCCCTTTTATTTTCTGCAGGTATTAATACCATACATATGTATGCAAACCCTTTATGTCCACTTTTTTGCAGCAGGAATAGAATGTGCATAATTCTGCCACCAAGCAAACCCTGAGATCTCAATAGGACTGTTGGCTCTCGCTTTTCAGACTGAAGGATCAGGTCATGAAATCTAGATATTTACAGGGAAATGCAATACAGTTAGCCTAAAGAGAAAGGAAAAGATTAGTCACTTAATCCTTTTCTTTTATTTGTTGACTACAATTGGCTTTGACGGAACAAGATGGGCTCAAGCTGGATTATGTGTTGCAGTGAGCTTCCTGATCACTTCAAAATTTAAACTTGCTTTCAGTCTTTCTCAGTAATAGCAGACAGGATGTCTTGTTAAATGTAACTGTGGTTTAGGCTAACCTCTCTACTTCAGATGAGTAAAAGAAGGTTCTAAACTTCTTGTACCCATGTGTAATTGCTGACTAATTTTTGTGTTATGGTGTACCAACAAACTGGCTGAAGATGCCTGAATGACTTGCGCTGCATTTTCCAGCCTAGTTTTGCAAATGCAAGTGAAACTGGAAATGTTTTTCATATACTTCCTGATGTTTGAGATGTCTGTGAATGAAAACCATCTTAACAGCTGGTTTCTGACTGACCTTCAGGTACTTTGCCTAGCACGTACTCATTGGGATAAATAAAGGAGTCTATATTTGACTGGCATTTTCTTCGTAGTCCCGTCGAACCTGAGGACCCTGCTCAGGTCTTGATAACCCTGCAGAAGTAACTGTATTTTGTAAGACATTTAGCCAAAGGCTCTGTTATAGTAATGCTGTGTTATTGTGTTGTGAAGCTGGTGCAGGCCTGATGGGAATGAGGGGAGAGACTGTTTATGCCACATTGACCTGCCATACCATGCGATGTAAAAGCAAACGGACTCTGTGGCCCCCCACTAATGGAAAGACCATAGTGGCATTCTTAGAAATCTTCCCAGGTTTCTCAGCTTCTTTATAGCCCTCATCTGATTTAAAAAATATTTTTGATATGTCAGTGTCTATAGCAGAGAATGCATACGTTTTTCTTACCCTGTTTGTATGATAGTGTCAAATGAATCTACTTTTCAGATGAAGATCTACAAATTATGTTAAATAGCAGTTAAGTTCCTCAGAAAAGCATTTGGTTACAAACGTTAGCATGAGCTTGTCATTGCAGCCTTCTGTATTTACAGATGTCACTGTGAATCTGCCCACTCAGAGCAGTCATTGTAATAGCAGGCTCTTAAAAACACAGACAAACACAAATGCAACAGAAACTTTGCAGTTGTGTATTTATGATTTAATTTTAAGCAGCTATTTTTTTCAGTTAATGACTGTTTTCCTACCTTTTGTGCCTAAGTACTCTCTTATTGTTTTCCTGCTGTGGAATCTTTTATATTGGCAGTCTTAATTTTTTTCTTAAGTTTTAAGGCTGTAGAGATTTTCCTCTTTTTTTCCTTTTTCCCCTGTCTATGGAAATGTATGTCCTGATATAATTCATAAAGAGCTTTCTTTAGTGCTTTTGTTTGATTCCTTGCTGTGAGGAAGTGTTTTCATAAATTATTTTTCTGAAGATGATGTTGCTTTTTTCTTGTTGAAACGGCAAGCCTGACAAAGGTGCTTAATATTTAATGTATCTGACAACTTCAGGCAGTGGTGGGAGGGTTGTGCTCTTGTGGTAGGAAACTAATGAGGGCTCATAAAACCTCTTCAAGGCTCATGATAAGGCTGTGGTTGACAACAGAACAATACAGAGGCCTGAATAAGTATTGTGTTAAGCTTCTCTTGTGGAATACTGTGAAATAATCCCAAGTGAGGAGGCTTGCGAATTTGTTTGGAATTGTGTTTAGTTTAGAGTTATCCTACAAGACAGATGAATTCTTGAGCATGTACTGTTAGATCTGGGATCAGACTTCAGGCTCTACTAGGAAATTTAGTCCCAGATACTTTTTTGGATTTAGCTGAGTGTTTGTCTGGGACTCGCTTGCTTTCTAAGGAGATCATTATAATGACTTTCTGGGAATTACTATGAGTTTCTCAAGATTAATATGTCTTCTTTTACTGATGTTTCATATTTTCCTATCTGCAGCTACCTGCCATTGGTCACATTAGGCAGTTTCTGGTCTAGTGGAAGGGGTGTCTCTCATTTCCTCTGACTGATTGCAGAAGCTGCTGCCAACCCGAAATCAATCCACAGGGCTGCTTTTATGTCTGAAACTGCCACTTGTCCTTTTTGACTGATATTTCTGATGACTTGAGCTTTTAAAATACATGTTTAAAACCCCCCAAATCCTCTTGATAATATGCCCTTGTTCACTTCCTGAAATTATCCATTCTGTTAAGTTTTTCTCCACAGGCTTGCATTGACTTGCTGCCTCTGATTACAAGTATTCCTGAGCTTGCTTCCAGAAAAATAAGTTTTAGTTTCGCTGTATCAGTGATGCACCATGAAGCACTAGCCACTTGTCTTCAATATGTTCATTCCTGGAAAGCACCTAATAATGATTATGAGAGGAGTTATTCGCCTGATTTATGAAACAAACGCTTCTATTAGACAGATCCATACCATCTGCTTTTCTATGTGCTTGTTTTATTCACCTACAGCAAGCAAAATGACCAAGCCTTCGGCAGAGCAGAGGAGTAAACCGGTCTTACAAACTCTAATGTCTGAAGCACAGCATTCTTTTCAGTTTTAGTACACAGGCTAGCTCTATAGTTATTAGTTTATCTCACTTTAGAAATCTAACTGTTGCTTTCATACTTGCTCTAATTCCAGAAAGCTGATATTACATTCGTATTTTGCTACTGTATACCTTAGCCTATGGTACATTATATTTCCTTTCCATCACTTGTTGTGTTTAAGTAGAGCAAGACTACTTTCTCTTTTTTTGAAGTCTGTTCTTTCAGTTGTTCTATGTCTTCAATCCTTTCACATATTTGTTGCCTGGTAGAAACAGGTTCTTCTGAAATTCTTCTTTAAAAACAAAAAACCACTACGCTGTATACAGGGACAAAATAAAATCCCCAAAGGTGGAATCTCGGCCATGCTGCATAATGCCAGGAGCTGGTCTTCTGCAGCATCTTATTCAAACTATTTTTTTATTTCAAGGAGGCGGCTTGACTGAATACCCAGCATTGTTGGAGCCATGGATCATTCTGTCTGACCAGACCTTTACCCTTTTCCCCAAATCTTGGTGGTAATACGTGGTTTTTTTCTTTATTGGCTGCCTTCCTTCTGTATTGCTAATATTACTGTCTTGCTGCATAGCATAAACAGGATTGTGCCAGAACACGGCCCTTGAAAGAATTTTTGTTTTGTGTGTGTGAGTTTCAGCTTCCCCTCCACTTCTTTTCTTGGATGCCGTAATCTAAATACTGTATTAAAGGAATAAGACACAGAAATATGACATTCTCGTGATTCATTTTTTTCTATAGATGCATGACATCTTGAACTATTTTGTCATTCTTTCCTCACAATGCACCTTTTTGTTATAAATATGAAATGTATAGACATAATGGCAATTTTCCCCAATACTCCAAACAATAAGTATTAAGGCAAAGGAGGTGTTGCGTTGTGCATGTCGTGCTTACTCTTACTTACTCATGGGTGTTTTGCAGACAGTTTTCTTTATTTGTGATATACTGTTCTTGCAAGGATAGCTGCACTGAATTAACTAACTCTATTGAGGCAGTCCACGTGCGGGCTAAAGCTGTGTTTGTACTATGCTTTGAATTTGATCCTTTGCATAGTCTGGAACAGACAGATGCTACTCTGGGTATCAATGAAGCTGCTTGTATACTTAGTTATGGTACCTTTGTGCATTTTGCATACTGAGACCTCAGCTCTGTGGGAATAACACTCACCTTCATATTTTCAGTTAGATAAAACTGTAGATGTCATGCTAACAGAAGTGTATAGTTAGATTTCTCTTTTACTTTTTAAAAATTGCGTCCTAGACCCTGAATTCCGTGCTATGAGTTATTGTGAGCATGTATAGTTATTTTGTTAAAATCTCTTGTTTTAAAATATTATTAAAGGAAATAGCCTATGAAAAGTACAAAATCTGATTTTTTTTCTCCAAAATGTCAGTGTGCCAGGTAATTCTTCATGATCAAATATAGTAAGAACAAAGAGCCTGAAATATTTTAATCTGTGAGTGGAATTCATTTGTTATGTAAATTAAGTGGGTAAAATTGTGCAGATGCAAGAATAGGAAGTTTCACATTCTAAATCAAACTCCTAATGTCTTTGCATAAGTTCATCTTTTATTGAAAGTGTCATTAATTTTCTGTTAACCTTAACAGCTACGTAGGAGAATTTAACAATGTAATTGATGAAAGATTCTTCAGTTAAAAACTACATAGTTTCATACATACATACATGTATTTGTATATACATGCAGCTGTATAGATAGCCATACATTATTTGCCGGTTACTTTGAGTTGTTGATGTTTTTAAAGTATTCAAAGTTATGCAAGACAATAGCTTTTCAATTCATATTCTCAACATCTCCTGATGCTATTTGATTTTCAACATCTTTTGTGCATGTCCCTGAAAGAAGAGACAGAAGAAGGATGTGGACAGATGCCATGGCTAGGAAGGCGGATGCACTCGGTAAGAATAGTTAGAAGATTAATATCTGTTTTTCCCTGAATGCAGGCCTTAATGACTATGTGAGGTAGAGGACATTACCCTTCACTTTGCTTGGTATAGCTTTGAAGTCTTGGAGGAGCTTATGAATTCAGGTAGTCTTGCAGATAATAACTCCTATGGTTTGAGACTGAAAAAGCCAAGGCAGTCTAAATTTTGAACATTCAGAAGTGCAGCGATTTCCTGTCTTCCACAACTTTCTTGCTTAACATCTGACTTGTGTTTTTCCTGTTGGAATAGGTCTACTTATACTGGGAAGAGTTACAGTTACGGCCCCACAGGCTTCAATACCAGTACAATTTAGATTTTCTTCTTCAGTCAAGGACTTAGGGTAGCAGCCTCATGAAGAAGCTAGAATAATTTGAATATCTGCACTGTAGACATAGGTGAAATAATTACTCCTTGAAGTGACTTGTACTTGTTCTGTACCAACACAGTGTTTAAGAAACAAGTCCAAGCTTCATCTAACCCAGAAGGAGACAACAGTTTTAGTCACCTTTCACGAGGAGGACAGTTTTTTATTATTGTATCCTAGTAGCAACTGGTAGATTTTCAGCTATGTGAATTTGTTCTGTGTTTTATATAGAATATCTGTGCTTTATATAGAATATATTACAACTGTACATTTTCTATTAATTAAAAGCAGATTTTGATCCAAATATCAATTGGTCTCTTGAGCAACAGAGGAGAAGTATGATTAAATCATGCTTCTGACTGAATGTGAAGTGGAAATATGGTAGACCAATGCTTCTCTTGAGGTGTCTTGATGTGTTTCATGTGTCACTGCAAATCTAGTCTGAGTTTGAGGGAAAGATTACTTTTCAGTTGAGACTAGATTTGTAAGCTATGCAAAGTCCGTTTTGCTCATTGCACCTTTTTTGTTAAAAAGATAGTTTTTATGTAGTGAACTCCATCTTCTCCTTGTTTATTTAAAACAAACTGTTCTTTCATACTCCCAGATCATGAAAGCTTTGTAAGCTTTGTTTTAAGAAGACATACTTGACTGTCAACGCATAGAGTTTTCAGGAATTTGCTTAAATGTGTGTCTCCCAAGAATCTTTCTACTCCTCTTGCTGACTGTAAGCTGCATATGCAATACTGCTTTGCATTTCTAATATATAGAATTTTGCAGACTATGTAGAATACTGTGTTTTAAATATAGAATAAACAGTATTTATAAAAATAACTTCACCTAAGCCCTTATTGTTTAACTCTATACAGCTGAAAAGTCTAAACTGATCAGTTAGTAGAAGTTACTTTCTCATTAAAACAATGAAAATTATATAACTAGAACCAAAGCAGAAACTGTGTAAGATGAGCAGTCATCTTTGGACTGTTCATAAACTCCTTTCTAGAACTTACCAATAGTTATTTCAATTGTTTTAGTTGCTCAGTTAGTCCACAAATAATTAACCATAGCAGATCCATCAGTTAGTCAGGCTTACTATCATTTCTCTCCTTTACTTATCTGTTTCTCTCTCTTTTTTTTAAAGTTTTGGAAAGTATTTATCTATGTTTGTATACAGATGATAAATCTCTAGAGGTGCTTTTGGGACATGAAGCTTCGGGGGATTGAAAGATAGACATTTACATTTAAAGTGCAAATTATTTGGGCTAGTGGGTTATTATGTCTTCAGGGCCATTTCTGCCACTGTTTCTCTAAATGTGACACATGGGACTGACTTCAGCCTTAATAAAGATGAAAGTTACTAGAGCATGTAACTTTACAAACAAGTTCTATTGATATATGTTGAAGATTTTACTCATTTCCATTTTAAGTGGAAACTAGTTTATAGCCTTGTAAAATGGAGCATCCTAATCATTGTTTTTAGCACTAAAAATAACTGATATGTCTGTAAAGTTACATGGCACTTCACAAATATAAAGTAGTTTTCCTGAAACAGCTCTGAAGCTTACGTACAAAACACAGACATAGTCTTGGAATAGAAAACAATATAGTAAGAGAACACGATATGGTGAAGAAAAAGAAATAAATTATTTTTTTTGGAGATGAGAGAACAGTTATGAAGAAGGAGTGATCATCAAGAGCAGAATATGTAAAATAGAGAGGAAATAATTAATACATCCTCCAGATTATAGCTATGGGTTTCTACCCGTAGATGTATGAAAATATAATTTAAGATGAAATGACTCTTATACTTCAAGACAAGGAGAATTAACTTGACATAAAACCATTAATGGAAGATGTGGGAGACAGGTAAGAAATAAGGATTCATTTTCACTAGTCTTAGGGAAAGGAAACAAAGACACTTGGTAAAGGCAGACATGCTTTCAATAGTGAGAAGGAAAACTAAGTTATTGAAACTGTAACAACAAATCAGCCTGAACAGTTTGAGCAGTCATTCTGCAGGTTTTGAATTGCATATTTCGTACCTTTTGCTTTTTCTTCTGTATCAGTGGTATCTCCCCCTTTCCTGTTAAAAGTTGGTGTGAAATTAGATTCAAATTCTTGATGTCTGCTTTGACAGTTAAGATTTAGTGCTATTAGCTTAGAACAAGATGTCCTTTAGCAAGGGGCAAGTTAACAGAGATTGAAGGGATGCATTTATGTTCAAAGAGGTTCTGATGAACCTGTAAAATGTGGTCCCAGTAATGTATACCCAAAACGGTAAATACAGTCCTCAGAGACTGGAAAACACATTTAATCTTATACCTTCCAATACTGAGTGTATCTTCTGCACTCCTCTGGGCAGGAGTTCTGGGATAGAGATAACAGCAGACATGTTTCTACGTTCTTCAGCCCATGAAATCTTGCCTAGAAGTATCAGAGGAAAAAAATGGACCTAGGGTCTTCCAGTGAAGAGCAGTAACCAATTGCTAACCATGATGTCTTTAAAAGTTTATAGATATTTGGCAGGCATAAATATTAGTGTTACCAGCTCCTTTTCATTGGACCTTCCTAAACCCTTGAGTATCCTGGCCTTCTAAAGGTCCTCTTGGATACAGACATTGCCTCAACTCCTGTACATGGCCATTTGTAACTGTCACTTTGTAAGACAGAAATGAAATGCTAAAGCCTTGAGGCACAAAGCCTTGGATGTTTGATGCAGGCTGGGTCACTGAAGGAAAAAAGGTGAACAAAAACTCTTTCCCTTTGTAAGAATACAAGCAGCAGATTCCTTTGCTAATGAAAAACTCCAAAGACCGACTAGTAAGAATATCTCTGATATTGATATGTGACTTGAAAGAATATATGTAAGTTCATTGACACTCTTGGCTGGGTGTGTCTGGGCCCTGAAGAATCTAGATCAGTGTAAAAATCACTCAAATCCCTATGAGGACTATTCTGGATATGAGTTAGTTTTTTTTCTTTGGGGTTTGGTCAGGTTTTGGGGTGAGGGGGATGTTTGTGTGTGTGGTGGTTTCCCCCACCCCCTGCCCCGGTGGAATTTGTGTACTCCAGATTACTGCTCATGTCACTTGTCTCAGTGATTTCTGAAAGGCAATGGGAAGTACGGAGCTGCTGCAGATGGTTATGCACATGCTTTCCTGTGCTGAGTAGGCTTTCTGCTGCTGTTCAACTTATCTTCCGAGCTTTTGCTGGGGAAAAAAAAAAATCTCCTAATGAGATTTTTGTATTGCTCACATCAATAATTCATAATGTTCGTTCTCTTGCTGCTCTGAAGAAAGACGAGGAAAGAAGGAAGACTGTAGTAGAGGGAGGTGGAGAAGCAGGTTATTTCTGGAAAAAGGACTAAGGTAATATAATCTAAAAATTTATGCTAACTGCATTCGAACTTGTCTTTATTGCCCTGAAGCCTCTAAATTATCTTTTCATAAAAGCCTGCTGCTGTAAGAGATATTTTCCATTCCTTTTCTGGTCAAGAGGTCTCAGATTTCTGTGCCTCAGAGTTACTACCTTGACAATCGATAAGCTTACGCTAATCCATCTGAGTTTTCTCATTTGAAATTATTTACTTGCTGGAAGAGTTATGCAGGTGAGTAAATTAAGCTGAAAGTGGAATATTTACATTAAAGATGCATTTATTTCCATTAGCTCTTTATGAAACTTTTGAAACATGAACTTCTTCTAGAAGAGTTGTATGGTGAGCTGCTCCAAGTAACTGCTTGGAGTTGGAAGGAGCACTTGCAGCTGGCAAATAGGAGAGAAATTTTTCCCTCACTTATAAGGGAGAACTATTTGACTAAGGATGTACCAATAGATCCTTGCTCTATGGAGGCTTCGATCAGCTGATGCATTGCCCTCTCTTAAAAACACTTTCCTATGACAGGCAGGCATGAGAGAGATCTGTGCGGTTCCATTTTCTTAGCACTGACACTCATCACAGGCAAGCTCAAAATCCTGGCTCTCTTCATTGCTGTCTTCGTCTTGGCCGCCCCTGCTGTAAGGCAGCTCTCTCCACAAACACTTGGTTTAAGTTTGAGCAGGCTGTCCACCTGCAACTTAGTAGTGAAACTGGAACAAAAAACAGTAGTGGTGTGGTGGTGGTTTAGATTTCCTAAGCATTCTGGCTATATCCAGGGATGAATGTCAGGTAAGAGAAGTTTAACCTGACCAATATCTGTTTCCTGAGAAAGTATTATTTGTTGGATTTTTCCTCTGTAATACTTCATAGTGAAGCCCTGAGCAGAGGAAACCTTAGAACATACTGAGGGCTAAATATTTGCAGAATGTGGTTTCACAGGTTTAGCTTTTACATTCCAATGCTGTGATTTTGTGATTTTTCTCTTTCTTCCCATCTGTCTGTCCCAAATGCTATGAATGCCTTTAGTTAAGGGTCAGATTTCCACTATGAATGACTGGCATCAATTATCAGCTGATACCAAACACTGGTACCCCTTGGGTACCAATGTTTTTCTCTGGACTTCTGAACATCACAATGTGAATAAACTGAATGTTCTCACACAGTTTAGCAAGGTTTTTGACAGAAAAAATGAGATGACAAAACCCTATGTTAAGTTTCTCTAGTTGCGGAGGCTTTCCAAATAATCTTTAGCAAGTTTTAGTACTTCAAATAAATGAACAGCATTTCCCTCCCATCCACTCGCCCTTTCACGCTCTTTCTTAAAGTTTTTTCATTTCTGTTGCTGAAGATTTGCTGCCTTTGTCTCCCTTTCACCACAGTTTGTTTTGTAGAAGAGCTATTATGAGAAGCAAAAGGGTGCTTGGGAAACTTGGGTGAGGCATCATTTTTCACACTCTCACTGCTTTATTCTGACTACGTTGTGTGATGGTAAAATTATTAATATTTAATATCTGAGAGGTCTGGCTAAGAAGTTTATCCTGACTAACAGAACATTCCTGTTGACTAAAAGCTAACATTCTGTGATTGTTTTCAACTGCCTGCATCTGCACTAAGGTAATATTGGGTGTGCCACCCCTATGGGCTCAACCTAGAGCCAGCTCTTCATGTTGTCACATTAGTTACTGTTTGACCCTTAAAGGTGTGGAAGGTAGCAAGATCCTTAAGAACTCTTTTTTTTCCCCCTTCTGAAATATGTAGGCTGAGTCTCTGCAATCACTTAGCAGAGAACAGGACAGCAGAGGGGAAAATGCTGTCCAAATGTTCTCGCACTGTGATCATAACTACCAAAGCTTCTGTCTGACCCGTCCTAAATTGTACTTGCGTTATTACGCACTTGGAACCCTCAGATCTCTGACACTTTATACCTCAGTTTATCCATTGGTGAGGGGCCACTGATAGTCTGCCATTCTAGAGAATGCTTTGAGAAGCTTGGATGAAAAATGTTACCAAAGTGACAGTAAGACACTCTTTACCTGCTCTACAGAACAATAGAGAAAAGAACTGAGGTTTTCTTCTGAAAATATGTATTTGCATTGGATGTTTGTGTGAAGGATAAAGAATGGAAAATAGCTGGTGAAGTTTTGTATACATAACTTTCTGAAGCTGTTATTTCAGACTTCCTTTACTGTGACCAAGACTTATAAATCAAATCTCTCTGTGTGTATAAGACAAATCTTTGTATTGACTACTGAAACAGTGGGGAAAAACTCTTCTCTTGCCTATGAGCAGGAAACCATAAACAGGTTTCATCTATGTATAGCTTGATGTAAACTGTAATGTATGGAACCCAGATGCTGTGGGGCACGACCCAGGAAAGTCTTGGACGTCTTGGACTGTACTCAGCAGGAGGCAGGAGCTGGATTCAGAAAAGTACAGATCAGGATTGGAGGCAGAAGAATCAGGCGGAGTCCTCCTCAGACCCTTGAGCAAGGAGCTGGGCAGAGCTGGAGAGCAGTATCCTGCCACATCACCGGGACCTCCACTGACAGCCCCATGCTGGGCTGAAATAGGCTCCTGGGCCACAGGTGTGGGTGGAAGCACCAGGTGAGGCTGCTCAGGGCCATTAAAGCCCATGAGTGCCTTCAGGCCCCTGGCCCTAAAGGGAGAGGGGGTGACCCTTGTTCTCCCCCAGGTTTATCCTGAGCATTATGGGTATGGGATGGAGTACTGCAGTGGGTCAAACAAGGACAGGCTTGTATTATATAAATTCTTCTCTCTGTGTATTTATTCTCACAAAGGAAAGACTGGTTCCAGGCCTCTCTCCATGGCATTATCTTTGCTTTACTGCCTGAACTGAGGTCACTGTAGATGCTTAAGGCAGAGTTTTAAAAGTATAAAGACAGAAGAAGATGGCCCTAGAATACTTCCTGCAATGCTCTCCACCTTTTGAGCTCACTTTAACAGAACAGTAAGGGCTAGCGAAAGCTCCCCTAATTAGCTGGGATTTTGAGTGGGGACAAAATGAAGGGCTAATGTTAGTTATATGCTGTGGTTATTATTTAGCTCTGGCGGAAGAGGAGGTAAGATGCAATTGTGTGATTGAGTTCTGATAAGCCTCCTTGCTGTGTGAAGCCCTATGGGTGGGACTTGTGGACCTCAGTGGTAACACATCAAAGGAGAAGCAAGGAGATGCCACACAGGTGTATTAGTATCCAATACGTTGCAGGCTTATATACCCTGGCTGCCAGGACTGGAGCATGAGGAGAGTCAACCCTTACTGAACTCATGCCCTTCCCTATGAAGGATGGATTTCTTAGTGGAACAAGCACTGGACTGCGTGTTTGCCATTCATCTGATTGGTTTTGGTCAAATTATTTTGTCTCTTTTTATCTCAGTCTTCCCATCTGTAGAATGGAGATACTACATGCTTTCTTCATGGTGTCATCTGATCACCACAAATGAAAAACAAATCTTTACTGAGATATATCTTTACTGCTTACAGGTGGTATATAGGAGTCATACTCCTGAACCCCAAACCTACATAGGTACATATTTCTTTGCCTTTGCAGAATTTCATTAAGTTCAGGTCAGATTGCAGTCTGCCTTCCTGAATAACAATAGAGAACCAGAGACTTGTTCTGTCCCTAGTACCTTGGATTTGAGGAAAATTCTTTTAAAATCAAACCCAAAATCAGAAAAAAAATGTTTTAAAATCAATTTAAAGATTGGATCTTATTATGTTTAGGTCAATAGCCTAGAAAGAAAAGTCCAGTGTAGAAAATGAGTTTTGTTGAATATTTATCTGTTTGGGCTTCTCTAAGACTTGTTACAGGAGTTGTGTACAACAATATAACTGAATGTCTCTCTGAAATGCTTGTAATTTATTATGAGATGCTTTTTCTATATTATTAGGAGCAGGAAGTAAATTACCTCAGTATTAGGGGGTGAATTTCAAAAATCCGCATGTGGTATCGCGTGTTAAAAGTGAAAAGGGAGCAAGTGAGCTGTCTGCATACTTCCTCTTGAAACTTCAAAAATATTTTCCTGCAGGGAAAGAACTTTTGAAGGTACAACAAAACATAGGAGTGTTTCTCTCCTGTCTTTTTATGCTATGTACTGAGAGACATTTTGGGGAAAGTAAACAAGAAGAGTTCATGTAAATACACCAATATTCATTGGAAGTCCTCATTTCACTAATCATATGCTGGAGAGCACAAAAGCAGTTATAAGACCATTCCTGCTTCTTAAAAAACCTGCTGCATATGCTGAAAAGAGGCCTAATTTGTAGACTGAAAGCAGAACTCTTCAGTTCTGCGTGCATTGTATAATCACTTACAATTTTGACAGGGTTAGTCCAGAGCAGAATGAAAGTAAGTGTTGAATTCATTTCTTGTATACTTGCTCTGAAGGAATCAGATATTTTCCATACAAAGTCATTGGGGACAGGGAAAAAAACCACCCATCCAATGTTGTCCTTAAATGGATTTTTTTCTACTGCCTATGTTTTTTCCTATCATAGTATGGACAAGTACTCACGAGGAAGACTTTCTTGTTCTACTTTCCTTTCTGTGATGTGAAAACTACATTTCACTATTTGTGGTTAATGTAGTAATATTGTGGTAATAATGTAGTAAAATTTGTGGCTAAAAGTAGTAATAACCTGTGAAAAAAGGAAACTCTTCTTCTGAAGAAGATGGTAACATTACATTTGGTTTGGTGTGAGGAATTGTAGACTTGTCACATACATGACTTTGATCAAAACCAGAGATGTGTACCTCCTGACACAGCAGAGCAGATAGGGTAAAGCTGAATTTCTATAAATGCATTTTGGTTTTTTAAAAGAAAAAAAAAATTAGAATAAGCAAACTACACACTATCTGGGTTGGAAGCTGCATCACTGACAAATGTCAAAAATAGTTGTGGATTATGTGTTATCAACAGCCAGAGATCTGATGAACTTCCAAAAATAAGTGAGAGAATTGTGAGCACTATTGACAAAATCCGAGTTAAGACTACTCTGGGTTCATGAAGGAAAAAAAAATGGGCCGGGGGAAATACTGGGCAGTATAGAAAGGTAAGCAACTAAAGTAATCTAACATTATATTTAAGGAGTTAGACTATGAGCTTTCCATGATGAATCTTCAGAAATTCATTCTGTTCCATTTATTGTAGAACATCCTATCTGTTGTGGTGTAGGCCCCACTTCCCCCTACTAACAATACGCATTACGATGTCAGATCATCCATCACCATGTAAGAACAAAGAGCTGGGATAATTTGGCATTCTCCAACCCTGCCTGTTGGTGCAGTGAGCCAAGATATGAACCAATATGGTACCTCTCTGTCCTGGGATGAGCACAGTGAGTTGGGACAATTAGGCACTCCCTAACTGCACCTGGAAGTCCTAATGCAAATACAGTCAGTTGAAGAAATTAGGTGCTCCCTGACCATCTCTGGAACTCCTGTTGCCTGGGAAATGTACCTAAATCTTCTCCTGCATGGGTCGCAGCTGTCACGGTTTAAAGCTGGGCTGGCTATTAAATGAATGACAGATGCTCTTTGTTAACTCACTCCCTTCCCAAAATGGAGGGGAAAGAGAAAAGGGAAAGAGACTTATGGGTTGGGAAAGGTTTAAAAACAGCTTTAATCTAACTACAAGGGTTGTGTATTATAATAATGGGAAAATATGCACAAACCCGATATCAAGCTCCTCCCCACCACTGATGACAAATATGTCACCCGGACGCTGTGGGGCACACCCCAGGAAAGTCCCAGACTGTACTTAGCAGCAGGCAGGAGCTGGATTCAGGATCAAAAGCAGAATAATTGGGTAGAGTCCTCCTTGGAGGGTAGAGTCCTCCTTAAATGCTTAAGCAAAGAACTGGATAGAGTACTCCTCAGATGCTTAAGCAAGGAGCTGGATAGAGTCCTCCTCAGACACTTAAGCAAGGAGCTGGATAGACTTGAAGAGCAGCACCCTGCAACATCACCAGCCCACACAACAGCCCCATACTGGGCTTAAATAGGCTCCTGGGCCATAGGTGTGGGCGGAAGCACCAGGTGAGACTGCTTAGGGCTGTTAGAGCCCATCAGTGCCCTGGCCATAAAGGGAGAGGGGGTGACCCTTGTGCTCCCCCAGCTTTATCCTGAGCATGATGGGTATGGGATGGAGTACTGCATTGGGGACAAACCAGGACAGCAGCCCACATCCGAGAGATGCCAAAACTAATTATCTGACTAGAATTGTGGTCACGAAATGATAATGTTGACCAAAATCAATCATCTTGTGATTCTATAAGTAACGGTTCTAAAGCAAGAGCCTATGAGCTCTCTCGGACCACAGCAGGCTGTGACTGTGTATCTCTCTCTGAGCTGGGATGCCTCTCAGAGCAGTTTTCATGAAGTTCCACAAAGTAATTGGATCCTTCACTGACAGACACCAGCGAAGGAAAGAGTAAGTCCCTGCATTCGGATTTTCGTGAAGGTTTTTCACAGACCGGAATAGCGAGTAGTTCATTGTTACTGGAGTCTAATTTTTGAAGGATATTGGGTACTGGATTTAATATCTTGATCAAAGGATAACTTCTATAGCCAAATGAGTGTGTGTGTGTGTGTGTGTATATGCATGTGTGTTAAGTTAGGAAACTTAAATTTATTAGCTGGGTTGTTATAACTGTTGATTATTGATTATAGAATAAGTATTGCTAATCACATAATTTAGTTTATGATTTACTTTAGTAGTGTTAAGATAACATTTATTGCTGCTATTAATTGTTGTAAGACCCATACTTACATGTTAAACCACTTTTACTGAAATCCCAGCACTACGCTCCTTTAGTTATAAACTGTTGACCAAGTCTGGGACTAGGAGTGGATTCAGCCGCACCTAGAATCCTCTGAGAAGGAGTTTAGAAAGCAAGGCATTCCTTTCTGAACCTTGTGACTCAACGGGAGGGCACTCCTTATACCCTTTTTCCTAAAGTACATCACTTCAACCCAATCCTGACTCAATTTCCCTATCTGACCACTGTGTAATCACTTCTTTCTGCCCCCTTGCCTCGCCATTCACTGTGACAGTTGCACTCAAGCACCACTCTGACCCAATTCCCTTTCACAATCCCTTCACACAGTAAGTAATAGAATGAATCTTGCCATCGAATTCTGTAAAGTCATGCTTTTTACAAACTTATATTAAAATCACTTTTCCCTCATATCTTTGACGGTGATTCTTTGAGCGATCGTTAAGCCTTAACCACTCCTCCCCCACAATGCTATCTTTAAAAGAAAAGCAAGAA
Organism: Steatornis caripensis; assembly: GCA_013398225.1. Classification (NCBI taxonomy): domain Eukaryota; kingdom Metazoa; phylum Chordata; class Aves; order Caprimulgiformes; family Steatornithidae; genus Steatornis; species Steatornis caripensis. Next base: position 464,478 of record VZSC01015401.1, read on the forward strand.
TGTCATTAGATTTGGGGATTTCAGACAGAATTACTAAAAGCTCGGTAGCTAATGGTGGAGTTTACATTATTAAACCTTGAAATTAAAATGAAATATCCTACATCTGAGGTTAATGAAGCTCAAAAGCACTTATTGTGTGCATAGGCTATAAGAATAAGATTTCCACTGAAGTGCTTAAAGTATCAACAACAACAGAAATCATTCATAAGCATAGCCTATTTCTTATATTTTAAATTAGCTCAGGGAGGAAAAGCCAAATCATCAGATTAGATGACCATAATGTTTCTTTACGACTATCAGATCATGGCCCTGTGAGATGGATCTCAGTGGCCAGAAGACCTTTCAGTACTTTCCAGGGTAAACAAATAGCGACTCATTTCTTTTTAGATTTAAATAGCATCCTTAAATCAAATCTTCTGTATCTCTTTAATATGTCATACTTTTTAATGCTTTTTTGATGTGTTCATAGAATCATAGAATGGTAAATGTGTTCCTTTGTATACATTTTGAATAATTGTTTTTTTTTTTTTTTAATCTCTTCAGGGTTTTTTTTTTGGTAAAGTATTTTAGAAAAAAATTCTTTCTGTGGTTGGTGCCATATCAGATGGCTTGCTGACATCTGTACTGGTTTTGGCTGGGGTAGAGTTAATTTTCTTCACAGTAGCTGGTACGGGGCTACGTTTTGGACTTGTGCTGGAAACAGGGATGATGATGCAGACATGTCTTCGTTATTGCTGAGCAGCACTCATACAGAGCCAAGACCTTTTCTGTTTCTCAACCCACCCCACCAGCGAGGGGGCTGGGGGTGCACAAGGAGTTGGGAGGGGACACAGTTGGGAAGCTGACCCCAACTGACCAAAAGGATATTTCACAACATATGGTGTCATGCTCAGTGTATAAAGCTGGGGGAAGGAGAAGGAAGCAGGGGATGTTCGGAGTGCTGGCATTTGTCTTCCCAAGTCATGGTTAGGCGTGACGGAGCCCTGCTTTCCTGGAGATGGCTGAGCACCTGCCTGCCCATGGGAAGCAGTGAAGGAATCTCTTGGTTTGCTTTGCTTGCATGTGCAGCTTTTGTGTTACCTGTTAAACTGTCTTTATCTCAAACCACGAGTTTTCTCACTTCTACTCTTGTGACTGACTCCTCCATCCCACTGGGGGAGGGAGGGAGTGAGCGAGCAGCTGGATGGGGCTTAGTTGCTGGCATCAATCTGACATTTCAAGGTTCTATAGCTCTTCATTTTAGTGCAATAAATCTGTTGTAAGCCTGACTAAGCTCATAGTTCAGACTCCATCTTCCCCTATGTGAAGCGCATATTTGCAACTGAACTCAATCACGTATTCTACATTTGCTATATGCAATGTAATATTTAAAAACAAGATGGAAGGGGAAAGTAAGTCACCTTAAATATCTTTCTGAAAATAAATATCTTTGCTGATTATTTATTTTTTTTAACCTATCCATAATTCTTAGGAAAGTCTCTTGAACATAAACCTCTGCTGAAAATAGGTAAATTCATATGAATACGTGCATTACTCTATCTGTGTGTTTCTCATTATCTTCCATTATCTTTTTCTTTCCTCTGCACCTTTAGGTGAAATCTTGAATGTAATTCTGCAGGAGTTGTGAATTAATAAACTTTATTGGCTAAATGATTTTCCTAATAGTTAAGATGTTTTTCCAATCTTCAAACTATGGAAAACAGTGGTAATAAATGTTGCTGCCATGTGTAATTAACTTTCTTTTTATTGCCTTTGATCAGGTTAAACCAGTAAGGCTTTGAAATGAACCTTCTTTCAAAGCATATGAGTGTTATAAAGTGCTTCTAGGGCATAAGACAATATTGTTCTCTAGATAGTGTTTATTGAGGCACTGTAATGCCACATGCTGAAAAAAGAAAATGTGTTTCTCAAATGGACTGTACTACACAGTGACCAAAGTACCTTGTATAATGTATATATAATATGAGGCAGCAATATGCAAAGGAAAAAGGATCAGAGGGAGAAGCATGCAAGGTTTGCTGTTCATTTGTTGTTGTTGACTTATTTAGAACACGTTTAATAAAAATGGATTACCTTAATTTGCAACGAGGAACACTTCTTGGAGAATGGGAAACTGTATACAGGAAACTAATGAGGAGTGGTTGCCTAAGATTTAAACTCACTCTACCTTCATCCACATTACTTTATTTTCCTGGCAAGCACTAGATGACACATGCTTGCAAAGCTGTGTCCTCAACTGAAAAATACTATAAAAATGAAGCACTTTCTTTTTTAGAAAGTGGTACATTAACAACCTTATGGCTGGACGCTTATTTGGTACTGTATTCATAAGATTGACTCTGCCTCTATGGTATTGAAGATCAGGGTACGATGAGAATACATTGACATGAGGGAAAAATAGTGTAATTTCATTACTGTTTTGGGGGCAGCGTGGAGTATCTGGATTTTTTTGCTTCTTTTCCCACCCTTGATACATGTTGTTTTCATTACTAAGGTGAATCTGTGTGTGTATTCAGTCTTCATTTGATACCTACCATTTTGCTGTGGCGTATATTTTGATAGGTTTGCTTTTTGTTATGCATTAAAGATGTCTTTTTAGTTCTATGAGCAATATAGCTCCTCACATTACTTTTTTTAATCTTCAGTTCAGGGGAATGAGGTTGTTAAGTATGAAGTTAATTTAGCTGTGTATGCATGTACCACATCATTCTCCTGAAGCGCAGTTCAGAGGGTAAGATTGTTAGCTACAAAACTAATATGACTGCAAACTCTAAATGGTCTGTGTATGTCAGCAAAAAGTTATTAAATACATCACCATAGACTAAATAAACTGCTCATTGAGTTCGTATTTGTACCGTGTGTTCACCTCATGTTTTGCTTGTCTGGTGCTGTCCATTAAAGATGGTATTTCCTTTATTTAGAAGTATACTAGTAGTCATCTGGTTAAAGAAAGTGACATATGGCGGTAATCCTTAAATGCTTGTCACTGGTCTGAACTGATACCATACTTCTTTTCTTTTGCATCTTGAATAGACAAAAATTTCACAAAATTCTGAGTAAAAATGTAAAATTAGGAAATAAATCAATGCACAACTTTAATAGTTATCTCTGCTGCTGCTTTGTAAATGCTACTGAGATGAAATTTTCCACCCAGTCTTGTATTGGTATATTGAATAATATGGTGCCTTTCCATCTTTCTACTTGTCATCATAGGTACTAACCGGTGTTCTTTCCATCGCCACTTACCTCTTATTGTAGTATGTTATTTCTTTGCCAGTTTTTCTGAGATTTCTGTGTGGTAAATACCCTGCTAAAATCCAGATGAATTACATTCATGTTATCTTCCTTTACCTGCCTAGTCTACCACTGTGCTGCACTAACCTTTCAGGTTAGATTGTGTCATCTGTTCCTCAGATGTTTTTTTTTTTTCCTGTGACTCAGTAAGTTCTATGGAGGTTGCCTAGAGATATATTAGTAGATTTTATTATTGTGCTTACTTAGTATTATACCTGTATTCCAAAGCAAGTTGAAACGCATTTCTGAAGCATGCTAGACATGAATGTTAAGACAGAGACTTTTGAAGGTGCCTAAGGGATCCAAATGCCAGTGTCCCATTAAATTGAGAAGGAATAAAGTGTCTTGATTCCTTAGTGTCATTCGTTCGTACAGAACTTAATAGTCAGCCTAATAGAAAAACCATCTAACTACTCATTAAATTACAGTTGTGTCAGCATAATAGGCTTACAGTTTTCTGCACATAAAATGCCATAAGCTAAAAACCTCACAAAGTTCAGCTTAAAGGTCATCTTTGTGTGTTGTCTTCAGATGAACTGGAATTCTGGTTTACAAATGTTAGCACATTGAAAGTCATTCCCCTGCTCGTTTTTTTCCACTCCTTTGTTCCTGAGATTCCTGTCCCTTCTTCCAAAAGTTCCAAGCATCACTTTACAGTAGCAGCGGCAGCTGCTGTGGTGGGGCAGTGTCTGTGGGGAGAAGGTTGAATGCACCAAGATGTGTGTTCAGTAACTTCTGTAAATGTCAGATTTTAATTTGTTTCTGCACTTAAGTCAGAATCTTCAAACCTAAAAGACAGCTGTTTCTCCAGGGAGACTGGGGAGGCGCTGTGCCTTGGGATATGATGGAGAATTGAATCAAAATCTAGTCTTCTGTGTAGAGGTTTGTTTCAACTCTGCCTAGGGAAGAAGCTGTTTGAGACAGCAAACCTACTTACTGTGTCCTCTAAGCTTTTCTGTAACGAATTGGATGTGGGTCTGTAATCAGCTGTTACAAGGTTTTGAATTGATCTGACAATATTTTTTTTTAATGGGAAAAGCTTAGTCAAATCATTTAAACTGTAGTGGAGTGCTTTTGAGATGCACATCTGAATACCAGCAGTAACCCTGTATGCTTTAAGATTTAATTTATTTCTCTTTCCTCCTTTCTGTAAAAGTAGCCCTCAGGAACAAATGTTAGGGATTGAAAACCATTGCTTTGCTCCATGTCAAGATGAGAATATGGAAGCAAGTAGCTGTTTTACTTTTATAAGTCATGTTTAATTAGAGTTGTATTTGCTAGCATATCTAACAAAAAAATGGTTTTCATGTGGCAAACCTCAACACTTAAGTGTTGATGTTGAGGATGTAAGCGTTTTANGCTGAATACCAGCAGTAACCCTGCATGCTTTAAGATTTAATTTATTTCTCTTTCCTCCTTTCTGTAAAAGTAGCCCTCAGGAACAAATGTTAGGGATTGAAAACCATTGCTTTGCTCCATGTCAAGATGAGAATATGGAAGCAAGTAGCTGTTTTACTTTTATAAGTCATGTTTAATTAGAGTTGTATTTGCTAGCATATCTAACAAAAAAATGGTTTTCATGTGGCAAACCTCAACACTTAAGTGTTGATGTTGAGGATGTAAGCGTTTTAACTAAGGGGCAGGAAGAGTGTTTTCCCTGAGTGGGATTTTTGGGTATGTCACAAACAGGGTATCTCTCATCCTGGTCTTCAATCTCACCTTCGGCGGGTGGGGGGATATAGGAAATATCACCTTGATTAACAGCTGTTCTTTTAAGATAATATGAACCACCTTGGAAAGCTGATGATGATAGTCTTCTAAAATGTATTCTTCAAAGTGATTTTGTTTGTGTTTGTTGACATATTTTTTGCTACAGTTCTGGATGCATGAGCTAATACTTTAGATTGTAATACTAGAAGGACAGAAAACATAGGACTATTTTGATAATTGTAACCATAGCCGACATTCCCAAACTCCAGGATTTGGGGATGTGCTGGGAGACAACAGCTAGGCCCACTTCTTCCCTCTCTTCAACCCCCATTACTACTACTTGTGTACCTAACAAAAAGAAAATCTGTTCTGTCCTAGCCCAAACCAGGACGTCAATGCACCATAGTCTTTCCGCTGGAATACAAATATTTTCTTCTGTGTGGAAGTAATACAAAGCATACTAAGAAAAATTACAAGCTTTTAATTAATAAGTCTAGAAGCTTTGAATATGCACTAAATATGCAATAATTTATTACATGAAATAAGACTGGACATCTACTTTTTTTCCTTACTGTGTTTCAGTACTTCATCCATGCACGTTTCTTTATAGTATGGTGCACATAAAATATTCTTAATATTTTAACGACAGGTGTCTAGGTCTTTATTGCTTGTGAACAGGCATTTGATCGTACATTTTAAATTGTTTTTACGAATTGTAATTAATCTTAATGATTATTATAAACATTTACAGAAAACTTTCAATACATCAAACTGTCATTCCTGTAAAATGTTCTGTAAACTAAGTGATGCTTAACAGATAACAAACAAATCTCTTGAGTCTTGATCTTTCATCAAAACTTGATAAATATTCTCAGTCCTTAGGATTGTTCTCCCATAGTTCCAAGCATTTTTAGGTGACTTCAAATTTAGTCACGTAGGTCTCATGCTGATCTCAGGACTCTAGAACAAGTCCAAAGCAGCACTGGTAAAATACAGTGAGCTTTTCATGCGTAATAACAGATTTCTGGACCTCTTTGGTATTTACCGTTTACAACAGGAAGAGTAGAATAGTAAAACATTTATTCTGCCTCTTGTTGCTCAGTAATTTTTAATATGCACTAATTTAAAAAGAAAATGTATCTTTACTACTAACAAATCTTTTATTTAATTTTTTTTTTCTAAAATAGTAAGTCCAAAATAACTCAGTTCTGTTTTTTTCTAACACTACTGGCAAGTACCCCACATAAAAAAAAAAAATGTATTAGGTGATAAATCAAAAGACAAATATGGATTATTAACGATTTTGTTGCAGCTTTTAAAGTACCAGCAAACATGTGTGCCAGGTGACTTGTATCAGGAAAGCATGTGTCTAATCCAGTATTTGTGTATGCTGTAGTGCATGACAATTTAGACAACTCCCAAAGGAAGGACAAGTGACAACACAAACTTTTCACACTGTGAGTGGTTTACTAAGGGTATTAATAGAGTAATCACTGGTTTAAGTCTTTGTGATGTGCACTTATTATTGGAAGTATTTCTTGAAACCTTATCTGCTCTATTGTCAAGCCAGAACTTGTAGCTAAAGAAAGCAGAATATAGCAAATGGAGCTGATAGCAACTGGCATAGATCTTCTTATGTATTTTTCACTTAATTGTTCCCTGACTCAGTTTGGCTGCAGAAAAAAACAAAACACCCCCCTCCCCCCCATTTCAAGTAGTATTTGTGTTACTATTCCACAGTCACTTTTGTGAAATTTTAGAAGCAATAAAACTTGCGAAGACCAATGGTTCATTTACAACACCATAAAATTAGTCTTTGTATGCAAGTTTTGGATACTATGTATTATTAATCAATACAGTGAAGATGCTTTTTAATATGGACTTCTTCCTCTTCCTCTTTTTTAAGTCTAGTTAAAATCCCTTTCCATAAGGATGGGAAGAAAAAAAAAAAGCTCAAGTTTCATCTAGACTTCTATTTGAAAACATTTAGTTTTCGGAATATTTGCTGTAGTCCTTGTCCAGTAACTGGGCAAATATTCCTGAGATGAGGTATTGTTCCATGTCTAAATAAAAGCAGATTTACTGTTTTACAGCCTGTGAAAATACTGACAGTACTCTTTACTTCAGAATCACTTACATATTTCTTCTCGCTTCAGAAAGTGAATGACATGCAACTAAATACTGAACAAATCTTTTACAGGCACAAGGCGTTTATCTAGTCATGCAACATTTTGGCAACTCTAATCCACACCTGCATACTTCCTACCTCATGCTGTACAGCAGACAAATCCTCAGTGTATATGTATCAGTGAAGTACTTCAAGACATCTTATCACTTTATCCTAGGCTAATTGAAAAGTAGTTATCACAACGTCTTTTTGTGACTCTGCTCTTGCTGTTCTTCGGTTACCTTTGGTTTTCTCAAAAACCCTATGGATCTCTTAAAACAAGCACTGCTTACTTGTGGACATGATTTAGTAAACATTTGCCTATGAAGCTTTCCTGCAATCAGAAAATTTTGGCTTCACCAGCTGTATCCATTTTAACCAGACATGGTTTAACTCACCATGCCCACAGAACTGGAGACCAAAGCATTTTATGTGCTGTGCAGTTACTGGTCATACTTGGCAGCTCACCTGCTGTCCTTCCTGTTCACTGGGCTTCTCAGTAGAGTTATTTATTCCAGTGGCTGCTTCTACAGCCTATTTAGTGCTGCGGTGATGTATGGTCACTCAGCTCCTGCAACATATTTCATACAACCCCCTTTGCAGTGGGGAGGGCTATGTGGGGAGCAGCAGTGGTGGCATGCAGGAGTGCTGGACGTGTTGATGTGGAGGCTGCTTGCATGACAGCTGAGGGTAGCATTGTTGCAAGAAAGGCTGCTCCATCTCAGGTCAGCAGAGCTGCAGGGAAAGCATCGGTCAGCAGGCAGGGCTGGTTATCCCGGCTGCTCTCTGTGCACCACTAATAGAACTGCCAGGGGCAGAGAGCAGTAGAAGTGGAGGAAACCTGTACTGGCATGCACCCTTACCCAACCTTTAGAAACAGCTAAGCTCTTCAGGGCCGACTCAGGAGGGTACTGACATTTTTCATCACCTTTAGCTTCCCAATCATTGGTGGTTGTTTTTTTTTTTTT